>LPNX010730020.1:875217-909896 GCA_001517045.1 Pseudotsuga menziesii | reverse complement strand
TCCCTTTAGGGTTTTCCCAGGATAAATCTGTGTTGTTCTTGTGATACTGTTTCTTTCAGTGATCCTGTTTTATATGCTTTTATTATGAAAAATGAAATGATTTTCTGATGTCTTAGCTAAGCATATGAAAATTTAACAAATAACCTCTGCAAATACCCCCTCGATAACCTAGGTAAGGAAACTAAGGTCACCTCAATATAATCAATTCTCAGGCAGACATTCACAGGTGGGATTGACCGTATGGGTAGGGTAGCAAAGCTCAAAACTCTCAAAAGAGCTCCCAGATATGAATACAATCCTAGAAATATCTCCGGTGCTACTCATTTACAACCAAGGGTCATCCCAATCATAACTGCTCACACTGCCTCGTGCTTAACTCCCTTGTAAGAGGAAGATTATGAGAAACACTAATTATACAAAGGAATTTCACACTCTCACCTGGATAGACACATACATGTTGTTTTTTAGTGGTCTTGGATAATTTAATCACAATGAACTATTCCAAGACCCTAAAACCTAATCTTGTTGGTGCACCCTATCAAAGAAAATAGCGTAATTCATTTTATATAAGCATTGATTTTATTTGGCTGTAATTACTCAAAGGGAAATGATCATACAACTAATGAAGTTATGACTCAGTAGTGAAGTAAATATGCACACCATAACAAACAATGCTAAGTGCAGTCTTTGTCAAATGAAAAATAGGGTATGCCACTATATGAGATGCATAAATATATATTCCTTTTCTAATGCCAATGCAATTCTTCCTATATGAAAGCCTAAACACAACTCTCATCCAAGCAATCCAATTCAAGTACCTCCTCAAATCCATATCTAAGATGCAACTAAG
This sequence comes from Pseudotsuga menziesii, assembly GCA_001517045.1. Classification (NCBI taxonomy): domain Eukaryota; kingdom Viridiplantae; phylum Streptophyta; class Pinopsida; order Pinales; family Pinaceae; genus Pseudotsuga; species Pseudotsuga menziesii. Next base: position 909,046 of record LPNX010730020.1, on the reverse strand, counting down.
AGTGCAACTACTTTGTATTTTTCAATATAAAAGAATGAAAAATGCAATAAAATTCATCTAAAAACTCTCAGTCTCTACAGCAAGTATAAAACACAAGCCCAACAAGACACTGAGACAAAAAAGAGTAATGCACTAATGGAAAAACAAAAAGGATAAATGACTAAAACTACTTTCAAAGAAAAATCAATGTAAAAAGTGGTCTCTGGCCACAAAAGAAGCATCTGACAGACAACATCAGACCCAAGGAAGACCCAACTACACTCACAACCCACCCAGCAACTTCCCACAATATTAAACTCACCAAAAGGGAGGATGTACACGTTTGTTTAAAGAACAACTGTGTATATACACGACTTTAGGCCAAAAACCTGCATGTATACGTGGATTTTGGCAAAAAAATTGCATGTATACGTTACTTTTGGCCAAAAATCTATGTATGTACGTGACTTTTGGCCAAAAACCTGCGTATACAGAGAAGGTAGTGGTAAAAAGTAGGCCAAGGGTCAAACCAATAAAGGGGAGTGTCAATGGATGAACATCCTATAAAATGCAACATAGAAACAAGGAGAAACAAAGAGCAAGTCAAGAATATCAAGCCCATTGTGCCCGCAAACCACAAATAAAAACAAGGAACATCCCCAGCAGAGTCGCCAATTCTGTTACGGAGAGAAATTCCTATGGCTTGGGGTACCACAATAGAAAGATTGACTCCAGAAATTAATCCTTTCCAATATGCAATAGAAATCAAATATCTAACACTAAAGGATCAGACCTCGTACCTTATCCCAGATGGTTGAAGTAGATCCCCATTGAGCTTTCCAACTTTAGCTTGAATTGACGAATCACTTCCTCAACAACAAGTAAACAAGAAAAGCATACTATATATATTGGTGTTAGATCTATTCTATCACATATAATTAACAATGTATAAACATTTGAAATGATCCATGGATAAAATATTCATTTAAACATACATTATTGGACAGGAAAAGATATTTCTATTAATATAAAATCAGAGATTACAATGGATACAACCTCTGTCGGCACGTCTGCGAATCGGAGAAACTAAATCCCCCACTTGGTCTTCCACCACCTCAATCCTCCATCTCTCGATAGCAAGCTCACAAGCAAAAGGCAATCTTGGGAAGAAAACAAAAGTGCTCCAAGGGACAAAGGGATGCAGACTCAAGCACAATTTCTGGCAACAATGGACTATAGTTTCTTTGCTCTCGATTCTCTTATGCCTTCAATGTATTCAAAGAGTTCCTTATATAGATTTTCAAAGGGGTAATGAAAGGTTGTATCCGAGTGATCTCAAGGAATATGGAAGGCTAGGAGACAAGTGAATTGGATTCATGTCAAGGAAAACTCCAAAAGTATTTGGATTTTGTACACATCCTGATGTACGCGGTTTTAGGGGTCAAACTCGTGTATATACGCGATAAGGGGTTTAAAAGTCTCGTATAGCAATTTTCACATGTTTTTAGGGATGGTCTAGGAAACATAAAAGGACAAAAAATGGTCCAAAGGGTCTAAGGGGTCTACAGAGGGACAAGGGAAGGCCATACAAGTGTGATTCACCTGGTGGTAAAATCAGCTATAACATGTAGGGTCGAGTTTTTGTACACTCTCTTCGAGGTTTCGACCCATTTGTTCCTATCACATGTATTATGTATGAATTGGCATATAGGTTAGGATATCACATCCACTTGCATTTATGCATTGCCTTATGACCATTCAATCTTAACCTTAGGTATGAACCCATTCCATGGTATCACAGAACCTACATGTTGTTGTTAGAAGTGATATTATGTGAATGGTAGAGCTTTCCTATACATGGGTGTCCTAGTTAGCTCCCTTTTGCATTTGGTACCCATGCTGTGAGTTCTCTCTTAGGTCCAGGAGTCCCTTTTAGTCCCACCATGTCCTTGAGCAAGAGCTTCATACTCCTCTTGAACTTTATGCTGGCCATTTCCCTGGGACTCCCTTATGACAAGTTGTAATTGCATTATCATGAGATTTTCCTTTCTTATTGAGCCTTACGCCGGCTTCCCTGACATTGAGTTTCATCCCTATTGCCCAAGCTTGTCTCATGTCTAGCCATGTAGAGCCGTTTCATATATCCTTTGCAGATTGATTCCCTATTTTTACCGGGAGGGGACTTTCCCCCGAGTGTCGCTATCCTACACATGTATCCTTGCATTGGGCATAGGTATGTTCCACTTCTTGGAACTAGTTTGTTTTCCCATATGACACTCGTCTCCTCCTAGCATATAACTATAAAGTAGTTTTATTCTTTTTCAAGCTTTTTAAATATTTGAAAAAGTCCAAAAAAAATTCAAAAAACCAAAAAGTCAGACAAGGAAAGATGTTATCTTTTCGCAGCTGTCGAGTCGTGTTAGCTTCGAATAGAGCACTGTATATCACATCCGTTGCTTGGGTTTATAGTTTGACTTTAGGAGCTGTACTCATTTATTTGAGTTTATCTCCACTGACTGGTTAAGCTTCCAGTCCCCATGGAGCCTTTGTCGATGCCTCCTGTGTCGCAGAGATGTCCCAGTTTTGTATATCGAGTCTATGCTACCTTCATTCAGTCACCATTCGTTGTTATGCTCTTTTTTGAACTAAGTTGAAACCTGAGTCGGCCATTCCTCAGTTATCTTGACTTTGCATGTCGGCCATTCCCAGTACAGCTACTAGTTCGTGCACCTTATGATCGAGTCCTTCCACATTATACAACTTTTCTAAGTACCTCATGTTGGATGATGGAGGATACCTTAATGCCCTCCTTCCAATGGATTTCATCCCATAGAACTCAAATCATTTATTCTTGGATTGGAATCTAGAGTAGTTTTTGAGTGCCTTGAGACTTGTAGTCATCAGTGGCAGGTTCTCTCGCCATCGACAGTTTTTGGGAATACATCAATATCCCCTGATCGTTGTATCCTCTCAAGTGTTCAACCTCAACAAATTTATTCACACTTGTTAGTTTTCACTCTAGTACCTTGATTCCCATTTTCATTATTGGTGGGTGATCTCGTGTCTATTAACGGTATACATCAATGACCAGTAATCAGACAATGGACTACTATGTTTGACCTCGACACCTCTATTCACATAGTAGGACATGTACTCGTAGCGGTTTGTGTAGAATACCTTCCAGATTGGTGGCATCTCTTATATGCTACCTCCTTGATCGTGCCAGTGTTCATGAGATTTTAGCTCTCATGACTTGATTCCAGTATATGTCAGACATTTCCAGCTATTATGGAGATCTTGATCCTTTGTATATATTCATCATGGAGATTCTGATCTATGTATATTGTACGTGGCGATGACCACTTATGTGATATTGTGTATCATGCCTATTCATGGCCATTGTACTCCTATGTATCTGGGAATGCTATATGTATTTGCAGTTACATGCAAATTTGTATCATTGTACTATGCTAATTGGGTGGCTACTCTTCCATTTGGGATCCTTCATCACTCCACTTCTGGGCTAGAGTTATAATTTATTTCGGCCATCGTATGACCCTTCTAACCTCACACATTAGGGGGCATCTGTTATAGCTGATTTTACCACCAGGTGAATCACACTTGTATGGCCTTCCCCTGTCCCTCTACAGACTCCTTAGACCCCTTGGACCATTTTTGTTCCTTTGATGTTTCCTAGACCATCCCTAAAAACATGTGAAAATTGCTATATGCGACTTTTAAACCCCTTATCGTGTATATACGTGGGTGTGACCCCTAAAACCATGTACATAGGGATGTGTACAAAATCCAAATCCTTTAGGAGTTTTCCTTGACATGGATCCGACTCACTTGTCTCCTGGCCTTCCATATGCCTTGAGATCGCTCGGATTCCACCTTTCATTAACCCTTTGAAAACCTATATAAGGAACTCTTTGGATACATTGAAGGCATAAGAGAATCGAGAGCAAAGAAACTATAGTCCATTATTGCCAGAAATTGTGCTTGAGTCTACATCCCTTTGTCCCTTGGAGCACTTTTGTGTTCTTCCCAATCTTTCCTTTTTCTTGTGAGCTTGCTATCGAGAGATGGAGGATTGAGGTGGTGAAGGACTAAGTGGGGGATTCAATTTCTTCGATTTACAGATGTGTTGACAGAGGTTGTATCCATTGTAATCTCTAATTTTATATTAATAGAAATATATTTTCCTGTCCAATAATGTATGTTTGAATGAATATTTTATCCATTCCATTAGACTCTATGTCGTCATTTATAACTCAGACATTTTCTCTCATGGAATCTTGCGCATGCTCGTAGGAATCCTGAGCATCATATCCATCATGGGTTCTCATGTCTGAACCACCACTTACTTTACCAAACTGCACTACCTGGAATAATGCCCTTGAAGGTGATTATGAGTATGCAAACATGATAGTAACACAACAATTATCTACATAACATTTATATAAATCAGAATTACTTACCTTCTCCTGGAAAAATCATAAAATGGCAATTTTTCCAAAAACACAATTTTCTTCCTTTTTGGCCATAAAAAATCTCACTAAAAAAATGCTCAAAATCCCACTGAAAAAAACTTAAAATTTTCTTTCTCAAAATCGGGTCTCTTCCCCACTAACCATCCGATGTATCGGGTTCGTAGTGGACTATGCTTTTGACACCTCAGTAGTCTGATCTTCATCTTTCTTCCAATGCTCATTGGTTGTCCAATCCACAAAATTTTTCTGATGTTTCTACGGAATGATCCTCTAAATTTCTTCGACGTATCGGCGGACCGATCATCTAAATTTCTCCGATGTATTGGCAGACCAATCATCTAAATTTCTCCAACGTATCAGCGAACCAAACATCTAACTTTCTTCATTATATCCTGCGCTTTAGAAAAATTTCAACCTTCGTCCTCCATCGCATCGGTTGCTTGATCAACTAAATTTCTCCGACGTTTCGATGCCCTTTAGGAGATCCCGACCGACACCTCAACTCCACTTCAGTGATCAAATTTTGATGATTTCCATAGAAAAATTTTTGGCAAAAATTTCTTTTCAGCTCCCCTTCACGTTTTCTCTTCTCCGTCGTCGGAAGTCCTTTATCCTTTCCCTGCTGATGTATCGGCTCTCTCATCCTCTTCCTTTCGTCACCATTGCTGCACCTTCTTTCTCTTCAAGCTGCTTCATCGGCTCCAACTTCTTTTCTCACCCATCGCCTCCGTGACTCACAATTCCTTTTGTTTCTGCCATCGGTTAGCTTAATCATGTGTTGTTTGCCACCATTGTTGTGGCTCAAAACATGCCAACCCAGCTGACGTATCGGCTCCGGTATTCCCTTTACACCTTCGACGGCATTGAAAGCCATTCCATCTAAATGAGCCATCATTTCAGCGGAATTCAGTTGATTTGAGCCAATGTTTCAGCGGTCTTCAGCTGATGGCCTCCAATGATTTCAACACTTAGAAAAATTTTCAAAATTTTTCCTCCATGGTTCGTCAGCTGTGTCTCTGGCTTAATCCAGCCGAGATCGTCAGCTTCACTCTGTTAAACCCTCGGCTACCGAAACCACCGACAAAACTCCAAACTTGAACAAATTTGAAAATTTTCTTCTGCTAGTTCTTTTCAGGAGGTCTTCATTCTAGGTGATCTAGAGCATCGGATGATATTCCGACTAAGTCCTCTGACGTATTGGATGGGCTTCAGCCTACGCATTCTTCCTTTGAAATTTTCTGTCATTTCTCTGATTTCTTCCTCCTGGGTAGAGGGAAACTTGCCTCTATAAAAGATTGTTCATGGCCCATCAAGGCCCATGCTACAACATTTAGCTCTGATACCATAAGTTGTAACGTCCCTGACCCCCCCGACTGGTGAAGAGGATGCTACCATGCCATTAACCATCTGAGCAACTAGCCCCATGAACATGTACATACATAAAAACTTAAATAAAATGCTTGGAAGTAAAAACATGTAGAGATGCATAGTTGTTTAACATACATTGGAAGCAATGCATACATTCAAGCATTCGACATGTTCATTGTAATCCATTAAACAATAAATATAATTGCGAATATAATTGCAGAGATGAAATAGACAAGAATACTTATCTTGTGAGGAATTCGTTCCGCAACTAGGTACATCACTACAACATTCCACCCTACCATAGGCTAGTGTGCTCCTTAATCTCTCAAAAACACTACCTCCCCCAATATGGGAATGATTCCCCAAGGAATAAGGAACAAGCAGGATTACACATGGCCAAGGATACACAAATCAGCCAAGCCAACACAGTTGGGTTCATTAGGCCATCTACAAATCAACCAAGCCAACATAGTTGGGTTTATTATGCCATCAAGGAGCTAGGAAAAGATGAATGCTAAGATAGTGAGCTCATTGAATAGCTAAGTACACCTACACCAGAACTAGCCTGACTTCTAGGACACCCACACACACCCAACACAGGAAACTTAGTCCCTTCTCTGCTACACAGTCCCTCAGGCCCTGACCTCCCTTCCAGTGCTATTCAGGGGTTGTGGAGAAGAAAGCCAACCCTCTATCTCTATCTGTGTGGCTCCCAAACACATGATGTTTATCAAGCAAACCAAGTCTTCATCCCCACTCCAACACAATCTGAAGGCCCAACACTGCATACACACAACAAAACAAGCAATTGACAGCTTGGATGGGGAAATCCGATTCTTGAGTCGTTCTTGGCCCTATCATGGAAAAAATGACCCAATAAGAATCAATAGTATCCCAAAACATAACTAAATCCACAACAAAAAAAATCGTGGGAAAAACAACAGCCCCAATCTCAACACTGAGGCAATGGGAAAATACACAGCCCAGAGAATTTGAGAGGAAATCCAACTCTCAACCTGGATAGGAGGAAAAAAATATACGCAGACCAAGAAACTAGTAAGGAAACACATATACACAAAAAATGTGAGTGGATGATTCATAAGAAAATCATGAATGAACCCACATCAACATTCCCCAACCACGACTTTCACACACACAGCAGAATTCGTGCCCCTGAGGCCATTCTCCCAGCCCGATGCGTGAGGAAAAACAATGAAGAATTCTGTGCAAGAGTAAAAAATCCCCTGGCCTATGCGTGAGGATGGGAAAGAGTGGAAGAATGGGAGAATGGATTTTTTTTCCTTCCTGCCCAAGTGAAGTGAAAGATTCCACTGGTGGAGTGTGCGTGTGGGCAAGGACTGGCAGTCCTGCCACACACCACTGCCGAGCAATAACTATCCCAACTAACAGTAGAAGTTTTAATGTGGTAGCTGACTGATGAGACAAGGGAAGGTGACTAAGTCAAAAGGGTTTAATAGCTGACACATGGCTTTTCCCCATAGGCTCAAGGTTTAATAACCCCCCCTCCTTATCCTTAGGAAGATCATGCCCTTTTCATCAACATTGCATTGACATAGCTAGTTGGGGTTCATTTCAATTAAAATGCATATTTACATGATGCCAAAATTGTAATGTGCTGTATTGCATGATAGACCATTGGCAATGATTTCAATTTTTGAACATAACACAACCAAATCTATGGTGGGGCTTTTTCCTTTAGCTCCACACCACGATCAATTACAATATATACATCATATACACCTAATGCAAACGGGGTCAAAACCAACGTGTTACATACTTGGGAAGAAGAAGGACATCACATCTTTATTAATCATGAAATCAAGTACAAATATACCTTCTCTTCAAGTTGGGCACCTCATGAAACCTCGATCTGGTTCTACTGCTTCTCTTCTCCGAGGAACTCAGCCTCCAAGCGCTGCAACAGAAGGAAAAATCTTCTAGGGAAAATGTGTAGGCAAAGAGAGTCCCAATTCCTTCAACATAACGATGGAAAGATTCAAGTCCCCTCTCATGGACCTCCCTACCTCTATTTTTATGCTTCATGAAGTGATAGGGTCGAAGACAAAGTAGTTACAACTGAAGCATTCATTTGCATAACTACCGAAACTACCCAAATTTCAAAAAACGTATTTTTTTTACATTTTCAGGAGGAATATGTGGGTTGAAAAGACAACAGTCACATATGCATGAGGTATACACAGGTTGCAATGTAAATATTCATGTATTTAGGTCATACGCGAGTACTATATATAGCAAGTCATGTACAATACACGGGTTTCCTTAAGGAAACTCATGTATGCATAGAAAATCTAATTTTTAGGGTGATTCTAGGAATTTTCAGACTTTGGTGTGTTCTAGAAAGTTTTATTTGACTTAGATACCTTTCCAATGGTGTAGATATGAGTTCAAACAGATTTACAAAAATCAAGATATGGATCCTCCAAGTTAGGTGTTTTGTCAGTGACTTTCATGAAGTGTCGTCATGGAAGTGTCAACATGCGACATAATCATGGGAAATTGGTCGCATGAAGAGATGTGTCATTTTGAGATATAACAGATGCCCCCTAATGTATGAGGTTAGAGGGGAAGATGATAGCCAAAATACTTTATAAAGGAAACAACAGAGTATGGAGAGAGCAGAGAATCCAAGATCGAAAGGCTCGAACAAAGAAACCTGAAAGATAGATAAATGTCAGAAAAAAATGATCTCTCGGACATACAAGTCCATATAGAAATCATCACCATAAAGATACAGGAAGATCCAACATATGTATAACTTATGAAACTATCATGGTCGCTCAATATGCAAAAATGCTCCATATCAAATCTAAAAGAGTCATGGCCACAAATGAACAAGGTGGATCCATGGTCAACAATCGATCATAGCCATAAGAATACAAGGTGGATCTATGTCTCAGCAAAATGTCATATAAAATGTAACAAGGTCTTGTGCAGCTTGGGAAATAGAAAAATGATGATGCTACTGTCGGCCCAAGGTCTTCAATCCAAATCGCCCAAAAGGTATGAATCCTAACCATGTGAATAAAGGAGTTGAAGTCGAACATGGAGGAAACTGTTTTATTACCTGTCAATGATGAGAACCGTTAACAAATGCGAGGGAAACCACCATTAATGAAAATGGTCCCCAAGCTACCTAGTACTTTCTAACAAGTGTGAATACAAGGACTTGAAGTCAAACACTTGAATAATCCATCGAGTAGGAGACATTAAGGTATTTCCACTACCCAATAGCAAGGGAAATTGCCATTGACAACTGTAATCCCCAAGGTACTCTCATAAAACTCTAAAACTCATTCCCAGAGAAATATGTGTTGTAGTGGATAGGAAGAGATCCGTTGGAAGGAAGGAATTAAGGCATCCTTCATCATTGAACACAAGGTAAGTAAGATACTAATTGGATCTGGAATTGGTACATAATTGCACGATAAGAACTGTTGAAGACATGATGTAATGAACTGATACCAGGGAATGGCCGACACAAAAGTTTAAGGAAACTGATGAATGGCTGATAAAGGTTTAATCCTTGAACAGTGAGAACAACACAAACATGACTTAGGAATATTTTGACACAAAAATACCAACAACAAAAATCTACAATGTAGGAGACATTGACAGATTCCTCATATAATTGGAAAAGAGACCAACTGGAGGAGTAAGAAACTATGAATCGGGATAAGATCAAAAAATAGGACCCAACTATTGATAGAATCAAAACTGGTTCTCTATTCAAGGAAACAAGACTTGGTGCCATGATGTAAAATACATGTGAATGAACTTCCCTTCTCCTCTTTCTTGTAAAGGTTTAACGAGTCAAAGAAAGTAAACTAGGGACCTTCTTCAGTTTTGGTAAGCTTGAAGAAGAAACGGAGGAATGCTTGATAAAGCACTGATTCATGGATTTTACGAGCCCAAATTAGTGAATGCTCGATGGTGTCTTCATAGTTTAGAGAGCCTGAAAACTCTAAAGAATACTCTAGGGGGAGCTTTGTCATCCAATTTAGTCTCCTGAGGTCGAAAAAGCATAAAACAAACCACATAATAACTCTCTTATCTTTCGAAGAATTAAGGCACCCCTTTTTCATATTTAGTCAGGAAGGTCCGAAAAAGGTTAAATTACCACCTACCCAATGCTCCTGCAAGAGAAACATATAGCTTGAGTTGTACGAGTGTGAAGGAAAGCAAGATCACTCAGAAATATCCATTTGATTACAAGGAATGGGGCTTACAACAGTAAACTTGATGCTTTGTTCTTAGTGTTTAATGAGCATGACAAAGACATAAAGTACACTCAAAATATTTTTCATGTTTAGGTCCAAAGCACAAAAAAGGGAAAACAAAGCTCATACCGGGGGTTCCTTTTCCATAATTTTAGTCCCTCGGGTCCGGAAAAGCGATAAACCTATGCTTGAGAATACTCTTCTCAATTCCGTAGAAAAGAGAGTGTTCCTTTCTTGTATTATTCCACATGGTCCTAGAAAGTCATAACCTACCACCAATGTGGATGCCCATTCACATATTCTTAACGAGCTTGAACAGACAAGTTTACTCGGAAGTCAAGTCTATTTTTAGGAGTCATACTTGGGCCTAAAGAAACTTAATATCTTTCCTGTGAAGTTTTAACGAGTCAGAAAAATTCAACTTGCAGCCCCCTTACTATTTTTAACAAGCTCGAAGGAGAGCAGAAAGAATGCTCTAAATGAAGGGAGACAAGTGTCATAGACAGGAGAAACTAGTTCCAAGCACAAGGAACAAACGTATGCATAATGCAAGGAAAGAGAGAAATATAAGGACACTCAGGGAATGTCTCCTCAAGGAAAAAGGTGTCAAGTTGGAAAGGAAAAATGATACAAGGCTGAGTGATGATGAGAACAAAGATGAGGGATTATACAACGAGATAAAAGTGTGGAAGTCAACATTAGGCTCAAAAGCGTGAGCAAGATACATGCAAATGTAGTTACAAATTGAACAACAATGCGAGGCTGGTAGACAGTTGTGACTCCAACTAAAAATCCTGTCTCCAAAAAACAACAACATCGGAATCACATTCAGAAGAAAAGGTCTGATGCAAGTCACTTTGGCAAAAACACATGCAAATTCGCTATCTTCTACAAAAGGTGTAGTCAAGCAATAATCAACCAAAGAGGAATCTATAATGCCAAGAACTGAGGGTTTACAATCAGTAAGATCAACCTCAGAAGAAAAGAAAATATCAACAGAGGAGATCGAGTTTGCAGGAACAAACCCAGTATCACAGTAGTTGAGAAAATCATAAGAAAAATCAAACTCATCAAGATCACTGACTTGTTGTTCAAAGGAAGAGTTAAAAGACTCAACAAGAGAAACATAATAAGACCGATCCATGGGAACATCAAGCTTACTAAGAAAATAAGGGTTAGAATTAGTCACAATTGAACCAACATCCAAAAGAAGGTTAGACTGTATCAAAGACTCTAGGAAGACTTCATCCCAAGGAAGGAGATCATCCAAGATAGGACACATGTCTAAAATTTCAAATGGACCGACATAGTGGAGAGCAGGCTCCATAGTCTATATAGCATGACTCACTTGGTCAACTACTAGGACCAAGTCCCGAGAAGGTAAGCATAAAAACAAAGGCTGCTTCTTAGTAGCAATTGAACGCAAAGGACATGAGGCCACATAGCTCACCAGTGGGGGGGTAGTGTCTATAGAAACACTGGGAATCAATAAAGGAAAGACCTGGTCTCTAGTTGGGTTAGGAGAGGGATCAAGAAAATCCAACTCATCGATAGTGACAATTTCTTTGCCATGATTAAAGTACATCACATGAAATAATGTTGACACCACATCTTGCATGGCATAGACATAATCACGTTTAAGGAGAATCTTGAAGTCCAAGGGGTCTTCTATAGCCATGAAGTCAACTAAGACGGTCTTCCCACACAAAGTAACAATTTTTTGAGCAAGAATTCCCAAGGCTATACTAGTTCTTCTATCAAACGCTAGTAACTGAATATATGTTAACATAAGGCTAGGAGATCCCAGGCCCCACCAAGCATGAGCAGAAAAAATACTAACTGAGGCTCCGTCATCAACAATACAATGAGCAATCGTGTACTATTCAAATTTGACCTTTATCTAGAAAGGTGCATTAGAAGGAAGGCACGGCTCAACTAGGCTATTCAAATCAAATGAAGCAATCCAAGAGCTTGGTGGGGGTTCATCTGAAGCAAGTTCAATGCCCCCTTGTTCAGTAAGTTCTGAACTGGAAGTGAAGAAAATGTGACTAGAAGACACTTCACTCTCCAAAGGAAGAGTGGGATTGATCGACAGTGGAATCGATTCAACCACTTCATGAATTTCACTCTCCGAAGGGAGAGTGGGATTGAACAAAGATGACATTGGTTCAATCACATTAGGATCACTCTCCAAAAGAAAAGTTGGATCAACCAAAGTTGAGATTGGTTCGACCACTTAATGAACCAAAGGTTGAGTATGTTGTTGAGAAACTATAGGTTGTTTAGGAGAAGGAAATTCTAGAGTCTCAGAACACACTCTTTGCACCTCTGTGATAGTAGGGTGATGGTGCATAAGATGATCTCCCTCACATAGCTTACAAGGTAATTTAAGTTTTCACCTAGAACGACCAGTTTTCTCAATGGTGTCAACATGACTAGCAGTGGATGACTATTTTCTCTCAACATGACCTATAAAGGCTAATATTTTACCCCCAGCATGACCACCAAAGGATGAGTGACTAGGTCCAACCTAACTAAGAGAGGCTGGTTGTTGAAAAACTTCAGAATGTTCAAAAATGGGATGACCATGAAACCAAACTCTTCGAACCTCTGCGATAGAAGGGCATTTATAAGTAAGGTGGTCTCCCTCACAAAGCTTACAAGGGAAATTGGGTTTGTGTTTTGAACAGTTAGTCTTTTCAACAGTGTCAAAATGACTTGTAGTGGCTAATAGACTGTCTTCAGCATGAGCCATAGAGGCTAAGAGACTTCCCCCAGCATGACCTCTAGAGGCTGACAGACTTGGTCCGACATGACCTACAAAGGGTGGATGGGCACCACCAGCATGAACAATAGAGGCTGAATGGTTAGGATCAACATGCTTTGTAGTAGTTGAGTGTGTGCCCCCAGCATGACCTTTAGAGGCTGGGTGGATGGATCCAACATGACCTGCGGAGGTTGGATGGGGAGGTTCAACTTGAACATCAGAGGTTGAACGAGTGCCCTTAGCATGAACTACAGAGGTTGAGTAACTAGATCCAACGTGACCTGGAAAGGTTGGAAGGATCCCACCAGCATGATCAACAGAGGATGGATGGTGAAGATCATCTTGACTTGTAGAGGTTGAGTGCTTAGGTCCCAGATGACCTGCAGAGGTTGGATGGGTTCCCCCAGCATGAACTTAAGAGGCTAGGTGGTGAGGTTCAACTTGACTTGTAGAGGTTGAACGGGTGCCCCCTTTCTTATGTGTCTTCTTCCTATTCCTCATTCTTTTACTCCTTTTAGATCGATGGTTACTAGAATTAGTACTTTCACTGCATGAGGTAGAAGGAGGAGGAGAATCAACTACAGGTGAAGGGGAAGCAGTTTTTTGATGCCCTTGATATAAGGAGCTTACTTGAGAAGCATCAGGAGCATTCAGGATAGTTGGAGTGGAAAAAAACCACACCGGCAGCCCTAGGGTGAATCCAAGAAGATTCAGGGTGGCCATCAAAGGAATACCAACATTCCCCATGAGAGGAATAGTACAAGGAGTTCCCAGCATGGGGATCTCTTGGTTGGTGTTCAAAGGGGTGCTAGCCATAGTTTCAAACTAGGATACAAAGTCTGAGGTTGATAGGAAACCACAAGGAAAAAGCACACACTTGAAGGCAAACTAAGTAAATACAAACCTGTTATAACTCAAAATGACACATCTCTGCCTATGACCACTTTCCCATGATTCCATCGCATCTCGGCACTTCCATCATGACACTTCATGAAAGTCACTAAAAAAAAACCTAAATTGGAGGACCAATATATTGAGTTATGTAACTCCATTTGACCTCATCTCTAGACCATTGGAAAGGAATCTGTGTCAAATAAAATTTTCCAGAAGAAAGCAAAGTAGGAAAATTCCTAAAAGTACTCTAAAAATGAGATTTGTTGATGTATATGCGAGTTTCCTTAAGTAAACCCATGTATGTATGCGACTTGCTGTATATAAAACTTGCCTATGCCTTAAATACACAAATTTTTTCATTTAAACCCGCATATACCTCCTTCATATGTGACTGATGTCTCTACAACCAATGTATTCCTCCCAAAAATGTCAAAAAAATACATTTTTCGAAATTCAGGTAGTTTGGGTAGTTATGCAACTGACTCCTTCAATTGTAACTACTTTGTCCTCGACCCTAACTCTTCATAAAGCATATAAATAGAGGTAGGGAGGTCCATGAGAGGAGACTTGAACTTTTTCATTGTCATGCTGGAGGAATTGGAGCTCTCTTTGCCCACACCTTTTCCCTAGAAGCTATCTCCTTGTGTTGCAAAGCTTGGAAGTTGAGTTCCTTGGAGAAGAGAAGTAGCAGAACCAGATCAAGGTTTCATGAGGTGTCAAACTTGAAGATAAGGTATATTTTTACTTCATTTCATGATTAATAAAGATTTGATGTCCTTCTTCTTCCCAAATCAATGTGTCTTGTATATTGAATATCTGATTGTGATTATATGTTGTTATTTATCAGATTATGTTTTCATGTTTCATTGAATACAATCTCTTTTCATATAGTCTATTTGGTTTGAGGAAGGTATAATTTGTTTTGCAAGTCTCTTGGGGAAGAGGAGCAGGAGAAGGGCTAGAGAAATCTTGTGCCAGCCTTTAGTTTATCAGGTATGGACCATACTTATTTCTGAATCTTGCTTATATTTACTTGCAGAACTATATGCATCCACCTTTCAACCCCAGTACGTTGATGGCCTCTTAAACCCTAGCCATAGGATACTTTCCTTTACAACAGAATGGGTGAGTCCACTGGGGATATCCTTGTCTATTTGGGGTTTCTTTTTATTTCTTCCTACTTTTTGTAAGGCTTCAGGTCCTTCTTCCAAGTTAGGAACACATTTCGAGTTTGTTGGAACACCTTTCCCGCCCTCCTAGGTTAGTTTTTGATCCTTTTGTGATTTTTGTCATCCATACACGACTTTTAGGTTAAACAGTCACGTGTATGTGTTGTATATGTGACTTGCACTACCTTCCACCCTCGTGTCATACGTGAACTACCTTAAGGAAACCCGTGTATGCACCTGAATTTATGTTCTTTCATCATTTTTGAGGGTTTTTGGGTGATTTGAGGGTTGTTTGTAGGGTCTTCAAGGGTCCTCTGCATGTGCATGACTCTTGAGAGGTTGTTTTATCTCTGTTAGGTGCTCTTTGTCTATCTTGTAATTCTCTTTAAATTCTTTGAACTTGTTTTTGCTGCCTTCCCCCCCACCTCCTTCTTTGGCTTGATCTTGTTGAACAAGGTACTGAGCAGCCTCTATTTGTAGGTTTGGATTGATTCTTGGGACTTCTTGACTTTTTTTCATGTCATTATGATTTTCTTGGTCTCTTCATTCCAAAGTTGTTGTCTTGTTTATACAACTTTAGGAAAACCTAGAGAGAGGTTATATACAAGAGAGGTTATATACAACTTTAGGGAAACCTAGGGTTTGTTTGTGGGGTGTAGAGTAGTTGTCTGTGTTCTTTGCTTACAGTACTTGCTTGCATTAGTTGATAGGCTTTTTTTATTTTGCATTTATAAAAGAAAAAGAAAAAAAACACATGTTTGCTTTATATGCATGTGGATTACTTTTTTAGTCTAGATTGCATGGCATATCATTGTTTTGTAAAAACAAATAAAAATAATGTGTTCTTTTGTGTCTTTCAAGTTTCTATTTGAAAAAGAAAAAGAGAATAGTTTTTAGTTTTTGCATTTCATTTCTCTTTGCTTAGTCATTTTGTTTCAACTTTGATTCAAAACACCACATAAGTTTCACGCCATTTACCCTCTGGCTAAAAGCATCCCTTAAAATAAACAATATAATTTAAAAATTATTAGTAAGTTTTATTTTATAGGGTCATACACCAACTAGCTTAGGCTAGACTTGTGGATTAGGGAGTTTTAACTCTCCACAAGTGTTTAAATTTAGACGTAGTTGGATAATCACTAGGTAAATCCTCTTCTATGTTCATTGTATATGGGAAGCTCCTCTCAAATGGGAGTTTAGTATGAGGTCACGTGGATACTTGGACTGAGGAGATAATGCAGCTCTAATTCCTTGTTGTTGGAATATAATCCGTCAGGATTATACAATATGTAAATATTGTAAATATATTCTGAATGTGAATAGTCATGTAGGAATATGAATAGGTTGGTTGGAAGTTGAATCACAACCGACATATGAATTGTATAAATATATGGATTAGCAATGGAATAATAGGATTCGGGAGTTATTTTACCTAACAGTGGTATCAGAGCACCACCTGCCATAACTCCTTGATGCATTTTAGTCATGGCAGTCTGCCTGCCATTCTCCTGTTTTCAGTCTTCCTCTGCGTTTCTCCTACAACCAGAGTGCCATAATTTTGTGCGTTATTTTGCTGCTCACTGCCAGTCCTGCTAGCCTGTGTGCATTCATGTATGCATTATTCTCTTTCAAACGTTCATTTGAGGCTACCTTGGAGGTTCTTGAGCCACCGTTTTTACACTTGAGTGGAGTTGAAGTAGATTTTGGATGAAATATCTTGAGTGTATGATGAAAAGTTGAACGAGATGGTCGATGTTCAGTTGATTTAAGAATTTGTAAGACTGAAGAGAGCCTGCTGAAGACTCACAGCTATTCATTTGCATGAAGAACTGAAGCCATGATATGCTGTTGCGATGTCTTTGAAGACTGGTGATTGAAGGCTGATGGTAGATATTCACGCCCTTTCTTAATTGTGTGGAGCTGCTCGTATTCTGCAGCTTGTATTCCTGGAGCCTCACAGCTTGTATTCCTGGAGCCTGAAGATCGTTGGTGGAGAGATATTTCCCTCTTCAATGGCATGAAGTGTTACTAAAGACTGACAGTAAACCTTTTTCAAGAGCATGGAGTGTTGGTCATTCAGCTCGGCTTTTCGAAAGGACTGTGACTGATATATATCATATATTGAAGCTCTCCTGTATTCAGCTAAGGGGAGGTAAAATGTTTTTCTTCGTTGAAATACAAAAAACCCTAATTTCTGTGCGTGGATGTAAAGGGAAAAGTCAGCAAGTATTTTTCATTTACATTGAGTAAAAAGGACCGTGACGAATATATGATATATATAAGACTTCGGTGGAAGATATATGCTGCTGTGTATGATGTTGTAATCTTGAAACCTAGAATTACTGCATTTTTTCTCTTTCGAATTTGAAGTTGTGACTAGAAGAGAACATGCTGTGTGAGGATAACCTTGACACCATCGAGATTGTGAAGGAGAAGAAGTCGACACCCTCTAATTTCCCGCATTTTTCTAGGTTTCTGCTAGGGTTCTGCATCTTCTCGTTTTGGAGGAGAAAGACGTAAGTTGGAGCATTAATCTTTGTGGGCTACTGAAATTGGTGTGCCCTCATCAACAGATCTAGAAAACTTTACCATGAAGCTTCATTTCTGAAGACTGTCACTGTTTGAATGTTGTTGCTTCTATCTTGCACATGAAGACCAAGCGTTAGCTGCCCTACTTGAAACTGTGACTACATTTCCAGAGAAGGTTGTTGGTACTGGTGTGTTGAATTGAATTGATGAGTTTCAATTTTCTTTCATTCTGCTGCAATTTGTTTGAAGATAGGTGACTGAGAATTGTACGTGGAGATTCACACCCTTTCTCAAGTGAGTAGAGTCCTGGAACATTGTTGAGGATTGAAGTTGTCCTACTACTGTGAGTTTATGATGCATTGACTATTTATGATGCTGCTGTGATGCATTGAGTATTTATAATGCGTTGAGTATATATACTGCTATATTGGAAGCTGAGAAGACTGTCGCGTTGAAGAATAGGAGCTGAGGATTAAGGCTAGGTGGACTCTATCTGCAGAGTGTGGGCTCTTCTAATTGTGCCTACGACCTCTCTTGAGGAGCTATGTTGGTGTTCGTTGGTGTCTCTCAAATTTGTAAGTGTGCTTCTATATATCTTGAGCCATTTCTAATGAGAAGAAATATAATATAGTTTTGCCGTGAATTCAACCTTGATTTTGTAAGTGCTGTCTATAGTATACAATATGACTGAACAAGAGATTAGGAGGCTACGATTATATCTTGGTGTCATATTGTTAATAATGACAGAGTTTAGCACTTTTTGTTTGTAAGCACCACAAACTATTGCAGAGACTTAGACCTGCATTGTGTAGAATAGTGCACATAGTTTATTGAAGGAGAAGATTGTTGCTATTTACTGTGACCGCTTTGAAGACTGATTATCATTGGCATTGTTGTAAAGCTTGAGGAAGGTGGCAGAGACTTAGACCTGCACCTTTACTCTTTCTTATTTTTCTTCTGTTGTTTTAGTTGCAGATTCATCACAAAAGATGCAATGTATAGCATCTGTAGTTGGTGCCACTCTCTCTGGCAAAGAGAGATGCAGAGGAAGAAGAAACTTCAGAGGTAGAGGAGACAGAAACAACTCCAGCAAAAGATCAGATTTGTAGTGCAAGCGTTGTGGAAAGATTGGACACACATCAGATCAGTGTTGGGCTTCGTGGGACTCCATCAAAGATAGACATAACCAGAAGAAAGATGACAATAAAAACCAAGATGCTAGTAAATCTTCTGATTCTGCTCATTGTATTGTTGCACATTGTAATCTTGGAATTAATGAAATGACTTCACTTTCATCTTACAAATATTGTTGGCTGCTTGATAGTGGTGCAAAATCACACATGACTTTTAGAAAAGACTATTTTGAAGAACTTAATGAAACAATAAATGACATAGTGTACTTTGCAGATAAGTCAAGTCTTAAACCAAAGGGAATGGGCACCATTCGACTGAAGATGCTTGGATTCCCTGATTTCTTGTTGAAGAATGTTCTTTATCTTCCAGAGTTGCAGAGAAGCCTGCTGTCCTTGGTGGAGATATGATAGCAAGGCCATTCCATCCACATGTTTGATGGAATCGTAGAAATAAGAAAGTCCTCTGACAACCAAATCATCATGATTGGATACGAATATGGGAAGCTGTTGAAGCTAAATGGTTCATCTGTAAGAGTTCAGAACTATGCCTACTTCTCTCAGCATGGAGAAGGTAATTTGTCATCAAATTTATTGTGGCATGCAAGATTTGGTCATTTGAATTATAACAGTCTTTGTTTGTTGAGAAAGAATGGTGTATTTGGTTTTCCCACCATTCCCAAAGATAAGAGAAAATGTGATGCATGTATATTAGGGAAACACAGTAAGCTGCCATTCCATGAATCTAATTTCAGAGCAAGTAGGAAATTAGAATTAGTGCATTCTGATTTATGTGGCCCAATGCCAACTCCTTCTGCTAATGGGAATAAGTATTTTATGACATTTGTTGATGACTACTCAAGAATGTGCTGGATTTACTGTTTAAATACAAAATCAGAAGAATTTCAAACATTCAAAGACTTTCATGCATTAATAGAAAAACAAGCACAATCTAAAATTGGTTCACTTCGTACTGACAATGGGAAATAATACACTTCAAATGCTTTTGAAGATTATCTTCGCTAACATGGAATTGCATATCAGACTACAGTTCCCTACAATCCTCAACAAAACGGTGTAGTAGAAAGAATGAACAGAACCATAATGAATATGGTTCGCTCAATGATGTTTTTCAAGAATGTAAAACTAATGTTTTGGGGTGATGCAGTAAAATGTGTAGCCTATTTGAGAAACAGAAGTCCCTCAAATGCTCTTGATAACAAGACTCCACATCAAATGTGGTTTGGCCATCTCCCTTCAATCACGCATCTCGGAGTTTTTGGTTCCACCTATTATGCCTTGATTCCAAAGGAGCAAAGAAACAAGCTTGGTGCTCGAAGCAGAAAATGCATTTTCCTGGGGTACGAAGAATACTCCAAGGCATACCGTCTGTATGATGAGGTAAACAAGAAGTTTGTTATTTCCAGAGATGTCATTTTTCTTGAGACTAATAAAAATGACCAGTCCATTGAGAGATAGCTTGATCATTTGGAAGAATATCCTCATCCAAAGAAATATTCTGAAAATGAATATGAAATTCCAAACCTTGAAGGGGGGATTCCTATTCTAGATCAACCTTTGGAATTTCCATATGAAGCACCAACTCCCCCACATGAAGAAGTTCCTTCTACTTCACCTCAACAAGAGATTCAACTGGATGATGTGATTGAAAGAATTGAAAGACTCTCAATCAATGATGACACACCTCTAGCTGATCAACTAGGACCATCACGGAAGATTCCTAAATGGGCCACAAAGAAACTTGAAAGTGTCCATTCGGATGAAGTTGGAAATATGGGAACGAGAAGTTCGAAAAGACATGAAGATGGAGGAGAAGTAGATAATTCAGGTGATGACATGGATGTATCATTTGATTGTGAATTTAATTTATCTGCTAACTTTGAACCAACTTCCTTTGAAGAAGCTTCTACTCGAATTGAGTGGAAAGAAGCTATGCAAAATGAGTATGATGCACTCATAAAGAATGGAACTTGGAAGCTGGTTGACCCTTCAGTTGGAAGCAAACCAATTGGTTGCAAGTGGGTGTATAAGAACAAATACAAATGATGTCTCACTTGACAAGAACAAAGCGATGCTTGTAGCAAAAGGATATGCACAGAAAGAAGGAATTGACTATGAAGAAACATTTTCTCCTACAGCAAAATGGGCTACCATCCGTACCTTACTCTCTTTAGCTGCTCAGAAAGGGTGGAAAGTTCATCAAATGGATGTGAAGACTGCTTTCTTGAATGGAGAATTGAAAGAGAATGTCTTCATGTCTCAGCCAGAAGGCTTTGTTGTGAAAGGAAAAGAACAAAAGGTATGCAAGCTTGTCAAATCCTTGTATGGCCTAAAACAAGCACCTCGCGCATGGTATGAAAAATTAACCGAGGATCTTTTGAAGTTAAATTTTGAACATTTTGATCTTGATGATGCAACACTGTTTATAAAGAAAGTTGGAAGATCTATTGTGTATCTTATGGTGTACATAGATGATCTTTTGATGACAGGGAACAATGAGAGATATATAGCATCCATAAAGAAAGATTTGAAAAATATCTTTGAAATGACAGATATGGGACATCTCCACTATTACTTAGGAATTGAAGTCACTCAACATCCTAAGTACATATTCTTATCTCAGAAAAAATATGTTGGAGAACTACTAAACAAATTTTGCATGACAGAATGCAACCCGATCTCTACTCCAATGGAACAGAAAATGAAGCTCACATCAAGCGAAGGAAAAGAATTTGAGGATGCGATCAAGTATCGACAACTTGTAGGAAGTCTTATCTACCTTACAAAAACTAGACCAGATATTTCTTATGTTGTTGGCATAATTTCAAGGTTCATGCATAAACCTTGTGAAGGACACTGGTCAGCTGCAAAAAGAGTTCTAAGATAATTGAAGGGGACTCAAGACGTTGGACTCAAGTACTCTAAAGTGGATGACTTCAAACTTATTGGGTACTCAGACTCAGATTTTGATGGCAATAAGGAGATAGGAGTATCAACTTCTGGATACACTATGAGTCTTGGATTAGCAGCTGTCTCATGGAGATCACACAAACAGTCAGTTCTGACAGATTCAACAACAGAAGCAGAATATGTGGCTTCAGCTGAAGCAATGAAAGAAATAGTATGGCTTAGGAAGATAATTGAAGATTTGCAAGAAAAACAAGAGAACTCCACTCCATTATTGATCGACAATACTTCTGCAATCAAGCTGGCTAAGAATCCCAAATTCCATGATCGAGCAAATCACACCAACACACAGTATCATTTGATTCGACATCATGTAGAGGCCAAGACAGTCCATCTTCAACATTGTTCCACAAATGATCAAGTTGCAGACATCTTCACCAAAGCGCTTGGACAAGAAAATTTTGAAAGATTCAGAAACATGCTCGGACTTACTAACACCCCTTCGGATTAAGGGGGGGATTGTTGGAATATAATCCGTCGGGATTATACAATATGTAAATATTGTAAATATATTCTGAATGTGAATAGTCATGTAGGAATATGAATAGGTTGGTCAGAATTTGAATCACAACCAACATATGAATTGTATATATATATGCATTAGCAATGGAATAATAGGAATCAGGAGTTATTTTACCCAACACTTGTCAAAGCGTAGACCAAGGTTTTTGCTCATCTAGGGATTATGTCTTAGACATGGTTTCATGCTTTGCTACCCTACCCATGTATACAAACCAGGATTGCGACTGTCCCCCTAGACTGTCAATATTGTTAAGGTAGCCTTTAGTCTCTTTGACATCTAGGGTTCATACAAAGGTACACCAAAATGTTGTTTCTAGTTTACCTTGGACAGTCTTGGAAGTTAAACCTAGTAGAAGGTGTGGGAGGGTGGTGGGTGATTCCTCCGCTCATGCCTAAGAACATCTACAGGGACACCAAGTAATTGTCTCTCATATTTCTTCTAGAAAGAACATATTATACCTATTTGTTTGTGTGGCTTTAGGAATATTTTGGTGAGTGTTGTGTGGTTTGTTTGTACTTAGCTTGCCTTCAGGTGTATGATTTGACCTTTTGGTTTTTTTTTGACCTCAGAATTTGTCTTATTGTTTGAAAATATGGCTAGCACCCCTTTGAACACCAACCAAGAGATCCATGTGTTGAGAATTCCTTGTACTATTCCTCTCATAGGGAATGTTGGTGTTCCTTTGATGGCCACCTTGAATCTACCTGGATTCACCCTAGGGATATCGGTGTGGTTTTTTCCACTCCAACTGTCCTGAATGCTCCTGATGCTTCTCAACTAAGATCCTTATATCAAGGGCATCAAAACACTACTTCCCCTTCACCTGTAGTTGATTCTCCTCCTCCTTCTACCTCATGCGGTGAAAGTACTGATACTAGTAACCGACAGTCTAAAAGGAGTAAAAGAAGGAGGAATAGGAAGAAGGCACATAATAAAGGGGGCACTCATCCAACCTCTGCAAGTCAAGTTGAACCTCACCACACAGCCTCTATAGTTCATGCTGGGGGCACCCATCCAACCTATGCAATTCATGTTGGATCTAAGCACTCAACCTCTGTAAGTCAAGTTGATATTCACCATCCAGCCTCTGTTGATCATGCTGGTGAGATCCTTCCAACTTTTCTAGGTCACGTTGGATCCAATCACTCAGCCTCTGTATTTAATACTGATGGAACCCATTCAACCTCTGATGTTCAATTTGAACCTCCCCATCCAACCTCTGCACATCATGTTGGATCCATCCACCCAACCTTTGAAGTTCATGCTGGGGACACACACTCAACTGCTACAAAGCATGTTGATCCTAACCATTCAGCCTCTGTTGTTCATGCCGGTGGTGCCCATCCAACCTCTATAGGTCATGTTGGACCTAGTCTCTCAGCCTCTACAAGTCATGCTGGAGGTAGTCTCTCAACCTCTATGGTTCATCTTGAATACAATCTATCAGCCACTGTGATTCATGTTGACACCGTTGAAAAGAATACATGTTCAAAACACAAGTCGAAGTTTCCTTGTAAGCTTTGTGAGGGAGACCACCTTACTTATAAATGTCTTTCTATAATGGGAGTGTGAAGAGTTTGGTTTCATGGTCATCCCATTTTTTAACATTCTGAATTTTTTCAACAAACAACCTCTCTTAGTCACATTGGACCCGATCACCCAGTCTATGGTGGTCATGCTGGGGGAAACTCTATAGGTCACGCTGAGAGAAAATAGTCATCCACTTCTAGTCATGTTGACACCATTGAGAAAACTGGTCATGTGAAAAGAAAACTTAAGTTCCCTTGTAAGCTATGTGAGGGAGATCAACTTACTCACTAGTACCCTGCTATTGTAGAGGTGTCAAGAGTGTGGTCCGAGACTAAAGAATTTCCTTCTCCTAAAAAACCGATAGTTTCTCAACAACCTACTCAACCTTTGGTTGATCAAGTGGTCGAACCAATCTCAGATTTGGTCGATCCCCCTCTTCTTTTGGAGAGTGATAATTATGTGATTGAACCAATTTCATCTTTTGTCAATCCCACTCTCCCTTCACAGAGTGCCTTTCACGAAGCGGTTGAATCAATTCCATTATCGATCAATCCCACTCTCCCTTTGGAGAGTGAACAATTCCACTCTTCCTTTGGAGAGTGAAGTGTCTACTGGTCACATTTTCTTCACTTCCAGTTTATAACTTACTGAAAAAGGGGGCATTGAACTCACTTCAGATGAACCCCCACCAAGCTCTCATATTGCTTCCTTTGATTGGGATAGCCTGGTTGAGCCGTGCCTTCCTTCCAATGTACCTTTCCAGATAAAGGTAAAATTTGAACCATACACGATTTCTCATTGTATTATTGATGAAGGAGGCTCAGTTAGTATCTTGTCTACTCGTGCTTGGCGAGGAATGGGATCTCCTAGCCTTTTGTTGACTGCTAGTCAGTTACTGGCATTTGATAGAAGAACTACTATAGCCTTTGGAATTCTTCCTCAAACACCTATTAATTTGGGTGGGAAGACCATCTTAGTTGACTTCATGGTGAATAGAAGACCCCTTGGACTTTAATATGCTCCTTGGGCGTGATTATGTCTATTCCATGCAAGCTGTGGTGTCAAAATTCTTTTGTGTGATGTACTTTAATCATGGCGAAGAAATTGTCACTTTCGATCAGTTGGATTTTCTTGATCCTTCTCCTGACCCAAATAGAGACCAGGTATTTCCTTTATTGATTCCCAATGTTTCTATAGACACTACCCCGCCATAGGTAAGCTATGTGGTCTCATTTCCTTTGCATTCAATTGCTATTGAGAAGCAACCTTTGTTTTCATGCTTACCTTCTTAGGACTTGGTCCCAGTAGTTGACCAGGTGAGTCATCCTATACAGACCATGCATCCTACTCTCCACTTTGTCGATCCATTTGAAATTTTAGACATGTATCTTATCTCAGATGATCTCCTTCCTTCGGATGAATTTTTCCTAGAGTATTTGATATAGTCTGATCTTCTATTGGATGTTGGTTTAGTTGTGACTAAGTATAACCCTGATTTGCTTAGTAAGCTTGATATTCCCATGGATCGGTCTTCTTAGGTTGGTATTGTTGATTCTTTTGACTCTTCTTTTGAATAGCAAGTCAGTGATCCTGATGAGTTTGATTTTTCTTATGAATTTTAAACTCCCGTGATACTAAGTTTGTTCTTGTAGACTTTATCTCCTTTGTTGATTTTTTCTCTCCTTATGAGGTTGATATTACTGATTATAAACCCTCAAGCCTTGGCATTATAGAATATTCTTCGGTCAATTCTTCCTTGACTTTCCCTTTTGTAGAATATAGCAAAGTCACATGTGTTTCTGCCAAAGTGACCTGCATCAGATCTTTTCTTCTGAATGTGATCCCTATGTTGTTGTTTCTTGGAGATATGATTCTTAGTTGGATTCACAATTATTTACTGGCCTTGTCTTGTTGTTCAAGATGTAATTTCATTTGCATGTGCCCTGATTATGCTTATGAGCCTAATGTTGGCTTCCATGTTTTAGCTCGTTGTATAAGCCCTCATCATTGCTAAGCCTTGTATCATTTTTCCTTTGCAACTTGACACCCTTTACCTTCAGGAGACATTCCTAGAGTGTCTTTATCTTGCTCATTTTCCTTGCATTATGCATAGGTTTGTTCCTTGTGCTTGGAACTAGTTTTGCCTACCTATGACACTCGTCTCCTCTCATTTAGAGCATTCTTTTTGCTCTCCTTCGGGCTTGTTAAAAAAAGTAAGGAGGCCATGAGTTGACTTTTTCGAACTCATTAAAACTTCATAGGAAAGATATTGAGTTTCTTTATGCCCAGGTCTAACTCCTCTAAATAGAATTGACTACCAAGTAAACTTGTTAGTTCAGGCTCGTTACGAATATATGAATGGGAATCCACATTGGTGGAAGGTTATCAATTTCTCAGACCATGAGGAATAATATGAGAAATGAACACTCTCTTTTCTTAGGAATTGAGAAGAGTATTCTCAGGCATAGGTTTATTGATTTTCCAGACCTGAGGGACTAAAATTATGTAAAAGGAGCCCCTAGTATGAGCTTAGTTTTCTCTTTTTCATGCTCTGGACCTCAACATGAAATTTTTTCAGAGTGTACTTTATGTCTTTGTCATGCTCGTTAAGCCCTAAAGAACAAAGCATCAAGTTTATTGTTGTAAGCCCCATTTATTGTAATCAAATGGATCTTTCTGAGTGATATTGCTTTCCTTCACACTCGTAAAAATCAGGATATATGCTGCTTTTGAAGGAGCATTGGGTAGGTGGTAATTTAAACTTTTTAGGACCTCCCCGACTAAGCACGTAAAAGGTGTGCCTTACTTCTTTGGAAGCTAAGAGAGTTCTTCTATGGTTTGTTTTATACTTTTCTGGCCTCAGGAGATTAAATTGGATGAAAAACAACCCCCTTGGAGTATTCTTTGGAGTTTTTAGACTCTCTAAACTATGAAAACACCGTCGATCATGTACTAGTTCGGGCTCATAAAATCCACAAATTAGTGCTTTATCAAGCGTTCTTCTATCTCTTCTTCGAGATTTCCAAAAATGAAGAAGGTCTCGAGTTTGATTTCTTGGACTCGTTAAACCTTTACAAGAAAGAGGGGAAGGGAAGTTCATTCACATGTATTTTACGTCATGGAAGCAAGTCTTGTTTCCTTGAACAAAGCACCAATTTTGAGTCTATCAATAGTTGGGTCCTAGTATTTTGACCTTATCCCAATTTAGAGTTTTACTGCTCCGGTTGGTTTCTTTTCCAATTATATGGTGAATCTATCAATGTCTCCTACTTTGTAGATTTGTGTCATTGGTATTTTTGTATCAAAAGCTACCTAAGTCACTTTTGTGTCATGCTCACTATTCAAGGATTAAACCTTTGTCAGCCATTCTGTATTTTCCTTGACCTTTTGTGTCGGCCATTACCTGGTATCAGTTCATTACATCATGTCTTTGGTGGTCCTTGTCGCGAAATTCTGTACCAATTCTAGATCCAATTAGTCTCTGACTTACCTCATGTTGGATAATGAAGGATTCCTTAATTCCTTGCTTCCAACGAATCTCTTCCTATTGAATGCAACACATCTTGCTCTGGGGATGAGATTTAAAGTTTTATGATAGTACCTTGGGGATTGCAGTCATCAGTGGAAATTTCCATCACTATTGGGTAGTGGGAATACCTTAATGTATCCTACTAGATGGATTATTCAAGTGTTTGAATTCAAGTCCTTGTATTCACACTTGTTAGAATGTATTAGGTACCTTGGGGACCATTTTCATTAATGGTGGTTTCCCTTGCATTTGTTAACGATTCTCATTATTGATCAATAATCAAATGGTTTCTTCCATGTTTGACTTCAACTCCTTTATTCGCATGGTTAGGATTCGTACCTTTTGGACGGTTTGGATTGAATACCTTGGGTCAACAGTAGCATTGTCATTTTTTTCTATTACCCAAGTTGCGCAAGACCTTGTCACACTTCATATGACATTTTGTTGAGACATAGATCCACCTTGTATTTTTGTGGCTATGATCGATTGTTAAGTATGGATCCACCTTGTTCATTTGTGGCCATGGATCCTTTAGATTTTATATGGCGCCTTTTTGCATATTGAGTGACCATGAAAGTTCCATCAGTTATACATATGTTGGATCTGCCTGTATCTTTATGGTGATTTTTTGTATATGGACTTGTATGTCCCAGAGATCAGTTTTTTCTGACATTTATCTCTCTTTTAGGTATCTTTGTTCGAGCCTTTTGATCTTGGATTCTCTGCTCTCTCCATACTCAGTTGTTTCCTTTATAATGTATTTCATCTATCATCTTCCCCTCTAACCTTATACATTAGGGGGAATCTATTATAGCTAAAAATGACACATCTCTTCATGTGATCACTTTCCCATGATTCCGACGCATGTTGACACTTCCATGATGACACTTCATGAAAGTCACTAGAAAAAACACCTAACTTGGAGGACCCATATATTGAGTTTTGTAACTCTGTTTAACCTCACCTCTACACTGTTGCAAAGGTATCCGTGTGTTGAGGCCTGAAAAATCACAGGCAACAACAGCAAGGGATTCTCCCCAGTCAACGTTCCCAACTATCCTGTGACTATTGGTATGGGGAATCCATCCGGTTTTGTGGTCTGGCTACCATAGGTCAAGTAACAAAAATAAATGGTTTTAGCGGTTGAGGACCGGTCCACCATGTATATTTTTGTATTTTTTAACTTTAAGTATGATATGCAAGTGCCTATCTAACATACAGATTGATAAAGAATACGAGGAGCGGTCACAATGTGATGCGTAGGTTCTTACCTCTCATCTTAAACTCTCTCGCATATAAATCACACACAACAAAAAACAAGACTAACTAAGCTCTCCCTAGGGAGCAAGATTATCAATTAATGAGTAATGTCTTACTGCTCATATGTTAAGATAAATCACAGGTAGATGTTCTTAGAATCAAAACACATAAACATGAATAGAGATATGCACAACAAGATAGCTCGTCATTTGTTAAAACATTCATTACTCATAGTGGAAATTATCATAAAATAAACTAGAGAACATTCATACAAGAACATAGTGTTATACACCAGAATGGCACCTCTCCGTTTGAGTGCTGACTTTCCTCATGTTGGCACACAAAAGGACACTTATGGATTGAGGTTTGCCCAGAACACTATAGCTTGGCTTATTATGGAATACATTTTTGCCTTTATCCAGCCAGTTACTTTGCCATTTTAGCCATGTTAGGATGTATTCGCGACTCTCCCTATTAACAACTCGCGCATCATTCGTGAGTATCCTTCACAGCAAGTCATGAATCTTGGTATTCGCGGGTTGCTCTTATGTAGAGTCACGCATCATTCGCGGGTTGCTCTACTGCAGACCTACGAATGTGTTTCTTAACATTTAAATATTAAAACATGCGTTAACTGGAGATTAGTTATGTCATGTAACTGCATTTCCCTAACTACTGTAACTTCTCTAACCTTCGAACTACCTTATTTCACCCATATAAATAGAAGTAGGAGAAGACATGAGAAGGACTTGGAATTTATGCATTGTTATGCTAGAGGAATCGGGACTCTCTTTGCCTACACCTTTTACCTGGAGGTCTTCCCTTAGTGTTGCAGAGCTTGGAGGCTGAGTTCTTTGGAGAAGAGAAACAGTAGATCTAGATCAAGGTTTTGTGAGGTGCGAAACTTGAAGAGAAGGTATACTTGTACTTGTTTTCAAGATTAATAAAGATGTGATGTCCTTCTTCTTCCCAAATCATTGTTCAATGTGTAATTGAATCTCTGTTTATGATCATATGATGATGTTAGTTCATGTTTATTTGATTATCATTGTCTTATATGTGGTCATAATGGCTTGAGGAAGGTATAACTTGTTTTGCAGGTCTCTTGGAGCGAGAGGAGCAAGAAGAGGATTGAAGAGAAATCTTGGACCAGCCTTCAGTTAGTCAGGTGTGGATATTTCTCATATCTAATCTTGTTTATATATACTTGCTGAACATTATGCATCTCTCTTTCAACCCTAGTACATTCATGGCCTCTTAAACCCTAGCCATAGGACACTTTCCTTTACAACAGAACTGGAGACTCCACTAGGGACTAGCCTTGTCTGTTTGGGGTTTTTCTCTTGATTTCTTTTAGCTTTTGCATTGTTTCAGGTCTTTCTTGCCACTTAGGAACACCTTGTAAGTCTGATAGCAAACCTTCCCTACCTTCCTAAGGCAGTTTGTTGATCTTTTTTAAGATTTTCCTCCCCATTCGCGACTTGCTTTTTTGAACAGTCACGAATGCAAGCTTGCATTTGCGTGTTGCTGCATTGAACAGTCGCGTGTCATTTGCGACCTGACCTTATAGACAGTTGCGTATATACCTAGAAGTTAGGGTTTTTAAAGTCAGTTTTGCTTTTTCCTATTCTTTTGGGTAATCCCTGTTTGTGAGTGGATGTTCTCTCTGAATGCTTCAGCTTGTGGGAAGACCTTTGCTGATCACACTTCTTTCTTTTTCAAAAGTCTTGGTTGTTCTTTAACTATGTGGTAAGCCCCTTTTATAGCATTAGGATTTGTTCTTTGCTCTTGCCCCTGCCGCTTTTGCTTGGTCTGATTTTTGGCCTATGTTTTTGATCAGCCTCTGTTAGTGGCCTTTGTTTGATTTCAGAAGCTTGTGGATGTTGTTTTCCTCCTTCTTTGGTTGGTCTACTTCACCTTGCCAAAATAGTTGTCTTGTCTCTTATACAAGCCTTTCTTCCAAGTAGGGCTTATGCTGACTTTAGTTGGTTCTAGAGTTTGTTGGGTGGTTGCATAGCAAAGTTCTTTTTGCTTTGTTCTTTTTATCTGCATGCTTTGCTTTGTAGGTAGTTTTTCTTTTGCATTTTATAAAAGAAAATTTAAAAGAACTTCTTTTTGCTGCTTTTCCTCCTACCTCTTTCTTTGGTTTGACCTTGTGGACAAGGTACTGAGCAGCCTTTGTTTGTAGGTTTAGATTGACTCTTGGGAATTCTTGACCTTTGTTTACGTCAGTCTTTTGTGCTTAGTCTTTTCATTCCAAAGTATTGGCTTGTTTACTTTTGTAAGATTTCCTTTTAAAATAGGTTTATATTCAACTTTAGGGAAACCTAGGGTTTGTTTTCGGGGTATAAAGTAGTTGTCTATTTTCTTTGCTTTCAGTACTTGTTTGCATAAGTAGATAGGCTGATTTTTCTTTTGCATTTATAAAAGAAAAAGACAAAAACAAATCTTTGCCTTATATGCATGTAGATTAGTTTTTTTAGTCTAGATTGCATGGCATATTGTTGTTTTTAAAAAATATAAAAAGATTTGATCTTTTTTGGCTTTCAAGTTATTTGAAAATATAAAGAGAATAGCTATTTGCTTCTTTGCATCTCATTTCTCTTTACTTAGTCATTTTGTTTTCATTTCTTGAGTCAAAATACCGCATCAGTTTCATGCCATTTACCCTCTGAGTAAGAAATAGCCCATAAAATAAACGATATAATTTTAAAATTTACTAGTAAGTTTTATTTTATAGGGTCATACACCAACTAGCTTAGGCTATACTTGTGGGATAGGGAGTTTAAACTCCCCACAAGTGTTAAATTCAGATGAAGTTGGCCTATCACTAGGTAAATCCTTGATTCTACCACTGTATCTGGGAAGCTCCTCTCAAACAGGAGTTAAGCACGAGGCCGCGTGGAGGCTTGGACAGAGGAGATAACCCTCCAAATTCTTGTCAAAGTGTAACTTAGGAATTTTGCACATCTGGGGATTCTGTCCTAGATAGAGTTTCGGGCTCAGCTACCCTACCCATGCGTACGATTCTGGCTTGCGACTGTTCCCCCAGACTGTTGGTATTGCCAAGGTAGCCTTTAGTCTCTTGACATCTAGGGTTCATACACAGGTAAACCAGAAGGTTATTTCTGGTTGACCTTGGACGGGCTTGGAAGGTAACCCTTGTGGAAAGTGCAGGAGGGTGGTGGGTGATTCCTACGCTTGTGCCTGAGAACCCCTCAAGGACGCCAAGTAACTGTCTATCAGCTTTCTTCTGGAAAGTACATCTTATACCTGTTTGTCTGTTTGGGCTTTAGGAATTTTTTTAGTGAGTGTTGTGTGGTTTGTCTGTACTTAGTGGGCCTTTAGGTGTCTACTTTGTAATTTTTGTTGACCATCAACCTCATACTTTGTCTCTTGTTTTGAAACTATGGCTAGCACCCCTTTGAACACCAACCAAGAGATCCCCATGATGGGAGCCCCTTGTCCTATTCCTCTCACAGGGAATGTTGGTGTTCCCTTGATGGCCACCTTGAATATTCCGGGATTCACCCTAGGGCTACCGGTGTGGTTGTTTTCCACTCCAACTATCCTGAATGCTCCTGATGCTTCTCAAGTAAGCACCTTATATCAAGGACATCAAAACATTGTCTCCCCTTCACCTGTAGTTAGTTCTCCTCCTCCTTCTACCTCATGCGGTGAAAGTACTGATACTAGTAACCGGCAGTCTAAAAGGAGTAAAAGAAGGAGGAATAGGAAGAAAGCACATAAGCAAGGGGGCACCCATTCAACCTCTGCAAGTCAAGTTGAACCTCACCACCCAGCCTCAATTGTTCAAGATGGGGTCACCCATCAAACCACTGCAAGTCATGTTGGATCTAGTCACTCAACCTCTGGTATTCACGTTGAGTGCATCCGTTCAACCGCTGGTTTTCAAGTTGAAACTTCCCATCCAACCACTGCAGGTCATGTTGGATATAGTCACTCAACCTCTGGTATTCACGTTGAGTGCATCCGTTCAATTGCTGGTTTTCAAGTTGAACCTTCCCATCCAACCTCTGTTGTTCAAGTTGGATCCATCCATCCAGCCTCTGGTGATCAAGCTGGTGGGATCCTTCCAACCTTTTCAGGTCATGTCGGATCCTGTCACTCAACCTCTGGTGTTCAAGCTGAGTGCATCCATTCAACTGTTGGTTTTCAAGTTGAACCTTCCCATCCAACCTCTGTTGTTCAAGTTGGATCCATCCATCCAGCCTCTGGTGTTCACGCTGGTGGGATCCTTCCAACCTCGCCAGGTCATTTTCGATCCTGTCACTCAGCCTCTGGTGTTCACGCTGAGTGCACTGGTTCAACCTTTAGTTTTCAAGTTGAACCTCCCCATCCAACCTCTTTTGTTCAAGTTGGATCCGTTCACCCAGCCTTTGTTGCTCAAGCTGGGGGCACACACTCAACTGCTGCAAAGCATGTTGATCCTAACCACTCAACCGCTGTTGTTCATGTTGATGGTGCCCGTCCAACCTCTACAAGTCATGTTGGACCCAGTCTCTCAGCCTCTACCAGGCACACTGGGGGCAGTCTCTCATCCTATGTACTCCACGCTGGAGACAATTCATCAACCACTGCAAGTCATGTTGACACTGTTGACAAGTCTACTCGTTCAAAACACAAGCTCAAGTTTCCTTGTAAGCTTTGTGAGGGAGACCACCTTACTTATAAATGCCCTTCTATTGTAGAGGTGCAAAGAGTTTGGATTCATGGTCATCCTATTTTTGAACATTATGGAGTCTCTCAACAACCAGCCTCTCTTAGTGAGTTTGGATCCAGTCACCCAGCCCTTGTTGTTCACGCTGGGGGAAAACTCTCATCCTCTGCAGGTCATGTTGAGAGCAAACTGTTAGCCACTGCTAGTCATGCTGATACCGTTGAGAAAACTAGTCGTTCGAAGCATCATCTTAAGTTCCCTTGTGTGCTATGCAAGGGAGATCATCTTACTCATCTGTGCCCTGCTATCCCAGAGGTGTGAAGAGTGTGGTCTAAGACTCATGGATTTCATTCTTCTGAACACCCTATAGTTTCTCAACATCCTACTCAACCTTTGGTTGATCAAGTGGTCGAACAAATCTCAAATTTGGTCGATCCCACTCTTCTTTTGGAGAGTGTTCCTCATGTGATTGAACCAATGTCATCTTTGGTCAATCCCACTCTCCCTTCGGAGAGTGACTTTCACCAAGCGGTTGAATCGGTCCCAGTATCGATCAATCCCACTCTCCCTTTGGAGAGTGAAGTGTCTACTAGTCACATTTTCTTCACTGCCAGTTCAGACCTTACTGAACAAGGGGGAACTGAACTTGTTTCGGATCAACCCCCACCAAGCTCTCAGATTGCTTCCTTTGATTGGGATAGCCTAGTTGAGCCGCACCTTCCTTCTGTTG
>LPNX010730020.1:844018-875139 GCA_001517045.1 Pseudotsuga menziesii | reverse complement strand
TATACAATTGCTCATTGCATTGTTGATGAAGGAGCCTCAGTTAGTATTTTGTCTGCTCGTGCTTGGTGAGGTATGGGATCTCCCAGCCTTGTGTCGACTGCTAGTTAGTTACTGGCATTTGATAGAAGAACTTGTGTAGCCTTGGGAATTCTTGCTCAAACACCTATTACTTTGGGTGGGAAGACCATCTTAGTTGACTTCATGGTAATAGATGACCCTGTGGACTTTAATATGCTCCTTGGACATGATTATGTCTATTCCATGCAAGCTGTGGTGTCAACATTCTTTCATGTGATGTACTTTAATCATGGCGAAGAAATTGTCACTATCGATCAATTGGATTTTCTTGATCCGTCTCCTGACCCAACTAGAGACCAAGTATTTCCTTTATTGATTCCCAGTGTTTCTGTAGACACTACCCCGCCACAGGTGAACTATGTGGCTTCTTGTCATTTGTGTTCAATTGCTACTGAGAGGCAGCCTCTATTTTCATGCTTACCTTCTCGGGACTTGGTCCCAACAGTTGATTAGGTGAGTCATCCTATACATATTGTAGAGCCTTCTCTCCACTCTATCCATCCATTTGAAAGTTTAGATATGTGTCCTATCTCAGATGATTTCCTCCCTTTGGATGAAGTCTTCCTAGAGTCTTTGATACAGTATGACCTTCTTTTTTAGTTGTGATTAAGTCTAACCCTGATTTGCTTAGTAAGCCTTCCCTTTTTCTTATGTTGGTTTTTGTTGAGTCTTTTGATTCTTCATTTGAAAAGCAAGTCAGTGATCTTGATGAGTTTGATTTTTTCTTATGAATTTCTCAGCTCCTATGATATTGAGTTTGTTCCTGCAGACTCTATCTCCCTTGTTGATTTTTGCTTCTCTTCTGAGGTTGATCTTATTGATTATAAACCCTTGAACCTTGGTCCTATAGAATCTTCTTCGGTTGATTCTACCTTGACTTTTCCTTTTGTAGAAGATAGCAAAGTCACAAGTGTTTCTACCAAAGTGACCCACGTCGGATCGTTTCTTCTGATGTTGTTGTTTCTTGGAGACAGGATTATTAGTTGGATTTGCAACTATTTATGGGCCTCACCTTGTTGTTCAAGCTGTAATTGCATTTTCATGTGCCCTTCTCACACTTATGAGCCTGATGCCGGCTTCCACGCTTTTAGCTCGTTGTATAAGCCCTCATCTTTGTTCTCATCGCCGCTTAGCCTTGTATCATTTATCCTTTGCAACTTGACACCCTTTACCCTGAGGAGACCTTCCCCGAGTGTCCTTATCTTGCTCACTTTCCTTGCATTATGCATAGGTTTGTTCCTTGCTCTTGGAACTAGTTTCTCCTGCTTATGACACTCGTCTCCTCGCATTTAGAGCATTCTTTATGTTCTCCTTCGAGCTCGTTAAAAATAGTAAGGAGGCTGCGAGTTGATTTTTCCAGACTCGTTAAAACTTCACGGGAAATATTATGAGTTTCTTTAGGCCCAGGTCTGACTCCTCAAAATAGACTTGATTGCCGAGTAAACTTGTCCGTTCAGGCTCATTAAGAATATGTGAATGGGCATCCACATTGGTGGTAGGTTATCTCTTTCTCGGACCATGTGGAATAATACGAGAAAGGATCACTCTCTTTTCTACTGAATTGAGAAGAGTATTCTTAGGAATAGGTTTATCTCTTTTCCGGACCTGAGGGACTAAACTTACGGAAAAGGAACCCCCGGTATGAGCTTAGTTTTCTCTTTTTCATGCTCTGGACCAAAACATGAAAAAGATTCCGAGTGTACTTTATGTCCTTGTCATGCTCATTAAACCCTAAAGAACAAAGCATCGAGTTTATTGTTGTAAGCCCCATTTCTCGTAATCAAATGGATCTTTCCGAGTGATCTTGCCTTCCTTCACACTCGTAAAACTCAGGCTATATGCTGCTTTTGAAGGAGCATTAGGTAGTTGATAATTTAACCTTTTTCGGACCTTCCTGACTAATTACGAAAAAGGTGCACCTTTTCTTCTTCGAAAGTTAAGAGAGTTCTTCTGTTGTTTTTTTTATACTTTTTCGGCCTCAGGAGACTAAATTGTACGAAAAAGGACCCCCCCCTGGAGTCTTCTTTGGAGTTTTCAGACTCTCTAAACTATGAAAACACCGTCGAGCATGTACTAGTTCGGGCTTGTAAAATCCACGAATTAGTGCCTTATCAAGCATTCTTCTTTCGTTTCTTTGAGCTTGTCAAATAATGAAGATGGTCCCGAGTTTGCTTTCTTGGACTCGTTAAACCTTTACAAGAAAGAAGGGAAGGGGAAGGTTTATTTCCATGTCTTTTTATATCATGGCAGCAAGTCTTGTTTCCTTGAACAAAGCACCAGTTTTGAGTCTATCAACAGTTGGGACCTAGTCTTTTGACCTTATCCTGATTCAGAGTTTTCTTACTCCACCAGTTGGTCTCTTTTCCAATTATATGAGGAATCTGTCAATGTCTCCTACATTGCAGATTTGTTTCGTTGGTCCTATTTTGTGTCAAAAGCTGCCTAAGTCACTTTTGTGTCATGCTCACTATTTAAGGATTAAACCTTTGTCGGCCATTTTGTAGTTTCCTTGACCTTTTGTGTCGGCCATTCCCTGGTATCAGTTCATTACATCATGTCTTCAGCGGTCCTTTTTGTGAAATTCAGTACCATTTCTAGATCCAATTAGTCTTTGACTTACCTCATGTTGGATGATGAAGGATGCCTTAATGCCTTCCTTCCAATGGATCTCTTCCTATCGACCGCAACACATCTTGCTCTGGGAATGAGATTTAGAGTTTTATGACAGTACTTTGGGAATTGTTGTCCTCAATGGCAATTTCCCTCACTATTGGATAGTGGGGATACCTTAATGTCTCCTACTCAATGGATTCTTCAAGTGTTCGACTTCAAGTCCTTGTAATCACACTTGTTAGAATGTACTAGGTACCTTGGGGACCATTTTCATTAACGGTGGTTTCCCTCGCATTTGTTAATAGTTTTCCTTATTGACCAGTAATCAAATGGCTTCCTCCATGTTGGACTTCAGCTCCTTTATTCGCATGGTTAGGATTCATACCTTTTTTGGGTGGTTTGGATTGAAGACCTTGGGGCCGATAGTAGCATTGTCATTTTTGCTATTGCCCGAGTTGCGCAAGACCTTGTTATACTTTATATGACATTTTGCTGAGACATAGATCCACCTTGTATTTTTGTGGCTATGATCGATTGTTGAGCATGGATCCACCTTGTTCATTTGTGGCCATGGCTCCTTTAGATTTGATATGGCGCCTTTTTGCATATTGAGCGACCATGATAGTTTCATCAGTTATACATATGTTGGATCCGCTTGTATATTTATGGTGATGTTTTGTATATGGACGTGTATGTCCTAGAGATTAGTTTTCTGACATGTATCTCTCTTTCAAGTACCTTCACTCGAGCTTTTGATCTTGGATTCTCTGCTCTCTCTCCATACTCAGCTGTTTCCTTTATAATGTATTTCGGCTATCGTCTTCCCCTCTAACCTCACACATTAGGGGGCATCTATTATACACCAGAATGGCACCTCTCCGTCCAAGTGCTGACTTTCCTCATGTTGGCACACAAAAGGACACTTATGGATTGAGGTTTCCCCAGAACACTATAGCTTGGATTATTATGGAATACATTTCTGCCTTTATCCAGCCAGTTACTTTTCCATTTTAGCCATGTTAGGATGTATTCATGACTCTCCCTATTAACAACTCACGCATCATTCGCGAGTATCCTTCACAGCAAGTCACAAATCTTGGTATTCGCGGGTTTCTCTTATGTAGAGTCGCACATCATTCGCGGGTTGCTCTACTGTAGACCCGCGAATGTGTTTCTTAACATTTAAATATTAAAACATGCGTTAACTGGAGATTAGTTATGTCATGTAACTGCATTTCCCTAACTGCTGTAACTTCTCTAACCTTTGAACTACCTTATTTCACCCATATAAATAGAAGTAGGAGAAGACATGAGAAGGACTTGGAATTTATGCATTGTTATGCTGGAGGAATCGGGACTCTCTTTGCCTACACCTTTTCCCTAGAGGTCTTCCCTTAGTGTTGCAGAGCTTGGAGGCTAAGTTCTTTGGAGAAGAGAAACAACATATCTAGATCAAGGTTTCGTGAGGTGTGAAACTTGAAGAGAAGGTATACTTGTACTTGTTTTCAAGATTAATAAAGATGTGATGTCCTTCTTCTTCCCAAATCATTGTTCAATGTGTAATTGAATCTCTATTTATGATCATATGATGATTTTAGTTCATGTTTATTTGATTATCATTGTCTTATATGTGGTCATAATGGCTTGAGGAAGGTATAACTTGTTTTGCAGGTCTCTTGGAGCGAGAGGAGCAAGAAGAGGATTGAAGAGAAAGCTTGGACCAGCCTTCAGTTAGTCAGGCGTGGATCTTTCTCATATCTAATATTGTTTATATATACTTGCTGAACATTATGCATCTCTCTTTCAACCCCAGTACATTGATGGCCTCTTAAACCCTAGCCATAGGACACTTTCCTTTACAACACATAGGTTCAGAAAGTTAGAATGATCTCACAGTTAATGAAACACAGCTAAAAACAAAATAGTTCCCCTTCAACATTGTTCATTTCACCACATTTGAACATTCCACACAACACTTTCTCCAATAGGAAAAATTGTAATTATATTATTGCAAAACGAAATAGTTCCTCTTACAACAAGTTTTTCACAATTCTCACTGGGAAAAAGCCCCTTCTCTATCTAATTCTCCTATAGTTATACAAATAGGAAAAAATTTTGGGCTTCCCACAAATGACCCCTGGGCTTCCCCAACGTTTCATATCCCAAAATTGTCTCATATTTAGTGCTTACACACTTTACAATATATTACATTTAAGCAAACTAGTAAAGCACTTAAGTGGAGGGCCTCGGTTGATCATTTAAGAACCTTTTCCATGCTAAGGCTTCTGATGCAATATTCTTGAACTCATAAGGCTTGAGAAAATGAATATTGATTTCAAAATTTGCAGCCTGATTTTTTATCACTTCAATCCTGGCTGAGCTCAAGCGTAGTTGATCTTCTACTAACTGTACACCTACCACTGAATGAGCTACTTCATCTTTCAAGATCTATTTATCCAGAACCTTGAATTGTTGAAATATCTGTTCATCCTCTCAATATATGTTCTGTAACATCTCTATGAACATGTCGTGTTCTTAAAATGCATCTATTCTCTTCTTAGCAGCCACCTGGCATCGGTTGTAAGTGATCAACAGTCTCCTGCAAAACTCAATGCAAGCTCCCTTCGTTTTCTTTACAGCCTTCTTAAATTATTTTGCTATGTTTATGGAAAAATATAACAAGTCATAATCTTGTTTTAAGCCTTGTTAATTCTTTGTTGGTAAGTCTGGAGGGATCTCCTCATCAGCTTCCAATCTGGCTATTCTTCTCGTCAGGACTTCTAAAATATCCTAAGACCTATCTATGAAATATGAAGAAGTCTCCAAAATTTATTCTAATCTATTATCTACCTACAAAACCTTGCACCTCTCTTCTTCTATGGATACTTGCAGCCTATGCATTTTGCTTCTTTGTGTTAAAACATGTTCTTTGAAAGGATGAATGCTGATTTGCTGTTCCTTGGATTCTTCCAAAGATGCTGCTAATGAAGCAATTTGTTCTTTAAACTCTTCTGCTTGCACCTGAGATTTTTTTTCTATCTCCTCCAAAGTAGCCTTTTGTAATTCCATCTCCCCAATCTTACTTTGCAGCTGGTCGCTTTCTGCCTTAAGATTCTCATACGCTATTTCCATCCCATCCTTTTCTGTCATTATCTCTTGATATTCCTGCTGCAATTTCGCCAAGCTTTCCTAGGAAACTTTCAAAGACATCTTGTCTACTTGGAGGGACTGAAGCTCTGCCTTTGAAGACTTTACTTCATTTTGCATGTTTTCAAACTTCCTTTTCAATTTGTTTCTTTCCTCTCTCTCCCTTCTTAGTGTATCTTTTAGTTGGGAAGCATTTTTCCTTGATTGCTCAAGGTCTGTCATTATTCGATCAACATTATCTTCAGAGGCATGGATCAATGCTGCTCCAGCTCGGATAGTGAGTCTTAGGTCCTTGTCCATTCCATGTACAAAGTTTTTATCATTTATCATCTTCCCTGACTACCCCCCAGTTTCAAATTTCTTCTCAGTCCTCTTCACAATTCTTTTCTTTTCCTTGTCATAAAAAATGGTATTGAAGTTTGGAACTTCTTCCCCTTTCTTTTGCTTGAAAGGGATCAGTCTTAGGCCAGAAACAACAACATTTACTAAGGTGCTGCTAGCAATTGCATCAGGGTCTTGAGAATCAGGATTATCTAGATCTTGAACTTGAGTGTCTGCAGGGTCGAAAGTTTGTTACTCTGTCATGGACCCTATCAGTTTCAGTCTTTCAGCTTCCTGTTTCCTGAGTTCATCATCCTCTTTCTTTTTCCTTTATTCTTCTTCCCTCCTGGAATCTTCTTTTGCATTTTTTACTGCTTCTTCTTCGGATTTCTTCCTTCCTTCTTCCTCACTCTTAAGCCAACTCTCAGCTTAAATGCCCCAAATCCCCCATATATATATATCTCCCGGTAAAAACATTCGGTGGGAAAAACACAACAATCGAGCGGCGTGGTAACTAAGGGATCGGTGATCAAGTCTGCTAATGCACCGCAACGGTAGAGGATGAAACAACTGCGAGTTTCGCAGTGCAAAGCAAAAAATTGGTGAGAAAAATTAACTCTGCATCAGAGCTCAAATAGACTATAGCCTCGGACCATAAGTTGGTTGGAACACTGCAACGATAGAAGCTGTAAAGACAAAGGGTTCTGTAGACTAGTCAAATTTAAAGAGAAAATAGAATCAAAACTTAAGGAAAACATCGGCAAAGAATCAAACATCAGCCAAAGGGAAAACTAAAGAAGAAGATTAGTCCATTCTAGAGTTGCAACAATGGAGCAAAATAGACTAAGGCCTTGTGAAACAAAACTGATGGGAATCGGAAAAAATCGAAACATCCGTCATGGTGCTCA
Organism: Pseudotsuga menziesii; assembly: GCA_001517045.1. NCBI lineage: Eukaryota > Viridiplantae > Streptophyta > Pinopsida > Pinales > Pinaceae > Pseudotsuga > Pseudotsuga menziesii. Next base: position 868,072 of record LPNX010730020.1, on the reverse strand, counting down.
CAATCTGGCATCCAAAACGGCGGTACTGCAAAGCACTAGAGTTCTGACGGTTTTCAAAACAGGACGTCGATAATAAAATAAAAAGAAAATGCATCAGTGGAAAGTAACACTTTGGATCAGATCTTCATTCAACTGCACCTCCGCAATGGTGGATGCATAGTTAACTGTGGTTTCAATTCATAGCTTCAACAAATTCCGATAGTGGGATAAGAAATCACTGTAAGTCAGAAAAGGAAGCATCAGCATAAAGATATTCATTTAATAATCATCCTCAAAAATCCAAAATTGCAGCAAAATCAAGCAATCCCAACAAAACTAAGCAAAACAAACTTAAAAGGAGGGTCCAAATTTTTTTAGAAATTTGGGAAATTGTTGTAGCTGCAACAATTGGTAACTACCTGGTGAACCCCAGATCTCTAAATCAACTTCTCATTGAGTACCAGACTGCTCTGTCATTAAATTAATATGTTGAATTCTTCTAGATATCTGTATTCCTATAATGGCAACATATGTACTTCAATCATTAACGACATACCTATTTTTGTAGGAAATGGAAAACCCAAAAATCTCCTAGTCAGGATAACTCTTTTGAGGCCAAGTAGAATAATTTATTTTACCTCTATATTTGGGTAGCTTCCATCTTGGACACCACAGGATTGTAACATTTGGTGAACAGAAATATTCATTTGTTCCTCATTCCCATGCCATTTTTTGCACTTTTGGTGTCTTTTGAACCTTTTGTTCTTTTGAGTCCTCCTTATGCCTTTCTTTCTGAATTTTTTATATTCATGCTCCTCTATCCATAATGTCCTTTTGTGTGAGATGTATTTTAATTTTCAGCTCATGGACGGAGAAGAACTTTTGGCAAATTTTGTATTCATATAATTCGGTACTTTGCTTTGATAGATATTGCTTTTTTTTTTTATAGGATTTTTGGCTCTTATCGTCCTTTTGGCTTTCAATTTTCTTTTGGCATGGGATAATTTATATATAATATACTTTTCACCCTACTTCCTTTCTGTGGGTCTTTTGCTGTCACCCCCTAGGACATTTTTAGATGTGAAATGGATGGAGCCTTGAAATAGTATTCGTGACTTTTTGATCCTGAGTTATTTTTTAAGAATTAAGCAGGACTTCAATGTGTTCATAGCCATCTAGGAAAACTACTTACTAGAAGAAATTCTATCAGCTCAAACAAAAGTACACAGTCTCATACCCAAATATTTCAGTTAGTCCAGAGCCCTGATGTTTTCCATGCAACCAAAAGTTTTCCTCTTTTATTCAAACCAAAACAAAAACTAGAAACAACAACAGTAAATCAAAGTGAAGAAAACCAAATCAAATTATTTATGTACAAGGTTATAAAAAAAAAAGCCAAAAATATGATAACTAAACTAGTAATTGATTAGTTCTCTACCCACCCCTGTAGATCTAACAACTTGTAAGTTAGGGACTAGGATTGACTGCAGATGGGAAAATGCCTAACGATTATCTAATTCTACCATTCTTGAAACAAAAACTAAATCTACTAATTTACAATTAATCTCATTAGCCCATGAACATCGAAGGAGATCTGACTAGGTGTCTGATATGTTGCTGGCTTCTTCTGATGTAAAATGTCCTAGTTCAAGCTCAATCAAATAATTCCCCAATACAACATTTACTGATTCATTTTCATTTTCTAACTTAGTGACAATGTGCTTCATGTAGGGATCCCTTAAAATTTTGATCTGATTTGGGACTCCTTTATGAGGCAGCCACAAATGTGACCAATCTGAAGCAAAATACCCCTTTAAACTCGCTGACCAATCTCGATTCAAAATAAGTCCATAACCATCAGGTATGTCTGCCACCACAATATCAATATATTGACATATCTTTTCATTTGCAGATAAACGAATGAGAACATTCTCCATTTCCCCGACTACTTTCACATTAGTTCTGTCTAATTGAGTAACTTCCCAAGAAATAGGTTTTAGTTGTCCATTAATATTTTTGCACGCTGCGAGTGGCATAACATTTACTTATGATCTAGAATCTACCAAACAATTATGCACCTTATGATTCATAATTTCCAAATTCAAAAGGAAAGGTGGGGTTTTAAATCTAGTTTTCCCTTCCCCAATTACTTCAACAACTTCCTCCATAGGTTGGTTTTTTGTGGGTAGCTCTTCCTCTGATTCTTTAGGTTTTTTGATATTCTCCTTGACATCACCCACTTGGTCTTCCATAGGCTTAATAGGATTATTGATTTTCTTCGTACCTTGACTGATATCGGTGGCTTTAGGTACCTCACCATCTAGATTTCTCTTTGGTTGTTTCTTGACATTTTCTTGCAGTTTCTTGATCTTCAAGAGCATTGAATTTTATTCATTCACCCAATCCATAAATTTCGTTGTCATATTTGTGTCCAATATCTCCTCATGTTTCATAATACTCTCTTATATATCAAAAAGTGAGACACAGCCCCATAAAAACATGGTATCATTTTCTTGTTTTGCTATGGCTTTGCCACCCTTTTCTTCTCCATCATTATCCTCTGTTAATTTGGAATCCAACAGTTGATTCATTACCAATGTCATTGAATTTATCCATTGAGGAAAATGTTTTTCAGAATGGGGTTGTTGGTGGAAAGTACAAAAATTATCCATACCTACCTATGTTAAGTTCATTGATGCGGGACTGTATGGAGGAGGCTTGGATTGATTGTTATCCTCTCTTCTCTTGTAATACGGCTTATATGCTTTATGAGCTTCCTTTTATTTCTCCAAATATATATATTTTTTTGGAAAGCTTTTGCATCATTTTTAACATCCCTTCAAAATCATGTGATTGCTCCTCTTTAGGTTGTGGCAGTAATAAGGCTTTCTTCCCAAAAGGTTTTTCTCCAGATTGCTCAGGATAATATTCTATACTTTCCTTTTCAGCCTCTACTCTTTCATCTTCTTCATAAGTCTCTAATAACGTAGGCCTAACTTGAGCTTTTGCGAACATAGCCAAGTCAGGACCTAAAGCTGAGGTATAATACTCAATCAGAACCTTGTTAGAGGGATTATCATTTGCAGAGAAATTCTTAATGTAAGCAAAAAACCTTTGAGTAAAATTATGTACCTTTTCTTTTCTTTCTTTTTTCAAAGCGCCTAAACCTTTCATTAATGCTGCATGAGTCTTTTGGGCTGCATATTTACTTATGAAAATTCTTTCAAAGGTATCCCAATTTGGGATTGAGTTTGTAGGCAAACAAAAATACCATGAGGTTGCTGCTCCTTTAAGAGTATGCGGAAAAAGTCTACAGACTACATCTTCATGTTCTCCAGCTTTTAGTCCTTCTATGGCCAAGTAGAAACTTTGCAAATGGTCATCTACTAAAATATTCTCATTTGGGTCAAACTTGGGCAGCATCTTTTCAAAAGCTTGAGGTAATTCATGCAACGGAGGTGCTAAGTTTAGAGGTGATCTGGCTTTCCAAGAAGGTGGTGGATTTGGTGGGTTAGGAGGCTGATTTGCATTTATGTCTGCCATGAGTCTAGGTGGAGAGTGAGGTGGTGATGGAACAGGAGTATGCATAGGAGAATAGTAAGGAGTGTTTTGGCCTACTTGATTCAAAGGCTGAACAAATTCCTGTAATGCTACTTCCACTAATTCTTCCAAATATCCAACCAACATTGAATCTTCCAAAATAGGATGGTCTTTCTTCTTGTATTCTCTTCGGGGTAAATCAGGAATAGTGGGTAATCCTCCAATACTCTTTACATAGGCCCATGTATGTATTCTCAGATCATTAACTACTTGGTTTTCCACAGAAAACAAATGTTCTCTATTCTCTTTAGTATTCAGATTAGGAAATAAACTACATTCAAAACTATCAGTGGTGGAGTAACTTCGAGGAAATGGATTTCCCCGGCCAGCCATGCACCAGTGGCCCTCCTTCTAGTGCCAGAAACTATTGAGGTCTGAAAAATCACAAGCAACAATAGAAAGGGATTCTCCCCAGTCAACGTTCCCAACTAGCCCGTGACTATTGGTATGGGGAATCCATCCGGTTTTGCGGTCTAGATACCATAGGTCAAGTAACAAAAATAAAGGGTTTTATTGGTTGCAGCTCAGTCCACTGTGTATATTTTTGTATTTTTTAACTTTAAGTATGATATGAAAGTGCCTATCTAACATGCAGATTGATAAAGAATACAAGGAGTAGTCAAAATGTGATGTGCAGGTTCTTACCTCTCGGCTTAAACTCTCTCGCATCTAAATCACACACAACAGAAAACAAGACTAACTAAGCTGTCCCTAGGGAGCAAGATTATCAATTAATGAGTAATGTCTTACTGCTCATATGTTAATATAAATCACAGGTAGTTGTTCTTAGAATCAAAACACATAAACATGAATAGAGATATGCACAACAAGATAGCTCGTTGTTTGTTAAAAAATTCATTGCTCATAGTGGAAATTATCATAAAATAAACTAGAGAACATTCATACAAGAACATAGGTTCAAAAAGTTAGAACGATCTCACAGTTAATGAAACACAACTGAAAACGAAATAGTTCCCCTTCAACATTGTTCATTTCACCACGTTTGAACATTCCACATAGCACTTTCTCCAACAGGCAAAATTGTAATTATATTATTACAAAACGAAATAGCTCCTTTTACAACAAGTGTTTCACAAGTCTCACTGGGAAAAATCCCCTTCTCTATCTAATTATCCTATACTTATACAAGAAGGTAAAACTTTTAGGCTGCCCACAAATGACCCCTAGGCTTCCCCAACGTTTCATATCCCAAAATTGTCTCATATTTAGTGCTTATACACTTTACAATATATTACATTTAAACAAAATAGTAAAGCACTTAAGTGGAGGGTCCCGCTTGATATTTTAGGAACATTTTCCATGCTAAGGCTTCTGATGCAATATTCTCGAACTTAGAAGGCTCGAGAAAACAAATATTGAATTCAAACTTTGCAGCCTCATTTTTTATCACTTCAATCTTGGATGAGCTCAAGCGTAGTTGATCTTCCAGTAACTGTACACCGACCACTGAAAGAGCTACTTCATCTTTCAAGATCTCTTCGTGTAGAACCTTGACTTGTTGAATTCTTTGTTCATCCTCTCGGTATTTTTTCTATAACATCTCTATGAACAGGTCGTGTTCTGGAAATGCATCTATTCTCTGCTCAGCAGCCACCTGGCATCGGTTGTAAGTGATCAACAGTCCCCTACAAAACTTGGTGCAAGCACCCTTCATTTTATTTATAGCCTTCTTAAATTCTTCTGCTGTGTTTATGGAAAACTCTAACAAGTCATAATCTTGTTTTAAGCCTTGTTGATCCTTTTCTTGTGAGTCTGGAGGGATCTCCTCATTAGCTTCCAATTTGGCTATTCTTCTCGTCAGGACTTCTAAAATGTCCTAAGACCTGTCTACGAAATATGAAGAAGTCTCTAAAATTTCTTCTAATCTATTATCTACCTGTAAAACCTTGCACCTCTCTTATTCTATGGACACCTGCAGCCTATGCATTTTTCTTCTTTGTGTTAAAACATGTTCTTTGAAAGGTTGAATGTTGATTCGTTGTTCCTTGGCTTCTTCCAAAGATGCTGCTAATGAAGCAATTTGTTCTTTAAACTCTGCTGCTTGCACCTAAGATTATTTTTCTATCTCCTCCAAAGCAGCCTTTTGTAATTCCATCTCCCCAATCTTACTTTGCAGCTGGTCTCTTTCTGCATGAAGATTCCCATACACTATTTTTCAGCCCATCCTTTTATGTTAATATCTCCTAATATTCTTGCTGCAATTTCGCCAAGATTTCCTGGGCAACTTCCAAAGACATCTTGTCTACTTGGAGGGAATGAAGCTCTACCTTTGAAGACTTTACTTCATTTTGCATGTCTTCAAACTTCCTTTTCAATTTGTTTCTTTCCTCTCTCTCCCTTCTCAGTGTATCTTTCAGTTGGGTATCATTTTTCCTTGATTGCTAAAGGTCTACAATTATTTGATCCACATTATCTTCAGAGGCATGGATCAATGCTGCTCTAGCTCAGATAGTGAGTCTCCGGTCCTTGTCTCTTCCATGTACCAAGGTTTTATCATTTATCATCTTCCCTAACTGCCCCCCAGTTTCAATTTTCTTCTCAGTCCTCTTCACAATTATTTTCTTTTCCTTGTCATAAAAATGGTATTGAAGTCTGGAAGTTCTTCCCCTTTATTTTGTTCAAAAGGGATCAGTCTTAGGCTAGAAACAAAAACATGTCCTAAGGTGTTGCTAGAAATTGCATCAGGGTCTTGAGAATTAGGATTATCTAGATCTTGAACTTGAGTGTCTGCAGGGTCGAAAGTTTGTTGCTCCGTCATGGACCTTGTTAGTTTCAGTCTTTTAGCTTCCTGTTTCCTGAGTTCCTCATCCTCTTTCTTTTTCCTTTCTTCTTCTTCCCTCTTGGTAGCTTCTTCTGCACTTCTTCAGCTTTCTTCCTTCCTTCTTCCTCACTCTTAAGCAAACTCTCAGCTTCCTGTGCTAGTCTTCTAGCATCCTCCTCTCTTTTCCTGGCTTCCTCTTCATCTCATTTCTTCTGTTCAGCTTGGCCTTTCCCACCTTTGGTGGTGATCTTCTTTTTAAATCTTCTTCTTAATGCAGTTATATTCTATGCATTCCTGAAAATCGATTCATCCTTATCCCAATGGCTTGTATATTCAAAATGCACATTGGCTTCCTTGCAATGTTCTGCAACTTTATTCTGAGAATCATTCCTATGGAAGTTTATTTCTCCAAAATGAAATTTCTCCAGTTCCTATACAAACTCATCAGCCTTTTTAACTCTTGAAAACTTATAACTTCCCAATCTGAATGGTATGGGAGGATAAGTCGCCTTCTTGTGCTCAAACAAAAAACTCACTATGCCATCCAAGAAAACCTACCTGACTGCTTCCTTGTGTACCACATACTCAGTGGAATATTTGGGAAGCAGTGAAGGTGCCTTGGAGCAGCCATACATTCTAATATACATCTTGTCCTCAGTTAAGTAGTAATCATCATACTCCTTAATGACTTTCAACGCCTCTTCAGACATGCAATTGCATTATTTCAAGAAAATCATTGTATAAAAAGGCATAATAAAGTGTTCACACACTTCTCTGTAATGACTGTAGTACTTATGTGCCCATAATGGCTTGTAGGCTGTGTATACCAGTGTTCTATCTCTGTCCAAAATACACCTTAGGTTTGGGAATGACTAGGTGCACAGTATGCAATCAATCAATATGGAGCTCATATAGAACTTAGTTTTTTTTTGGGACACCCCTCTGAGGGCTGAAGCATTGCAAGTTAAGAGACTGTTGGACACAATGTTTTACCAGTTGAACACAATCCCTTGGGTGGCTACATAGAAGATGATAGGAGCCCATGCCAACTTAAAAATTTTGTCGTGGGCTCTCCCAAAGATCCTATTCAGCATTAAAGCAATGAACCTATAAGGGGTTCTTAAGGTAGCTATGTCATATTTCCCTGATGGTCTAGTTTGGAAATTCCTACCAAGTACCAGCATTCTTTTCAATGTTTCAACCAGGTCAAGATTAATCTCCTTTAGCCAATCCTTAGTTAGGCAAACCTGAGCTTCTGGTAAGTGATAAGCTAATGATACATAACCAGGGCTGTAAGCAGCATAGCCCTGGTTATAAATATTTGCTAGAATCATTGTGGTTATGTCTGCCCTAGGCAAGATCCATCCAATTACTTCTGAGCATGGGAAAAGATCAGGCCTGGTAGCAATCTTCATCAAAGTAGATCTTTCAATATTAGCATATATCATTTCTTCTTCAAAACCAGTGTTAGGCACTTCATGGTGTGATATCAGTTTGTAAATTTTGCTCCACTTGTATGCAGGTTCCACTCCTGTGGTGCATCTGGTGTCTTCGTAAATATACTCATCCTTTGTGATAACTTCTACCTCAGGTTCCTCTTCCACTATAGGGGCTTTCTTTTTCTGCCTCTTTGACATCTCGTACTCGGAAAAATTTCCCTGTCATACAACAAAAGTCTTTTAGGCCCCTTTATCTATTGGACCAATATTTAAGAAAAATGAAGAAAACTATATAATATTTTACCTCGGCCATGGTATCCATAGCTAAATTTATGTACAATATAGAACCAGTGCTAACTATCAACTACTTCTACAAAAGATAAGTCTATGAAAAACCTAAATCCTGCTCATCACCAAAATTCATCATGATCAAAAAACACCATAACTTCGTTAACACTGTAAATTTTCTCCCGGCAGAGAAAATAGTCTCATAAAAACTACATCCTCGGTGCTATCAATTCCAGAACAAAACGTCCTATCGCCAATCCCATCAAAATGAGGCGCAACCTCAAAAAACCGCAATGCTAGTCCCAAACACACGAGTGACCAAATCACTGGAAATACCAAAACCTTCAGCATTTCGAACCTAAACCAGGGAAAAATGTCTACCTACTACTGCAAAAGAAAGGAAATCTCCCCCCCCGGCGGACGACCATACTCAAACTGGAGAAAACCGGTGTAGACAGCGTAATGCTTATCTGCACCAGTTTCCCAAACAATCGAGTAAGGTTTGAAAATTCATAATGGCATCGTAATAATCATCAGGAAAACAAAACCCCCCCTTCAAATGGCCATACTATCTAAATGAGCCACATATATGTTGATAAAACCATAAACCTAGGTGTGCATTAACCACAGATGGGAAACTTAACCAAGGACGAAAACCGTAGTTCAAAACTCAAATGAAGGGATAGAAATGAATGATTGGCCTACCTAGAAAGGAGCTGTGCAATTGATAAGAAGAATCTGAAAGCTTCCACGGTAACGCCACCTATGAATAAGCTACCGACATCAAGTACAATGCCCCGTTCGAAACGACAATGACAGTGTAGGAACAGGTTTGCAGGTAAAATAATAGAAATATACCCCAAATCCCCCATATATATATATTTCCCGGTAAAAACATTCGATGGGAAAAACATGACAATCAGGTGGTGGGGTAGCTAAGGGATCAGTGATCAAGTCTGCTAATGCGCCGCAATGGCAGAAGATGAAACAAATGCGAGTTCCGCAGTGCAAAGAAAAACATATGTGAGAAAAATTAACTTCGCATCGGAGCTCAACTAGACTATAGCCTCAGACCATAAGTTGGTTGGAACACCGCAACAACAGAAGCTGTAAAGACAAAGAGTTACGTAGACCAGTCAAATTCAGAGAGAAAATAGAATAGAAACTTAAGCAAAACATTGGCAAAGAATCAAACATTGGCCAAAGGGAAAACCAAAGCAGAAGATTAGTCCATTCTAGAGCCATAACAGCGGAGCCAAATAGACTAAGGCCTTGTGAAACAAAACTGACGGGAATCGGAAAAAATTGAAACATCCGTCATGGTGCTCACAATCTATCATCCGAAATGGTGGTACTGCAAAACACTAGAGTTCCGACGGTTTTCAAACAAGGATGCCGATAATAAAATAAAAAGAAAGCGCATCGATGGAAAGTAACACTTTGGATTAGATCTTCATTCAACTGCACCTCTGCAATGGCAGATGCGTAGTTAATTGTGGTTCTGATTCATAGCTTCAACAAATTCTGACAGCGGGGTAAGAAATCACTATAAGTCATAAAAGGCATCATCAGCATAAAGATATTCATTTAATAATCATCCTCAAAAATCAGAAATTGCAGTAAAATCAAGCAATCCCAACAAAACTAAGAAAGAAAAACTTAAAAGGAGGGTCCAAATTTTTTTAGAAATTTGGGAAATTGTTGTAGCTACAACACCATGTCAGATAAAACTTTCCAGAAGACACCAAAGTCTGAAGATGCCTCGAAGTACTTGAAAAATGAGATTTGTTGATGTATACACGATTTTCCTTAAGGAAACCCACGTATGTATGTGAATTGCTATATATAATACTAGTGTATGCCTTAAATATGTGACTTTTTTCATTGCAATATGCGTATACCTCCTGCATACATGACTAATGTCTCTGCAACACACGTATTCCTCCCAAAAAATGTCAAAAAAATACGTTTTTCAAAATTCGGGTAGTTTGGGTAGTTATGCAACTGACTCCTTGAGTTGTAACTACTTTGTCTTCGACCCTAACTCTTAATAAATCATATAAATAGAGGTAGGGAGGTCCATGAGAGGAGACTTGAAATTTTGCATTGTCATGCTGGAGGAATTGGATCTCTCTTTTCCCACACCTTTTCCCTAGAAGCTATCTCCTTGTGTTGCAGATCCTGGAAGCTGAGTTCCTTGGAGAAGAGAAGTAGCAGAACCAGATCAAGGTTTTGTGAGGTGCCAAACTTGAAGAGAAGGTATATTTGTACTTCATTTCATGATTAATAAAGAATGTTATGTCCTTCTTCTTCCCAAATCAATGTGTCTTGTATATTGAATCTCTAATTGTGATTATATGATGTTATTTATCAGATTATGTTTTCATGTTTCATGGAATATAATCTCTTTTCATATAGTCTATTTGGTTTGAGAAAGGTATAAGTTGTTTTGCAGGTCTCTTGGGGAAGAGGAGCAAGAGAAGGGCTAGAGAAATCTTGGACCAGCCTTCATTTTATCAGGTATGGACCATAATTATCTATGAATATTGCTTATATTTACTTACAGAACTATATGCATCCACCTTTCAACCCTAATACGTTGATGGCCTCTTAAACCCTAGCCATAGGATACTTTCCTTTACAATAGAACCACACAACACTCACTAAAAAATTCCTAAATCCAAACAGATAAACATGTATAAGATATGTTGTCCAAAATAAAGATGAGAGACAGTTACTTGGTGTCCCTGTAGATGTTCTTTGGCACAAGTGGAGGAATCACCCACCACCCTCCCACACCTTCTATTGGGGTTACCTTCCAAGCCCATCCAAGGCCAACTAGAAATATCCTTCCAGTGTACCTGTGTATGAACCCTCAATGTCAAAGAGACTAAAGGCTACCTTAACTATATTGACAATATGGGGGGATAGTTGCAAGCCTCGTTTGTATGCATGAGAAAGGTAGCAAATCCCGAAACCCTGTCAACACCAGGCACCACACGGGGCCGAGAGGGTGGTATTGACAGAAGTCCCCAGATGCACAAAAATCTTGGTCTACGCTTTGGCAATGAATCTAAGGGTTATCTCCTCACTCCAAGCCTCCACCTGGCCTTGTGCTTAACTCCCGTTTGAGAGGAGCTTCCCAGATACACTCAACATAGAAGAGGATTTACCTATTGATTGGCCAACTACGTATGAAATTTAATACTTGTGGAGACTTAAAACTCCCTAATCCACAAGTCTAGCTTGAGCTAGTTGGTGTAGGAGCCTATAAAATAAAACTTACGAATAATTTTTAAATTATATCACTCATTTAAATAGGCTATTTTTAGTTAGAGGCAAATGGCATGAAAATTATGTGGTGTTTTGACTCAAAGTTGAAACAAAATGACTAAGCAAAGAGAAATGAAATGTGAAAAGAAAAAACTATTCTCTTTCTTTTTTCAAATAGAAACTTGAAAGCCACAAAAGAACAAATCCTTTTTTCTTTTTTTTTCAAAAATAATGATATGCAGTGCATTAAAGACAAAACCCTAATCTACATGCATATTAAACAACTATATGTTCTTTTTCTTTTTCTTTTATAAATGCAAAAGAAAAACTACGTACAAACTAAATGTATGCAGATAACAAGAACAAAGCAAAAGGAACTTTGCTATACAACCATCAAACAGACTCTAGAATGCTCTAAAGTCAGTATAAACCCTACTTGGAAGGAAGGCTTGCATAAGAGACAAGTCAACTATTTTGGCATGGTGAAGTTAACCAACAAAATATGAAGAAAAAAAAAACCAATAAGCTTCTAAGTTCAGACAAAGATCACCAATAGAGGCTGACCAGAAACATAAGCCAAAAATCATGCCAAGCAAAGGGGGTGGGGAAAAGAGCAAAGAGAAAACCCTAATTCTATAAAAAGGCTTACCACATAGATAAAGAACAACCAAAAAGGATGACACTAACTCCCTGGAGTCATGCACCTGTAGAGGACCCCAAAATACCTACCAATCAGCCCACAACAGTAGAAAAAAACACAAAAATGAGGAAAAAACATTTTTTTAGGGGCACACGCGGGTTGTACTATTCACAGGTAACGTATCATATGCCGGTTGAGAGTATAGCAAGTCGCGTGCACAAACACACGCACGTTGTACTACTAATAGGTCACGTATCATACGCAGGTTGACAGTATAGCAAGTCATGTGTACAAACCAGACACGCGATTGTTCATTCGGTAACTCACGTATGGGTGGGAAAACACATAGAAAGGTGAAAAAATGCCTTAGGAAGGCAGGGGAGGTGTTCTATCAGAAAGATAAAGTGTTCCTAAGTGGAAAGAAAGGCCTAAAACCTTGCAAAATACTGAAAGAAAAATAGAGAAACCCCAACTAGACAAGGCTATCCCCAATGGAGTCATTAGTTCTGTTGTAAAGGAAAGTTTCCTATGGCTAGGGTTTAAGAGGCCATCAACGTAATGGGGTTGAAAGGTGGATGAAAATGGTTCTACAAGTAAATATAAAAAATATTCAGAGATTAGAATGGTTCATACCTTGACAAACGAAGGTTGATCCAAGAATCTCATCAATCCTTCTCTTGCTCCTCTTTCTCCAAGAGACCTGCAAAATGGATTATACCTTCCTCAAACCAATATGAACACATATAAAGAAATGATAATCAAATAAAATTGAAATAATGATCTGACTAACATCATCATATGATCACAAACAGAGATTCAATCACACATTGAACAATTATTTGGGAAGAAGAAGGACACCACATCTTTATTAATCATGAAAATAAGTACAAATATACCTTCTCTTCAAGTTGGGAACCTCACGAAACCTTGATCTAGTTCTATTTCTTCTCTTCTTCGAGGAACTCAGCCTCCAAGCTCTACAACACAAGGAGAAAGCTTCTAGGGAAAAGGTGTAGGCAAAGAGAGTCCCAATTCCTTCAGCATAAAAATGCAAAGATTCAAGTCCCCTCTCATGGACCTCCCTACCTCTATTTATAAGCTTCATGAAGAGATAGGGTCAAAGAAAAAGTAGTTACAACTGAAGGAGTCAGTTGCATAACTACCCAAACTACCTGAATTTCGAAAAACGTATTTTTTTGACATTTTCAGGAGGAATACGCGGGTTGCAGAGACAACAGTTGCATATGTAGGAAGTATACGTGGGTTGCAATGTAAATAGTTCGTATTTAGGTCATACATGAGTATTCTATATAGCAAGTCACATACAATACATGGGTTTCCTTAAGGAAACTTCCTTAAGGAAACTCGTGTATGAATAAAAAATATCATTTTTAGGGTACTTCTAGGAATTTTCAGACTTTGGTGTCTTCTAGAAAGTTTTAGCTAACTCACATATCTTTCCAATGGCATAGAGATGAGGTCAATTGGAGTTATAGAACTTAGGATATGGATTCTCCAATTTATGTGTTTTGTCAGTGACTTTCATGAAGTGTCGTCATGGAAGTGTCAACATGCAACGGAATCATGGGAAAGTGGTCATGGGAAGAGATGTGTCATTTTGAGCTATAACAAAAGGTTTATATGATCATTATGTTCTCTAGTTTGATTGTCTTATGGTTGGAATTTATAGTGTGTTTTCCAAGTTAAGGATTTTATGGAACAATATATGCATGTGTGAATATATGATCTATTAAACCCATGTGTCAAGTATGTTGGACATGTATGAGTGTGTGTACTTACTATAATGATAAAATATTATGATGAGTTACACAAGTAACTATGCTAAAGTACATTTGTATAGGAAATGATCATGATATTTATGATGGTTATAATCTTAATGCTACTAATAAATATTTTTGATGATTCATATGACACAACATGAGGATGGTCTGACGCTTATGATAATATGGAAGATGCATACAATAACAAGCTCAAATTTAGATATAGCATGATTATGTACAATTCCAAGAGATATTTTCTAAACTATAAAGGTAGATACAAGAGGATGTAGTGCATCCAAAATACATGAGAACCAAAGTTGATGTTTCAACAAGCTTCAGAAGTTTAGAACTTGATGAAGAAGAATGTCAATATTTAAAACTTACAAGGAAGCAAAGATCAAGAGGGAAACAACCACACAAGAAAAGGTTTTGAAAGAAATGATCTGTGATCAAGAGCATATATATTTAGCACAACAGTGATGCTTAAATTGAGTCTCTGCACTAGATAGTGAAGGACAAGAAAATTGATTATAGTTCTAGATAGTTGACCATATTTTACATCCTAACCAACCTATCATAAGAGGAGTGGGAAAATCATTGACCAAATGAAAGATAAGTATTAATTTTAGTTCTTTCTTAAATATCAAATTATTTAAATGATGTTTTTCATAATAGTTGCATGCATATTTGTATTCTTAGAATAAGGAAGTGTATTATTCATGTTATAGTGAATGCATTGATATGGCTAGGATTGATAATAACTATACTCTTAATGTGCAAGTGATGGGTAAGTAGCATATGGTGTTGCACAACATTCCATGAGACATTGTTGCTTATATAGAATGAAACCTATTTGCTAACATGTTGGGAGAAGTGCACACTCTTCATATTATGTCCTAGTAGATATGGAAAGAATCTAAAACAGTTACCATGTGTATACATGACATGGATGAGTGTTGTGATGAAGAATTGGCTAAGATGGTTGCATAACTAAAAGAATTTTTTTAGTATGCATAATAATTTGTAATTAAAATGTTAATATGATTTGATGATTATGAAATGTTACTAATCATATGATAGAATTCGACTTGTATAAAATATTGTGTGCTAAGAGAACAATGATGAGACTTATTTTTTAGGATATTTAGACACTTATGAGTTAGTTAGGATCAACTTGTGTAATATATACGTTAGGTAAAAGTGTGTTTCTTTAGTATGCATTAGTATGCATTTGTAAATATTATAATCTGACGGTCACGATATGTTCTAGACATAGAGTGATCCGACGGTTCAACTTCTTTTAGATCATACCTACCATTGATCCGTGGCTTAACAATTGATTGGTCTATGATCTATATTTAAAGAGCATAGAGGGTCCTTGGCTAGTTGATCGATTATGAGAAGCTCATGTAACTTTCTTTCTTTTGCATAATAAATTGCTCTAAATAGCTATTTGGCTGGGGTCGTGGATTGTTTCCCTCTCGAGGGTTTTAACCATATGACAAACATCAGTGTGTTGATTTGTGATATATTTGTGTAAAGTGGTTGCTCAAGGTGTTCGATCTTTTGGGAGTACCCTGTGTACCCAAACATGGTATCAGAGCTTTTATGAAGAGCTGCTTTCTATTTTGATCTAGATCTGGAACTGGTGTTGCCGAAACTTTGAAAGGGTTTCTGGTTCTAGATTTTCTATGCATTTTTTGCTTCTGGGATCTATTCCATTGTATCTAGAGCACTGTTTCCATTGGGAAATAGTTTTCATTTCATCGAAAACTATTTTCGATTGTTCTAGAAACACCCATTTCAGAAAATCTGAAGGTATAATGTTACAGTGATTGAATTGTTTTTTTTAAATCTCTCATATCTTATCAGTTTTATTATTATATCATTTTTGTTTTAGTCTTGGACTGTTGCCTTCCCTGACTACGTATGCTCTTTTCCATGCACCTTGCGCGATCGCGGCGAATCATAAACAATAAGGGAACATTTTTTCCTTGTCTTCTCGGCTACGTATGCTCTTTGCCGTGCACCTTGTGCAATCATGGCAAATCAGAAAGAATGAGAAAACTTGAAAATATATACTTTCCAGGTAAGCTAACCAAGATCTAACCCCATTGTGTGAAAATTTTTGTTTTGTTTTTGTTTTTCATTTTTTTTGTGATTTGCAGGAAAAAAAAGGCAAACATGGAGAACGAGAGAGAAGAGTTAAAAACAAAAAAAAACCCCTTCCTCTTTCCATTCTTTTATGTACCTTTTAAATTTAGCTCACTTGGTCCAAAGTTGCTTTATTCCTTAATAGGTCTTGAGTTCAAGTCTTGTTAAGCTACTTTTTAGTGCATGCAATTTCTATTTTCAAGTTACTTTATTGTAAAATTGCATCTCACATAAATAAAATAAAATAAAAAGTGAGTCACTTAAGTCTTTTAATTTATTGCCACACTATTTAAAAGTAACATTATTGTAAAAGTGAACCTCACTTATTTTACAAAAGTGATTCACATCAAAGCAACTTTATTGTAAAATGATTGTCAAAGGTTGATCTTGGGAAGAGGGGGGTTCTTTTTTTTAGTTGGTCAAGTTAATATCTGCCACATCACTATTGGGGACATCTTCAACATTTTCTTTGTTCAAGCATAACTTCATCATCCAGAATTAGTTTTCAATGCCATTTTTTTTTAAACCGCATATTGTTTCGAGCTCTTTGCAACCAGATAGTTAGTTTATGTTTTTCAGCCATTATTTTATAGTATGGCCACCCCTCATGATATTATACCTACAAGTTCTAACTATTTCTCATGGAAATCTCATATGGAGGATGTTCTACGAAGTAGGGGACTTTTCAGGATAACCTCAGGGAAAGAAACAGAACCCACCGATGATGATAAGAAAATTAAATGGGTAAATAGATGTGATGAATCTTGTGGATTGACTGGGATGTCAATCTCTACTGATTTGTGATTCCACATATCTAGAATTGATGAACCTGATAAATATTGGGAAAAGTTGGAATCTGTGTTTGGTAAATACAATGAAATTCGGGGTCATCAACTTGATAATGAGTTGCTTTCCTTGAATCCAAATGATTTTTCATGCATTAAAGACTATTTATCTAAGTATAAAACTCTTAGAATCTTATGTGTAGAATGCAAGATTAAGAAACAAGACAAACAATGTATTTATCATATTCTTTCCAAACTTCAACCTGCATATTCTGTTTTTGTATCTACATTCGACTCCATGAAATAATCCTTGACTGCAGCTAGCTATCAAGAGCCTAGTCTTGAATCCTTTTGTGATTCTTTAATTAGAGAGAAATATAAGCTAATTCATCTTGGAATAATTAACAACGTAGATACATCTGGGAAATCCTTATTGTCCCAATAGAAAGAAAAGTCGAAGCCTCCCAAGAAACAAAATTTTTGCAATAATAAGCCAAACAACAAGGGTCCCAAACCCTCTTAGTCAGCTCCTTCTTTAAAAAATGACAAAGGATCCAAGCAAAAAGGAAAGAAGACTAAGCATCATTGCAATTTTTGTGGGAAATATAATCATGATGAATCTAAGTGTTTCAAGAAGATGGCAGCCTTGGAAGCAACAACAAAGAAGCACCACATCAGCCTAGATTCATCTTCAGAATCTAACTCTCATGGACATGCACTTTTTGCTTCTAGTTACTCTTGTAATGCATCTTATTCTTCTACTTCAAATGAATGGCTCATTGATTCTAAAGCATCTTATCATATGGCTAAGGATCAAGCCATCTTTTCTACTATGCATGAATGTAATACCAAAAAAATATTTCTTGGTAATGATAGATCTCTAAGTGTTGTAGGATCTGGAATAGTTCCAGTAAAAAATGGTCATTTTAGTGATGTACTATGTGTTCCAAAAATTTCCTGCAATTTTTTATCAGTCTATCAAATTACTCATTCAGGTGAAGGTAAAACTGTGACGTTTACACCTCACCAAGTTGTAATCAAGGATTTTAAAACTCCTCAAAATGTCCTTGCTACTGGAACTGTTGATGATATTACCAGTTTGTACAAATTTAATAACTTTGGGTCATCACCTTTTCCTTCAATTTTTGTTTCTCATAGTGATAACTTGAGCAAACTTTGGCATGAGCAATTTGGTCACTTAAATTATCGCTCATTGCAACAACTATGTAAAGAAAATATGGTGACTAGTATTCCAATGGTATCTTGCAAGGATGGTGTTTGTTCTGGTTGTGTACTCGAAAAACATCATCAAGATAGTTTTGACAAACGTGCCTCTTGGCACACCTCGGTTCCTTTGGAGCTTGTGCATAGTGACTTGTGTGGTCCTCTTCCATCTGCTTCCTTTTCTGGTTTCAAATATTTCTTAACTTTCATTGATGACTACTCCAGAAGCACTTGGGTTTACTTCTTAAAACTTAAGAGCGAAGTATTTAACATGTTCTTGGCCTACAAGGCCCTCATTGAAAAATAATCTGGTCATCAAATTATAAGTTAAGATCTGATAATGGAGGAGAATATGTTAACAACAAGTTCACTACTTTCCGCACTAAACAAGGAATCCAACAACATCACACTGCTCCATATACACCACAACAAAATGGTGTAGCTGAACGGAAGAACCGCACTTTAAAAGAAATGGCTAATTGTATGATCCAATCTAAGGGACTAAGTCTTCAATATTGGGCTAAGGCCATAAATTGTGAAAATTATATAGTTAATTGCACACCCACTAAAGTTTTACAAGGTATAACACCAGAAGAAGCATGGAGTAAAATTAAACCAGATGTAAGTCACTTTCGTGTGTTTGGTTGTGAAGCATGGGATCACATTCCGGATGAAAAACGGAAAGCATTGCAGCCTAAAAGTGAAAAGTGCATATTTGTTGGATATTCTAAAGATGTAAAATATTATAGAGTTCTTCAACCCCATTCACATGATATAATCATTAGAAGAGATGTTAAATTTGATGAAAATCTCTTGGCCTGCGAGCCTAACTTGGCGGGTGTGCCATCTTTGGCTTGCAAGCCTGATTCGGCAATTGTGCCTTATTCTTCTTCTTCCAACTTCCTTGACAGGTTTTCAACTCCAGTTTCTGATTATGACAGTGAGGATGAAAATCCACCTCCGCCTACTGATGTTCCTCCAATTGCACCAGCACCAATGCCTCCTTGATGGGTTCATTCAACATGTGAAGCAGCTAGTGATCTTGTCGGTGATCCTAGAGATCAACATCGAACACGTTCTTAGTTTCAGTGAGCCTCTTCCCTTTTTTCTCAAGTTTCCAAGAATCATGATCCAGAAACTTTTGCAGAAGCTTGAGCAAATCCAGATTGGGATGCAGCTATGGATGGAGAATATCGTTCCTTAATGGCGAATGATACTTGGGATTTTGTTCCTCTTCCAAAAGGAAGAAAACTTGTCAGATGTAAATGGGTCTACAGAACTAAGTATGCAATAGATGGAAGTGTTGAAATAATTAAGGCAAGGTTAGTTGCCAAAGGTTTTTCCCAAGTTGAATGGATTGACTACAATGAAACCTTTGCCCCTGTAGCAAAAATGAACTCCATCTGCCTTGTTCTTTCCCTTGCAGCCTTACATAACTAGGAAGTCCATCAAATGGATGTCAAGTCTGCCTTCTTACATGGTGATTTACATGAGGAAATTTACATGGAACAACCTCCTGGATATGTTTAGAATAACTCTAGCCTTGTTTGTCTCCTTAAGAAATCCTTATATGGCCTTAAGCAAGCTCCTAGAGCTTAGTATGCCAAAATGGATAGATTTCTCCTTAACACTAGTTTTTCTAGATGCCATTTTGACCCCAATGTCTATACCAAGAAATTAGCAAACCATCTCATCATACTTATTCTTTATGTTGATGATCTTATCCTTACTGGTAGTTACCCTAAACTTATAACCCATGTGAAATCTAGTCTTAAGCAAAATTTTGAAATGTCAGACTTAGGACATTTGCATTATTTTCTTGGTCTCCAAGCCTTGCAAACCAAAGAAGGAATATTTATTTCCCAGTATAAGTATGCTTGTGACCTTCTTCATCATTTCCACATGGAAGATTGTAAACCATCCCCTTCTCCCTTCTAGTCTGGAGTCAAAATTTCTGCCACTTATACTTCCCCTGAAGTAGATGCCACCTTGTATCGTCAGCTTGTTGGTAGTCTTTTATGCTTGACTCATTCCCATCCTGACCTTTCCTTTTTTGTTTGTTGTTTTGTCCGTTATATGCAAACTCCTCATGAAAGTCACTGGAAAGAAGAAAAAAGAATACTTTAATATATTCAAGGTACAATTTAGTTTGGGATTCATTACAATATAGGGGAAAACCTTTGTTGGTTGGTTTCACTGATTCAGATTGTGCTGGTGATCCTGATGATCGAAATTCTACTACAGGTTATGTTTTCAGTCTAGGATCTGGACCTGTCACTTGGGCTTGTAAGAAACAACAAGCTCTTGCTCTTTCTTCAGCAGAAGCAGAATATCGAGCCACAGTTAATGCCAGTCAGGAATCTTTATGGCTTCAACAGATCCTTTCGGATTTTGGATTCGAGCAACAGTAGCCTACTCCACTTTGGTGCAACAATCAAAGTGCCATCAAGCTTGCCAAAGATCCAGTTCTACATTAGTGCAGCAAACACATTGAGCTACACATGCACTTCATCATAAATCTTATTCATGATAGTGTTATTGAAGTTCTCTATTGCCCTACAGATGATCAAGCTGTAGACATCTTCAACAAGTGTCTTACAGAAGCGAAGTTTTCTAAACTTCGGTCTATGTTAGGAGTTCAGGAATGTGTCCTTAAGGGGGGATAGGCTCTAATTCCTCCTTCCTTCTCCTAATAGTGTCACTTTTGTAAATCCTTCAATCATATCCCAATTTGTTCTTAAGGGGGGATGTTAGAATATTTAGACACTTAGGAGTTAGTTAAGATCAACTTGTGTAATATATCCATTAGGTAAAATTGTGTTTCTTTAGTATGCATTAGTATGCATTTGTAAATATTCTAATCCGATGGTCACGATATGTTCTAGACATAGAGTGATCCGATGCTTCAACTTCTCTTAGATCATACCTACCATTGATCCATGGCTTAACATCTGATTGGTCTATGATCTCTATTTAAAGAGCATAGATGGCCCTTGGCTAGTTGATCGATTATGAGAAGCTCGTGTAACTTTCTTTGTTTTGCATAATAAATTGCTACAAGTAGCTATTTGGCTGGGGCCATGGACTGTTTCCCTCTTGAGGGTTTTAACCACATGACAAACATCGGTGTGTTGATCTGTGATCTATTTGTGTGAAGTGGTTGCTCAAGGTTTTCGGTCTTTTGGGAGTACCATGTGTACCCGAACATTATTTCGAAGAATAAGTCATGCATGTTCAGTAGTGACCTCTAATTACATTTAAAAAATCAAGCATACTGCATAAGTACAAAGCAATGTGTAATTTCCTCATTTTTTTAATGCCACATGAGAACATAATCTAACCCAACTAGTTCCATGATTTTAGGAGGAAATAAAATATCTTAGTTATGAATAAATTTGTACATGGTATTTTGAATTAATAAAGTTAGGTCCAATAGAAGTATTAAATTTCATGGTTGAATAAATAATTATTAATATTTTATTTATGAGTTCTAAAATGCATAGGAATTCCCATGAGGGTGCATAAGCGATTAGTTGGACCTTGCAATATGTTTCTAAAGACATAATTTGGATTAATAATAGTAAAAATAGAAAGTATTGAAAAGCAAAAACGTGCCAGCAGGGAAAAACAAGAAAGCAAGAGCAACATGAAATAGGCAGTAAAAGAAGAAAGTATAGAAAAGAAGGAAAGTAACAAGAAAATCATAAATCCATAGAAAATAAGGAAAGTGATAGGAAAAGCAGAAATCCAAAGAAAAGAAGAAAAGAGAAAAAATCAATATAAAAGCAGAATAAAGCTGTCATTCCAAATATAGCTAAGGATGGCGCATTAGATGAGATGCAATGTATCTTATCCATTATGAATATTGTCCAAGAATATAATGAGTATATTAAATAAGGTGGTTTGCACCCTATCACATATGTTTCCAGTGTTAATTTCAAAATTGAAGAGATCTGATGCTTTTCATGACTCAGGATATGTGCCCCTAGTGATCAGTTGGAAGATGTGCCCTTATTGTCACCAATATAGTTGATGAATTAGTTGGAGTTTGAAGAGGGAGCCATCCAACCTATATTATTGGGTTTATTATAGGCATTTAATGTCAATTCCATATTTGGTCTCAATCTTGGTTCTAATTTCTTCTTGAGAGTTTAAGCATTAAGAAGAAGAAATCACTTTCATTGCATCCTTGAATCTTCTTTCCTTCTTAAATATCTTGTTGTCGTTGTTCTAGATGAATCTTCAGTTAGTGACCAAGGAGATGAAATTCATACATTCTGAGTAATTTATTTATAGGTGGATATTCTATTGTTGGTCATTCAAAGTATGAATAAGAGTTCTTGAACCAATTGGTTCGAATTCTAGACTTTCATGCCCTTTTCACTGGAATATTTGATGTACTGAGTAATGTGATGTATCAAGAATATCATGGAGGGTCTCTTGACATATATATTATGTAATTCATGTCCTTTATTTTTTTTATTTCATATCTGAATTCCATTTATGCATAATTTTTTATATTCATATGTATTTTCTTCCTATGCGCTAGATTTGAGTGGAATTTGACTAGTTTCCATAAATCAATTGTTGGCCAAGATGTTGTCATTCTGTCAAACTTTGCAGCATAGGTATCTTATACAGCATATTATACAGGAATCTTTGTACAATAAAGCACACACAGCAGCAACATGAACAAGGAGCTCCAATACTTACATAAATTAGAACGTACAAATTTTCCCACATCGAAGACATCCACATACAGATTTTCCCACATCGGAGACATCCACGTATAGATTTTCCCACATCGGAGACATCCACATCGGAGCTACCCGTCGAGAACTCCACATCGGAGCTTTACAAGGTTAATCGTCGGCATGATAGTGGAATCAGGAGCCGCAACGACGGAGTCATAAAGAATAAGTCAGTTTGCAATGGTGGAAAAAAAAAGAATAATATGATCCGATTCGAAAGCAACAAATCAGTCGATTAAGCCAATGTGTCGGAGAAAAATAACGAATCCAAAACTAATTATCTATCCGCAATGGTGGAAGAGAAAGAGGTTATGGACAGGCGACCGAAGGGCGGGAAAACTCTCAATTGAAAGTCAGCACGCTTTACACTTCGGAGGCTTAACCACTTTGGGAGCCGCAACGGTGGAGCCATGAAGAATAAATCAATCCACAACGGTGGGTTTAAAATGAATGGACGACCGAAAAAGATAAAGCTTTCTACAGCTACAATGGTGGAAGCCGGAAGGATAATGATTGGTTTCATACGTAACGCTGGAAGGATAGTAAATTTCTCATCCGAAACAGCGGAAGCCCACAAAACAAGGATCAACGAGCGGAAGAATAGTCTCATTTGTAGCTGCAACGTCGGAGCGAAAAGCGGAATGGGAGCTGCAACGCCGGAGCTTTAAAACATCGGAAGTATGAAGGACATCCCCTTTTGCAATGTCGAAGCGGAATGGGAGTCGCAATGGTAGAGGTATAAAGGCGTTCAGGAGTCGCAACGGCGGAAGACGGAAGACTACGGGCTCCGCGGTAGGTCTATTGGTGTTGGAAACGTTATGAGTCGGATGGTTAGCCATTATGGAGCCGCAACAGTGGAGATTGAAAGAACAAAATGTTCCAACAAAAAACCAAACATTCAGCCGACTAAGGCAAATGCATCGGAAAAGAATATCGAGACTGAAGCCGATTATCTTTTCACAACAACAGGAGGATAAGCAGATAAAACTCCGATTTAAACATTTAAAACCCCAGCTTGGAATGGCATTGGTAAGAAGTGGCGTGACATGACCTTGCAGAGCAGAGAATGACTATTCATGGAATGCAGATAGTCAGGCAAGCTGGGCATTCGAAGGACTTAAATTTTTTGTCAGTTAGAGGCTTTTGAGAGTCTATGATATTCGTGGAATGTGAATAGTTTTGTACATATCAGCATTCAAGACCAATTAATTGTTTCTCATTTGCAATTAGATGTAAAATGAAGAGTCCGTAACTGTTTTTGTAATGAACGGAGAGAATGGGAATAGACTGGAATATGTATATATATATATTGTAGCAAGCAGATGAGAAAAACAGAGCTGTTCAGTAAGGTAATTTCA
>LPNX010730020.1:814875-843649 GCA_001517045.1 Pseudotsuga menziesii | reverse complement strand
CACTTTGGTATATAACTAATTCCCCCCCCCCCCCCTCTCAATTACTTTAATCCGTCCAACAATTGGTATCAGAGTGGGTTGCTTCAATTCAGTTTAACCACTGGAATCTAGATCCTAATCAATGGAAAAGAAATCAGAATTTACCAAACATGAACTGCCTCTATTTGATGGACATAATTATGCCTTTTACAGTATAAGAATGAAACTGTTTCTACAGTCTCAAGGAGTTGATGTATGGCAAGCTTGTTTAAATACATATAATGTTCCACCAACTATTCCAATAGATCCTATAAGTAGAAGACTCTATGAGAGTAATTCAAAGGCTATGTATGGTATTCTAGGAGGCCTAGCAGCTTCAGAATTTGTTAAAGTAATGAACTGTTCCTCAACAAAAGAAATTTGGGACAAACTGAAAACAGTCTATGAAGGGGATGATAAAGTTAAAAATGCCAAATTACAAACATATAGATCTCAATTTGAAAGTTTGAAAATGGAAGAATCTGAATATATAGCCACTTATTTCCTTCGAATAGATGAAGTTGCCAATACCATGAGAGGGCTAGGACAAAAGATTAAAGATGAATATCTTGTACAAAAGGTTCTTAGATCTCTTCCTGCTAGATTTAATCCTAAGGTTTCTGCATTAGAAGAAATAGCAGATTTAGATACCTTAGATATGGATACACTTAGTGGAATATTGACTGCATGTGAAATGAGAATTTCTGGTGAGACTTCTTCCAGGAAAGAAGCAGCATTCAAAGCAGCAAAGAAGGAGAAGAAGAAGAAAGAAGAAGAAGTGAACCATTCTGAAAAATCAGAAGAATATGAAGAAGAAGCAAATTTTGTCAAGAGCTTAAGAAAGGGTACAGGTAGGTACAAAGGTAAGCTTCCTTTGAAATGTTTTGGATGTGGTAGAATAGGCCACTTTGCTTCCAAATGTCCATATAGTAAGAACTCTGACAATGAGGAAGAAAGCAGTAAAAAGCCAAAACAATACAAAAATAAATACAAGAAGTCTTTCAATAGACATACTTTCAAGAAGAAGAGTTTATTTACTAAAGAAGAAAGTGATATATCTGATTCTGATGAAAGTGATGATCAGTCAGATGAGAATCTCTTTATGGATTTGGAAAATTAGAAAGATCAGTCTGAAGAGGAAGAAGATGGTGAAGTGGATTTGGAAGCAGAATTGGTAAGTGCTCTATGTGATTTAAGAAGAGAAAGAAAAGAATGTAGAAATATTAAGAGAAATGTTAAAGAACTTGAGGATGAGTTGAAAAAATCAAATGATTCATTTGAAAGCACTGAAGCAATGATGAGTGAATTAAAACTAAAACTGGAAGAAGCTAGAATCACTGAATAATCTCTAAATAAATTAATTATTGAAAAGGATAAAGAGATTGAAAAGCTGAAATTAGAAGTTGTCTTATTAAGGAAGAAGGTTCAGGAAAGTAACATGAATCACAGTTCATCAATTCTAGATCAGATAATAGAAAGTCAGAGATCTGTAAATGATAAAACTGGACTTGGTTATAAGGCAGCAGTGACTAATGAGTGTTCTAGTTCAGATGTGAAAGCAACAGGTACAGAAAAGAAGAATGAGAAAGGGGCTGATAAGAAGTCAGTGGTTGAGAAACAGGAAGAAAAGTCAAGACCAAATGTTCAAAGAAGAACACCTGACAGGTATCAATACAAATTCAATGGCTATTGTTTTTTTTGTTACAATTATGGACACAAGGCTGCATTGTGTGATAATTTTTCAAGAAAGATATCTGAACATAATGGTTATGAGAAGCCTAGACATGGTTATGGAAAAAGGATAGATTTGAAAAGTCAAAACAGAAATAGGTTTGATGTTCTGAATCATGAAACAGAATGCTATAAGTGTCAAAAATTTTGCCATATTTCAAGAAATTGTCCTACTAACTTTCAGAAATTTAGTAAACCCATCTATACTCATCGACAAACTCAAATCTGGAAAAGGAAGACTGAAAATCTGAAGGCTGAAAAATGTAACGTATCCCTGCAAGCTGAACATAAAATCAAATGGATAATAGATAGTGGATGCTCCAAACATATGACAGGAAGTAAACATTTTTTTATCAAACTAGACAAAGGAAAAGAGGGGTCTGTCACATTTGGGAATGATCAGACAGATAGAATAATTGGAAGAGGGACTGTATGTTTAAACAGTAAGAAAAACTTGGCTGAAAATGTCCTGTTGATAGAAGACATGGAACACAACTTGCTGAGTGTTAGTCAAACATGTGATAAGGGATGATACATGATATTTGATTCAAATGGATGTCAAATCAGAGATGTGAAAACAAATAAACTAATAGGTACAGCCACATGAAGTTCAAGCAATGTCTATATTCTAGATGAGAAAAAGAATGAATGCTGTCTTAGTAATGAGAATGAAAGCTGGTTGTGGCACAAGAGACTAGGTCACAACAATTTTGATAATCTGATCAATATGAGTAAGAATGAAGCTGTAAGAGATTTACCATCTTTAAATAATATCTCAGGTTCAGTGTGCAAGAAATGCCAACATGGGAAACAAACAAGAGTAAGATTTAAAACAAAATAATACTCCACAACTAAACTGCTTGAGATAGTGCATACTGATATTTGTGGGCCCATGAGAACAAAAGGGATGAAAGGAGAAAAGTATTTCTTATTATTTGTTGATGATTACACTAGAATGACTTGGCTTTACTTATTGAAAAAGAAATCTGAAGCTTTTGACTATTTTCAAACGTTTAAAGAATTTGTTGAAAATGAATGTGACAAGAAAATAAAGTGCCTGAGATCTGATAATGGAGGAGAGTACGTGTCAAATGAATTTAAAAAATTTTGTGATGTGAACGGGATAAAGAGACACTTCTCTGTGACTGAAACACCTCAATAGAATGGGGTAGTAGAAAGGAAAAACAAAACAGTAGTAGAGATGGCTAGAACCATGCTCCATGAAACAAAGTTGAGTAATGTGCTTTGGCCTCAAGCTATTCACACAACAGTTCATATTCTGAATCGATGTCTACTAAGAAACAACCAGTCTGTCATGCCATATCAAATGTGGAAAGGAATACCAGCCAACGTTAAACATTTCAGGATTTTTGGCTGTAAGTGTTATATCAAACGAGTAGATCCACATTTGGGAAAATTAGACTCTAGAACTGATGATGGAGTATTAGTTGGCTACTCCTGTACTAGAAAAGCATATAAATGTTATAATTTCATAATAAGAAAGATCGTTGAAGCAATAGATGTAATATTTGATGAATCTGCATTCTTAAAATCAAAGACTAAGCAAAAGGAGTGTTGGGGCGCGCACCTCAACGGTCCTTAAGATGGGTAACTCCACGGGTTTTGACTCAAAATAGTCTTAGGGGTGTCGAGGGTTGAGTCAAAGTCCTCTATTGTAATAAACCCACGGCTTAAGACCAGGGTTTAGGGTTTTGGGTGCCCATGGTTTCAATCCATGTTTTTGTAAATAGTGTGATATAAATAGGCACTTGGGTAAATAAGAAAGGTTAGGCTTTTTGATGTAAAGAAAGAAAGGCAAAGCTAAGGATGATTGTGTAAGGAAAGGTTAAGTCCCAGCAGTGTGTGTGGACGACCTCTACAGCTATGTGCGCAGAGGGTTTTTGTAAGAAGATTAAGGAAAGATCTGCAGCTGTGTGCGCGGCTTGAAGGGACTGAAGGGATCTGCAGCTGTGTGCACAGATCAAACTGTGGTTTTGTAGTACGTTGAATAAAACACAGTTTTTGTGGACGTAACCCCTACACTGGGGGTGAACCATGTTATATATGGTGTTGTGGTTTCTTGTGTTTTTCTCTTTCCGTTGTCCTTTATGCATTAATAATTGTATACATTTGATAAATTAGATCACTGCTAATAACAAACTTCGCTGTGAATTCCCTATAGTGGGTTAAGCAAGTCACGGTTGTTTATCTATCTGCGAAGTTGTATATGAGTGAATGATACAGCTATGTAATTATTGATTAATAAGTTTATTAAAGGCTAAGGTACAGTAATATCCCTCTCTGCTTGCAGAAACCTGATTCTACAGCACCCCATAGCTGTTTCGGGTGAGACTGCAACCTGCGCGCAGGTTGTTGCCGAAAGGGCCAACACTGTGGGTCTTTTGTTGGTGTGACATAAAAGGATTAAACCTAGGTCTGCCCTATTGCCCAACAAATTGGTTCCGTTGCCGGTTGAACTCAGTATCTGCTCAAGAGGGGTTTACGTCGTACCTCAAGGGCTATGTTTTGGAGGCCCTCTGTGACGGAAATCGGTGATTGGTTTGCTGAGACTTATCTGAAATTCGCGCAACAAGAGAACACAAATCTGCGTTGTAGCGCACGTGACTTTTTACAAAGGTATGTTTTTTGTGATGGTTATGAAATTTTCTTTGGTAGTATCCACATAGAGTTGCACCAGTGGTTGTCTAGGTTAACAGAGAGAAGGACGAACTTCCAAGCTCGACGGGTTCCCACGTGGACCCCCGCAAGGGTCAATCTTGTGCAACACATGAACAATGAGGTATCCCGCGTTGTTGATTTCTGGACGACGCGAACATTGGAAGCCTTCGTGACAGAGTTTTCAATTGACACAAGTACCTCCTTCAGTGAAGCGGAACGGCAGTTCTTCAAAGGCCCCCATGGTAAGTTTTTGAATTCATTAAGCTTGAGGATTAAAATACTATTGGCTGAAAAGGGTATATTGTTGTTTGAATCAGACTGCTAGCTTAGTAGTACTAACATATGTTTGCAAGTGCTAATACCTTCAACGAGAAAAGTGGTTTGCTGCGAAGTGGAAAAAGGTACAAAAGAGATTTTGACTCCTATTCCTTAAGTCAGGCTACCATGTCTTCCCCTGTAAATCCTGAAGAGTCAGACTCTAAAGAAAACCCTTCAGTTGGAAACCCTCCGGTCACCCCGCAGCGAAGCCCTGTTACCCCTGAAATTTCATCACAGTCTGACAGTCAACCAAGTCCGAGTATTTCGACCACAGGTCAATCTGCCCCCATAAACCCCCCCCCATCGACATCCGGTCCCCCTCCCAACCCTCCTAGAACCCCCATGGCTCACCTAGTTGATGACATTAAGCTCCCCATCTTCAAAGGCATGGGATCAGAGGACCCAGAATAGTTCTGGTTTTTATGTGAAGCAGTATGGAATGCGAAGAAAATTATAGACCCGAATGTGAGAGCCGCACAGCTCATTACTTCTTTCTGGGACCGGGCTTTGACCTGATTCATGAAATTCTCCAGTACTCAGAGCCCTATGTTAGATGAGATTAAGGCAGCCATAACCAAATAATTTAAGAATCCTAAATCAAAATCGCAGAGCATCACTGAACTCAAAGAGATTCAACAGCGACACGGCAAATCAGTGTGGGACTTTGACCAGAGATTCAAAGTTCTACTGGACCAAGTCAGCTTTACCATTAGTCCTACGCAGCACAAGGAATGGTTTATTGTAGCATTATTACCACATATCAGAACTCCCCTCATGCAACAGAAGGTTGCTGACCAGCAAGAGGCTCTGGAAATCGCAATGAATCTAGAGACTGCCCCCGTCGGCGATGATTCTGGTATTGCTCAAATCCAAGCGCAGCTAGCAGCGATGGCCCTGGAACTTCGTGAGATGAAGAAGGGGAAACCTGATCGTGAATAGGTTTGGTGTACGCAATGTCGGACCGAAGGTCATGACAAGGAACGGTGCCCTCTGGTAAGCAAGTACCTGCATACAGGTGCACCGAACCCATTTCCCCCACAAGCCCTATATTGTGAGCTTTGCCGAATGACAGGTCAGCACCGGCTCGAGAACTGTTACCTGCTGCAAAGGTATGGACAAGGACCTAAGAACCCCTACTGTAATTTCTACAAGTCTGTAGGTCACAATGAGGATGAGTGCCTCACCTATGATGCCTACCGGGTGCACAATGATGGCCCAAGTAATGATAGCTACGGTTACCAGGGGGGTGCTTCAGGTAGAGGTTCTTCTGGAGGCCGTGGTGGTATGGCCGAAAGAGACCAAGGCCAGTTGGTGTGTTACAATTGTAACCAAGATGGGCATTTGGATTGCGACTGTCGGAACCCCACTACGACATGTCGGTACTGCCGCGTGGTAGATCATGTGATTGAGCAGTGCCCACAGCTCATAGCTAAGATTCAGGCACGACAGAGTACCCCTACGCAGAACATCCATATGATTTCAGTTGATCCTAGACCTGCCATAACCGTCAATGTTGTCACATGGAGTGGCGCTATGACACACCCACAGAATACAGAAAACTAGCCTGCCGACGCTTGGGTTCGTAAGGCCCCTGTGAAAATCCCCGCATTTGATATCACAAGAGAAAGAGAGACCTTTATGGAAGTCAAGAAATATTTTGCTGGCCCTAGCACATCCGTTGCACCTGCGCAACCACAACAACTATCTTCATGGCCCCAAGAAGCCCTGTTGGATAATGTAAGTACTCTCTCCTCTTTTTTACAGAGTTGCCTCAAACTTTTAAGAGATCAAGATGCTCTGACTGAGTTATAGAAAGTTATTGCTTCCTGCATACCTCAGCAAACTTCTGGTCAGGACAAAACTATGCACAGAGTCAGCAGAACTGGTAGGGAAATGAGATTGAATGCTCAGATAGGAGCATATGATATGACTGATGTTATCTTGGACTTAGGATCCGATGTAAATGTGTTAACTAAACAAACCTGGGAACAAATGGGAAAACCCACCCTCACCTGGTCCCCTATCTAGCTGAGACTAGCCAACCAACAAAGGATCATGCCTCTAGGAATATTCCTGAGTGTCCAAATAGATATTGCTGAGATCAGTACTATTTTGGACTTCGAAGTAATTGAGATCATTGATGACAGCAATCCCTACCCATCCTTGTTAGAAATTGAATGGGCAATGGAAAATGCTGCAGTTATTAACCTAAAGAAGAGACAGATGATCTTCGAAGGGAGAGACTTGAGAGTCATCCTACCCCTGGATCCCTCACAAGGGGAACGGTACACAGAACCACTCCGACAAGAGGATCAGGATGATGTGGAGCCCATCTACACTATCACTGCGCAGGAAGAAGGTTCTGAGGATCCTCCTTCCGTAGGTTGGGAGTCTAGTAGCTCCTATAACACGGACTCTGAAGATGACTTAGAAAGCTGGCAGAACCGCTTACATGAACCCCATGGGTGCAGCCATGCCCGGACTACCAAGTCCCTTAGATGGCTCAATTCACAACCAAACACTTTACCTATTTTTGATGGCTTGACTGATCCTGAACTGTTCATTGCACAGGTCTCAGGCTTGATGCCTGAGTCACAGACACTGGAAGCCCTGGACTCCACATTTAGAGCCACAGCAGCTAGCTAGTGGAAGGCCCATAAGGTACAGATCCTTAGCTGGGAATCTTGTTAGAAGCTCCTGTACCTGCGATTTAAGGGCCCGACGGAGGAGCTGCGAAGCAAGTTTGACGGACATTCTAATCCTCAGGAACATTTGGCACAGTGCTACGAGGCATGGAAGTATGTCCCTCAAAATGAATGGGTACATAGATTTGTGTATGTGGAGGCTGAGCTCCACCAAGATACTGTAAGTTGGGACTGTCTTGTTCATAGTTTTATGCATACTTTCTATACTAATGATGTCTGTCCAGCACTAGATGCAGCTATCAGGATAATCCATACTAAGGTATTTGATGACCAAGAAGTACTAGAACATCAACCTGATTGGCCCACACAAGAAGCCCACGCCGTCGAATGTTATAACTTCGCAATTGACGAAGATGACGACCCGCGCAACATCGCTATCCCTGAGTCAGAAGGATGCTGCGACGTACATGGACTAGCAGTTGAAGCCCCAGAAGTAACTCAGCCCCTGAAGATGCGCACAGTTAACATTGGATCCGAAACACAGCCTAAGCTTGCTACAATTGGCGATTATTGGGACGAGGAAATGGTCAGCAAGGTAACCCAACTTCTCCACGAGTACCAAGATCTCTTTCCAACAAAGTTTTCTGAAATGAAGGGTATCCTGGGTGATATTGGTGTAATGAATATTCCTTTGAAACCCGATGCCAAACCTGTGAAACAGTGTCCTTATAGATTGAATCTGAAGTATAAAGAAAAGGTTAGGGTGGAGCTGGATAAGATGCTCGCCGTAGGAATAATTGAGCTTGTTGAGGAATCTGAGTGGGTCAGTCCTATGGTGGTCCAGGAGAAGAAGACTAAGGCTGAAATCCGAATCTGTGTAGACCTACGAAAACTCAATGATGCCTGCCTGCATGATCCTTTTCCCACCCCCTTTACAGACGAAGTGCTCGACAATGTCGGGGGTCAATAAGTGTACTCTTTTACCGATGGTTTTTCTGGCTACCATCAGATCCGAATCGCTCCAGAGGACCGACATAAGACAACATTTGCTACCAAAATGGGATCCTTCTAGTATATTGTCATGCCCTTTGGGTTAAAGAATGCACCTACTATATTTTCTAGAGTAGTCATCTCCGCATTTAAGGAATACATACATAAATTCCTAGAAGTTTAATTTGATGATTGGACCATTTTTGGGCTAGTAAAAGACCATATAACCAGTTTGAGACTTATGTTGAACAAGTGTAGACAGCACCAAATTTCCCTGAATCTAAAAAAGTGTATCTTTTGTGCACCTTTTGGAATTCTTCTTGGTCATGTTGTATGCAAGTAGGGATTTATGATGGACCCTGTGAAGATCGCAATCATTGTGAACCTGCCACCCCCGAAGTCCGTCAAACAACTTCACATGACGCTGGGTCACACCGGCTACTACAGGAAATTCATCCAAGGCTATGCTCAGATTACCGCTCCATTGGAGAGGCAGCTGAAGAAAGATATCAAGTTCGAGTGGACACCAGAGTGTCAAGCCAGCTTAGATATTTTAAAGGAAAAAATGGTCACCACCCCTATTCTAGTATTTCCTGACTGGAACAAAGAGTTCCATGTGCATGTCGACAAATCCTCCATCGCTCTGGGTACTGTGCTAGCTCAGTCAGGAGTAGGTAATATCGATCACCCTATCTCTTTTGCAAGCAGAAAATTGTCCACAGCAGAGAAAAATTATACTACGACAGAACACGAAGGTCTCTCTATGGTATATGCACTACAGAAGTTTCGACATTATCTGCTAGGATCTCATTTTAATATGTTTACTAACCATTCTGCTTTGAAGTATCTGGTTAACAAGCCTGTGCTAGGTGGAAGAATATGTTGGTGGTTGATCCTATTCCAAGAATATGATTTTGAGATCATCGTTAAGCCTGGAAGACTTAACCTAGGACCTGACCACTTGTCGAGGATCGACTCAGGAGAAGAACCTACCAATTTGGATGAAGGTTTTCCACCCCCCGAGATGACCACACAGCAAAAGAAGCAGTTGGTGGTTCGCGCAGCGGACTTCACCTTAATAGCGGGACAACTGTATAAAATGGGACCAGATGAAATACTGCGCAGATGCATCTTGGAGCATGAACGGCCACTAATTTTGGCTGAAGCACACTCTGGTGTAGCAGGAGGTCATTATGCAGGGAAAGCCACCACACAGAATATTTTGACAGCCGGCTTATGGTGGCCCACAGTTCATAAGGATGCAAGAGAATATTGCCACAGCTGCGACGTCTATCAAAGGACAGGAAAACCATCTAGGTGGGATGAAATGCCCCTAGTTCCACAGGTAACCTTACAATATTTTGACAAATGGGTTATTGACTTTGTCGGCCCTATCAACCCCCCCGCGAAGAAGTCAGGAGCGCGATATATTATTACAGCTACTGACTACCTTACCCGTTGGGTTGAAGCCCAACCAGTCAAGAACTATAGCGTTGCTACAGCCGCGCAATTCATCTTCGATCACATCTTATCCAGGTTTGGGTGCCCTCGCGTCCTTATGAGTGATCAAGGATCACATTTCTTAAATAAAACTATTGCAGTGCTGACTGAAGAATTTCAAGTATAACATCAGAAAAGTACATCCTATCATCCACAAGCAAATGGGACTGTCGAAGATTTTAATAAGATCCTTGAGCATGCTTTGACAAAGATTTGTAATGCTAACAGAAATGATTGGGACCTTCTAATTCCAGCAGTGCTGTGGGCTTATCGAACTACTTGCAAAAAGTTGACAGGCCATACACCTTTTCAACTAGTTTATGGGCAAGAAGCCGTCATGCCCATGGAATACATTGTTCCCATCCTCCGAATATCTGCTTTCACCGAGATGGATAACCCAACCATAATGACAGAAATACTGAAACAGATATTAGAACTCGAAGAAGATAGATTTATTGTAGGTTTCCAGCAACAGGTGCAGAAAGCTCGAGAAAAAGCGTGGCATGACAGACACATCAAGAAGAAACAATTCCAGCAGGGTGATCTTATGCTCCTCTATGACAACAAATTCATGAAGTTCCCAGGAAAATTCAAGACACATTGGAAGGGCCCATATATAGTACAGAAAGTTATTGATGGGGGCGCAGTCCAGCTAGCTAAGTTAAATGGAGAAATTTTCCCTTCTATGATAAATGGGAGTCGTCTAAAAAAGTACAGGGATAGGCCAGGTACTTAGAATCAGAGGTAGCACCAAGAAATAAAAGTCTACGTACCTAGAACAGCTGAAATCGGTACTGGACCATAAGACAAGTTGCTCATAACACTAGGGAATGCCGTAGTCTGAAGGCTGAAGTATGGAAAGTCGAAGGTTGGTCAAGGGTCGCAGGGTCATACTGTGTCGAAGTGGAAGGTGGTCATTGTGTCATAGGTTCCAACTATGTCGCAGCATAGAATGTGATGGATGGGACAAAATGAAATTGGCAGCAGCGACACGTGAGCTACTCTCAATACCTGTAATTATGAGATTTTGGGAAAATCTGAGGCCGGGTGTGACGAGATTCTTGGCATTCAAGTAGATTTGGGGTCATTAATACACTATGCTGATAGATTTTGTAATGAAATTCTATAAGTACGCTACATTGGCTTGTGAAATTTTCCTCGAAGCACTTCTTGGAGTTTGCTCGACTAGAGCCATGTCAAAAAATTGTGAAGTTCAAGAGCTAGTACGAGAGTTCAGAGAGAGAGGTCTGTAGAACCTTTTGAGTAATCCGCCAGTACAGTCATATTCGACCTAGGTACACAGGCAGGCAGAAGCTCACTCTAAATCAGGTGAAGGCAGGCACAAATTTTCTCTAACGTGGAGCAACGAAGGCCATAAGACCTCGCCAAACGACTCTGGGGAGCCCAGCCTTGAAATCTTCCGGCATAGTAGAACCATGGCAGCTGTGTGTCTTATGCAGCGTGACACGCAATTCCAGGGGGCCCCAAGCTGTGGATGGTTAAGTGTCGCCAACCCGAGCAAGGGATGGGGGTGTAGATGGATCCACAAGGCCTTGCTCCGTATAAATATCAAAAAGGAAAGAAGCAGGCAGCTGATAACCAGCAGGAAGGACTCCAGGAACTAACGCAGAGTGTCTTTGCCAAGCACATTTTACCACCAGCCGAGCAGATAAATGCCTCGGGACGGGACACTGGTGAGTCTTAGGGGCCTATTGGGGCGCGCGCCTCAATGGTCCTTAAGATGGGTAACTCCATGGGTTTTGATTCAAAATAGTCTTAGGGGTGTCGGGGGTTGAGTCAAAGTCCTCTATTGTAATAAACTCGTGGCTTAAGACCAGGGTTTACGGTTTTGGGTGCCCATGGTTTCAATCCATGTTTTTGTAAATAGTGTGATATAAATAGGCACCTGGGTAAATAATAAAGGTTAGGCTTTTTGATGTAAAGAAAGAAAGGCGAAGCTAAGGCTGATTGTGTAAGGAAAGGTTAAGTCCCAGCTGTGTGTGTGGACAACCTCTGCAGTTGTGTACGTAGAGGGTTTTTGTAAGAAGATTAAGGAAAGATCTGTAGCTGTGTACATAGAGGCCTGCTGCTATGTGTGCGGCTTGAAGGGACTGAAGGGATTTGCAGCTATGTGCACAGATCAAACTGTGGTTTTGTAGCATGTTGAATAAAACACAGTTTTTGTGGACGTAACCCCTACACTGGGGGTGAACCACGTTATATTTGGTGTTGTGATTTCTTGTGTTGTTCTCTTTTCGTTGTCTTTTATGCATTAATAACTGTATACATTTGATAAATTAGATCACTGCTAATAACAAACTTCGCTGTGAATTCCCTGTAGTGGGTTAAGCAAGTCACGGTTGTTTATCTATCTGCGAAGTTGTATATGAGTGAATGATACAGCTGTGTAATTATTGATTAATAAGTTTATTAAAGGATAAGGTACAGTAATATCCCTCTCTGCTTGCAGAAACTTGATTCTGCGGCACCCCATAGCTGTTTCGGGTGAGACTGCAACCTGCGCACAGGTTGTTGCCGAAAGGGACAACACTGTGGGTCTTTTGTTGGTGCGACATAAAAGGATTAAACCCGGGTCTGCCCTATTTCCCAACAAGGAGTTTGAGACTCATGATATATTTGACAAGCACAGGTCAGATGATGAAGAGGATGAAATAGAAGAGGTTAAGGCTGATGACAGTAACAGATCTACATGTGATGATGAACAATGCTTCAGTCCTTCAAAAAATACAATTTCAACAAAATCTCCGAGTAGTCGAATACAGAAAAATCACCTTGAAAATTTGATTATTGGGGATATAAACTCAGGTGTCGAGACAAGAAGTAAAATACAACAACCAATCCTTGAAAAGCAGGTATCACTTCTCTCTCTGACTAAACCAAAAAATTTGAATGAAGCTATCAAAGATGAACATTGGGAAAATGCTATGAAGGAAGAGCTTAGTCAAATAAAAAAGAATCATACCTGGGAACTAGTTCCTAGACCAGCAAACAAAAATGTAATAGGAGCTAAGTGGGTTTTCAGGTAAAACTGGATGATATAGGAAAAGTAACCAGAAATAAAGAAAGACTAGTCTACAAAGGTTATGCACAGGTAGAAGGGATTGATTACAGTGAAACATTTTCCCCTGTTGCTAGAATGGAAGAAATAAGGTTGATCTTAGCATATGCCAGCTCCAAACAAATCAAAGTCTACCAAATGGATGTGGAGTCAGCTTTTCTGAATGGTGATTTGGACGAGGAAGTCTACATGGAGCAGCCAGAAGGATTTCATGTATAGGATGCATCACAGTTTGTTTACAGATTGAGGAAAGCGTTATATGGATTAAAGCAAGCACCTAGGGCATGGTACTCCGGACTAGATAGCTACTTGATGCAGCAAGGATTCAAGAAAGGTCACACAGATAGTAACCTATACATTAAATAAGAGAATAACAGTCTAATTATTATAGAAGTTTATGTTGATGACATAATTTTTGGGAGTGACAATGATAGACTGAGCACAAAGTTTGCTGAAAGCATGCAGCAGGAATTCGAAATGTATATGCTAGCAGAAATGAAGTTCTTTCTTGGATTACAAATCAATCAATGTGACAGAGGTATCTCTATCTCTCCGACTAAATACATTAATGAAATGTTAAAGAAATTCAAAATGAAGGACTGTAAGCCAGTTGGTACACCTATGGTCACTGGATGTAAACTTAGTAAAGATGATGACTCTGGAGATGTAGACCAGACTATGTACAGATCTATGATTGGCAGTCTACTCTATGCTACAGCAACTAGACCAGACATTATGCATGCTGTTTGTCAAGTTGGAAGATTTCAGGCTTCACCTAAGAATGGTCACTTGTTGGCTGTAAAGAGGATTTTTAGATACTTAAAAGGAACAACAAATCATGGTTTATGGTATCCAAAAGATAACTCTCTGGACTTATATGCATTTACTGATGCTAATTGGGATGGATGTGTTGATGACCGGAAAAGTAACAGTGGTGCTGCCTTCTTTCTTGGAGGTTGTTTGGTAAGCTGGTCCAGTAAGAAACAATCATTTGTTTCATTATCTATAGCTAAAGCAGAGTATATAGCAGTAGCAGGATGTTGCACCCAAATTCTTTGGATGAAGCAGATGTTGAAGGATATGCACATACAGAATGATGATCCCATTCCCATTTTCCGTGATAATACAAGTGCAATAAGCATTTCAAAGAACCCAGTGATGCATTCAAAGACTAAACACATACCCATAAAATATCATTTTCTGAGAGAGCAGGTGCTGCCCAAAGTTATTAAGCTTGAATATGTTGGAACAAAAGACCAGATTGCTGATATTTTCACTAAGCCATTGCCCAAATCTCAGTTTGAAATGCTTCGAGCTCAGCTGGGGGTTTGTCCACTATGAATATATTCTCATTCACATTACAGGTTTCAAGCTCTTTATGGCTCTGATTTATTGTTGGCATATGGTTACAGCTTCTACTTTCTTGTTTTCTGGACACATTATGTATAGATTGAAACAGTGACAGGGGGAGTCATGATCATAGGGGGAGCAGTATTTCTAGTCTTTGCCATGGATGTCAAAAGGGGGAGAAAGTTTTCAAAGTTTGCCATCATGTCAAAGGGGGAGTTTTTTGGCCAAGATGTTGTCATTCTGTCAAACTTTTCAGCATAGGTATATTATACAACATATTATACAGGAATATTTGTACAGTAAAGCACACACAGCAGCAATGGGAACAAGGAGCTCCAATACTTACATAAATTAGAACGTACAGATTTTCCCACATCGAAGACATCCACGTACAGATTTTCCCACATCGGAGACATCCACATCGGAGCTACCCGTCGAGAACTCCACATTGGAGCTTTACAAGGTTAATCGTCGGCATGATAGTGGAATCAGGAGCCGCAATAATGGAGTCATAAAGAATAAGTCAGTTCGCAACGGTGGAAAACGAAAGAATAATATGATCCAATTCGAAAGCAACAAATCAACCGATTAAGCCAATGCGTCGGAGAAAAATAATGAAGCCAAAACTAATTATCTATCCGCAACGGTGGAAGATAAAGAGGCTATGGACAGGCGACTGGAGGGCGAGAAAACTCTCAATTGGAAGTCGACAGGCTTTACACTTCGAAGGCTTAACCACTTTGGGAGCCACAACGGTGAAGCCGTGAAGAATAAATCAATCCACAACGATGGGTTTAAAATGAATGGACGACCGAAAAAGATAAAGCTTTCCGCAATCGCAACGGCGGAAGCTGGAAGGATAATGATTGGTTTCATATGCAACGCCGGAAGGATAGTAACTTTCTCATCCGAAACGATGGAAGCCCACAACACAAGGATCGGCGACAACGCGGCAAACAAAAATATTGGCAAGCGGAAGAATAGTCTCATTTGCAGCCGCAACGTCGGAGCAAAAAGCGGAACGAGAGCCGCAATGCCGGAGCTTTAAAACATTAGAATTTGGAAGGACATCCCCTTCTACAACGTCGGAGTGGAATGGGAGCCGCAACGGCAGAGGTATAAAGGTGTTCGGGAGTCACAACGACGGAAGACGGAAGACTACGAGCTCCGCGGTAGATCTATCGGCATCAGAAACATTATGAGTCGGATGGTTAGCCATTATGGAGCCACAACGGTGGAGATTGAAAGAACAAAATGTTTTGACACGAAACCAAACATTCAACCGACTAAGGAAAATGCATCAGAAAAGAATATCGAGACTGAAGCCGATTATCTTTTCACAACAGCAGGAGGATAAGTAGATAAACCTTCGATTTAAACATTTAAAACCCCAGCGTGGCATGGCATTGGCAAGAAGTGGTGTGACATGGCCTTGCAGAGCAGAGAATGGCTATTCGTGGAATGCAGAGAGTCAGGCAAACTAGGCATTCGAAGGACTTAAATTTTTTGTCAGTTAGAGGCTTTTAAGAGTCTATGATATTCATGGAATGTGAATATTTTTGTATGGATCAGCATTCGAGACCGATTAATTGTTTCTCATTTGCAATTAGATGGAAAATGAAGATTCTGTAACCGTTTCTGTAATAAACGGAGAGAATGGGAATCGACTGGAATATGTATATATATATATATTGTAGCAAGCAGATGAGAAAAACAGAGCTATTCAGTAAGGTAATTTCGAATATAAGAGACTGAGCACATTGCAGAAAAGGATTGAAGAGCTGGATACGATGATAGTTGCAGAGTATGAAGAGTCCATATGAGAAAGAATATAAGAATGATACAGTGACAGTCTCGGTGAGTTCTATATGTGCTTAGTCTTGATGATAAATAGAGAAAAATTTACAGAGATAGAATTATAACATCTATTGTGAATATCTACAATATTGTCTAATTCAGAATCGGAATGTAATTACTGATTTATTAAGCCTAGTCATAGACAGTAAGGGGTTGTAAGGGTTTGATTCATTTTGTAATTCAAAAGAGTTCTCTGGGGTGTTGTAGCATCCTTCTGGTTGTTTCCAGAAAATAGAAACAAGTTGGTGCTTGTATAATTGGAAGTTGGAGCTTCCAGAGGTAGCAGCCTCGTCTAGGTTGAAGCTCGGGAAAAATAAAAGAATGTAAAGAGGAGTTGGAGCTTACCTTTCATTCTTAAGAAGAAAAGTATTTACTGTTTCCTCATGAAAACATTGTGTCTTGTGTTTGTTGATGTGATTGAATGTTGACTGTTATTTAATTTGCTGCTATATGTTGAATGGTTTAAACATATGTCCATAATAAATCTGAAACATCTTTTAAAAAGATGCACTTTGGTATATAACTGATTCACCCCCCCCCCCCCTCTCAGTTACTTTAATCCGTCCAACATCAATTGGTTAACTAACTTTAGCTTCACGAATTTGAGTTATTTCAATCGATAATATTATATAAGGTTCTGGTAAACATATTACAATTCCATATCTATATTTTTGTTACCCTTATGCTTTCTTAATTTTGAGTTGAAAATATCCAATTGGAACAGCTAAATACACAATTGCGGGAAGCAGAAGCATAGTTGGTTGCACTATGGACATCACTAATAGCAATGGCCCCAGTTGTACAAGTTAAAAAGGCAACGAAGTTAAAGGATTTGTAGAAATGCCTAACCAAGGCATGGGAGCATCATCAGTGTCACACAAATTAGCTTGAGGAGTTCCTGGATATTGGTGAGAAGTTGTCATTGAAAGTAGTAACTGCACTTCAAGCGGTGCAAGAAAGTCGAAGAGAGGTGACTGCGAAGATTGTCGAACTGTTGATGTATTTGTAACTTTGGAATGTATTCATTTGTATATTTCATATATTGTATTTCATTGGTCCTCGATGTTCCTATCAGGAGAATAATTAATGTAATCAAGTCATGTAAATTCATAGAGGTTAACCCTCCTTGTTGATCGAGGGGAAAATTCCCCATAGTTGTGGGGCACTAGGGTTATTAGACTCTCCTAGAGAATTCGTCCCTGGTAAGTAGTTTTCAAGTTGGAAACTAGTATAAATAGAGAGTGAGCCTCTCTATTTTATACAGACACTCACCTAGCTATAGCACAGAGGTGAAACAAGAGGAGCTCACACAAGTGAGAGAGAGAGTAGTTGTTGGAGATCATCTTCCTATATTTGGGTTTTACTACTTCCATTGGTGCTCATTCTATCTCTAATGAAGTTGCGGGGTTTTTCCTTTATGGTTTCCACGAGGATAATATTTTTGTCTATTGTCTCTTGTGATTGATTTTTGTGCATGTTATTCTCTCAGATAAGATCCTAAGATCATATTGTCTAATTGATAAAAAAATTTAACATGGTATCAGAGCTAACCTGAGAAGAAGACACTGTGCAACTGCAGAAGATAGGGTTTCTTGATTTTTTGGTCTCTCTCCACAATCCATCAGCAAAAGGAGGCTAGGTTAATTTTCCATTGAAGGGCACATCTTTTTGTCGAAGCAGAATTTGATTCCGGGGATTTTCCATTTTTGCTGCGGGAAATTAGGGCTTTTTACATAAGAGGAATTTTTGGGTGAGCCTAGCATAGGATTTTTCCCATCATCAAAATCGAATTTTAGAGACCAATTTTGAATTTTTTGGTTGATTAAAACTACAGGAAAGTCAAACCCTAGTTTGACCCCAAGCCTGAAAAAACTTAAAATACTAAAACAGATAGTTTGGGTACATTCACTATATCTTGGGATTGAAGAAGTATCCGAAGCCAAAATTTTCACATGCCAAATACACAATCCCTATGTACCCTCCGTATCTATTTCATCCTCATATTCACTATATTCTGGGAGATATGATTCCTCCAAGTTAGGGTTCCAGCCTCTTCCAGGATTCATCCCGAAACATGACACCTAGGGAGAATTGATATATCTCAGGCTATGAAGGTCCAAATGAAATTTTGCAAGATCTTCCAGATAGGGACTAGACAATAATTTCTTTGGTAAAATTTTTAGACCTTGATGGTGAAACAGTGACACATGGAAGTTTGTACAAGTTTGTTACGCTAAACAGTTATGAATTAGGTCACCGGGGGTAAACTATCATAAGTCCCATTGGTGAAACCAATTCTGATAAAACCTATGGTTTTGGAAAGATTACAGACAAGGATACCTCAGTGTGAAATTTTAGACATAGAGGAGTAGTAATTTTGGAGATACCATAGAAACAATATCAGTCATTTGTGTAGAAGAAATTGGAAAACCAAGGCTTCCTCTTTCGGGAGATTCCCTCTATTGTTTTTAGAAAAGGAGTACATTAGATAGATTTCCATGAAGAGTCCCATCCTTCTATCCAATCAAAAGTTTGAGATTCCAATTTTTTAAAATTAGGGTTTCTTTGACAAACCCTAGATCAGCCAGCTTCAAAACCAGGATGGACACCTCAAATCGATAAGATATAAATATTTTGTATTTCCATTTGAGGTTCTTAGTTAAAATGTCTCATCACACCAAGCTTGATGAAAATATTGAAGGAGTTGAATAATTTCGAGCATAGAAGTATAGGATCTCACCGGTTCTTGAAGAAAATGAATTGGACGCCTACATAAGTGGAGAGGTTCCAGTTCTAGAGGGAGATGAGGCCAAGGATAGAGCCAAGAGAATCATTGCATATTCTATTAAAGATAATCTCATCCCTCATGTGTCATCCTTGAAGACACCAAAAGGAAATGTTTGATGATATGACGAAGCAATCTAAGAAGAATAAGATATGGTTATAACCACCTTGAATGGCCTCCCAGGATCATGGGATTCATTCATTCGAGGAATGTATGCCAAAAGGAAGTGATTACCTTCAACACTAGACTCTATGAAGAGTGCACACAAGAAGAATCTCGACTCATAATAAGAGAAGAGAATATGGGAGCAATTGAAGATCAAGCTCTCACAATTCAAAGAAGATCCCTCAAGCGATAAGGAATATAAAGAACTCAATTCTTGAAGAACCTCTTATCCATCTTGGAATTTGGATAAGAAATGATGATGTTATGAATGAAGAAGATGATGAAGATTAAGGCTCAAGAAGGAGTCTACCCATGAAACAAATAAAGATAAGTGTTCAATTGTCATTTCATGATATTATTTTCTTATGAATTTGCTTATATTCAGTTGATGTGTTATGCATGACAGAATGTTTGCATTAATGATTCTATACTACTAATATGCATGAGATGGGTAAGTAGCTCATGGTGCTATACAACTCTCCATTGCTACTTATCTAGAATGAAACCTATTTTCTGACATATTGGATTAGTGCACAATCTCAATGATGTCATGGTAAATATGGAAGGCATCTAGAAAGTTTCTGTGAGATATGGATGAATGTTGTATTGGCTAAAATAGTTGCATGATTATATCTTTATGCATAAAAAATTTCCATTATGAATATACCTAAT
Source organism: Pseudotsuga menziesii (assembly GCA_001517045.1). Taxonomy (NCBI): domain Eukaryota; kingdom Viridiplantae; phylum Streptophyta; class Pinopsida; order Pinales; family Pinaceae; genus Pseudotsuga; species Pseudotsuga menziesii. Next base: position 823,860 of record LPNX010730020.1, on the reverse strand, counting down.
GAAATGTTTCTAACCATACAACTAATTCATTTGACATGTAGGAAATATCGCGTACAATCGCCTACAAGAAAAGAAGGATGAGACTTGTTTTGAAGAACAAGTGACGACAGTTCAATAAATAATCCAAGATGAAGAATAATATGATGATACTTTCAAAGAAATAAAGAGGTCTTAGACACAATGCAGTTATGTGACACTGTTGAGAGACATCATTGATGTAGAGCCTTCCAGCTATGAAGAAAGGGAAGGAGAGTACCATTTCAAGAAGAATGACATCTAAGATACGGTATTGAGACCTGAAGGGAAGAACATAGTGTCTTCCATATAGATCTACAATATACATCATGTAGTATATGGAAACATCATGGGATACCAGGAAAGATTCATAGCACAAGGATTCTCATAGAAAGAAGGCATAGACTACGAAGAGACATTTGCAGACAGTTGGAATTGAGGCACATGACAGGAAGACTCATGTGTGAAAATTAAAGAAGGCCTTGTACGAGCTCAAAAGACACCCTTGGGATAACACATACATGAGGAGCTTGAAGATCACCTACAGTGATGAATATATTAACCTTTGCTACAAGGTTGAAAATGAAAGCCAACTATAGAGGATGACAAGCTCACAGATAGGTCTGCGAAGAACTTTTCAAAAGTTTCAAGATAGATGGTCTTGGTATCTAGTGACCCTAGATGGATACATAGAATATTAGTAGTAGAGGAAGCTACTTGTCACTCCAGTATAGAATGTTTCGATGCATAGAGTACGAAAGGAAGAGGTGGAATGATGCTCCCCTTCAGAGGGAGTGACTATAGAAAATCCCAAGGTTTGACATGGTATGACAGGATGGACAGATTACTGATGAATATAGGCTTTACCAAGAGTAAAGCAAATTCCAAGCTTTGCTTCAAGGTTGACGGAGGAACACTAGTGATGCTCCTGTTATATGTTGACGACCTATTCCTAACAGGTAAAGAGGAACTCATTAAAGTTGCTGCCGAGTTCGAGATGAAGGACTTGGGTATGATGCACTACTTTCTAGGCATGGAGGTGTGGCAGAATGTAGATGGAATCTCCCTAGGAAAAGGTAAGTATGCAGTAAATATCATGAAGACATTCAGGATGATGGAATGCAAGGCCATGGACACACCTATGGCATCGAACCTGAAGCTATTTAGTGATGCTTCATCATATTCAATTGATGCCACGATATATTGTCAGATGATTAGGTCATTGATGTACCCGAAGAATACGAGACCAGATATTTGCTTTGCTATGAACACATTAAGAGAGTTCCTGATAGATCTGAGACATGTTCACCTAATTGTTGCAAAGTATATTCTATGGTACTTGAAGGGTATAGTTGACTATGGGCCCAAGTAGGAGGTGAATTAGAAGATTAACTTGGAGGGTTATGTGGATTTGGATTGGGTAGGAAGTGGCATTGATAGGAAGAGCACTTCAGGGTGCTGATTTAGTATGGGATAAGGTGTGATCTCTTTGTTTAGTAGGAAGTATTCCTACATGGCACTGAGTACAACTAAGGAAAAATATGTTGCCACTTTCTTGGCTATTTGGGAGGTAGTATGTTTCTTTTGAAAACTACTATTTGATTTGATTGATCTAACTTGCATTTTTGTATGATGTAGAGAGGAGCAGTGAACATCCAGTATGTGATCAAGATCAAGATCTATCAAAATAGGGAGTTCCATCATAGTCGATGAGACAAGTTGTTTGATCATAAAATCCTAGTGAAGGTCGTAGGTTGCTTAGATATAAAAATTCCTGTAGGTTGTCCTTGGATGTAATCAGTCCTAGTGAAGCTCACAGGTTATCCTTGGATGTAATCAACCATGATGCGATTCTATGCTAAAAAAGGCCAAAGTGAAGTTTGAATACTTCAGAGAGAAGCTTGGTTTTCTCTAGATCGAGGTTCCTTCCAAGGGGAAGTGATGAGTCCGTGAGCCTTTCTGACATGGTGGTAGGATTGGTTCCTCCCATGGTCAGATGTAAGTGTTGAGCCCTTATGACATGGTGGTGGGATTGGTTCCTCCCATGGTCAGATATAAGTGTTGTGCCCTTCTGACATGGTGGTAGGATTGGTTCCTCCTATGGTCATATATAAGTGTTGTGCCCTTTTGACATGTTGGTAGGATTGGTTTCTCCCATGGTCAGATATAAGTGTTGTTCCCTTCTGACATAGTGGTAGGATTGGTTCCTCCCATCGTCAGATATAAGTGCTGAGATCTACATCCAGTATGAAAAAGGACTGGCTCTGTAGCGAAAGACCCTATATAGGGCATGGCCTGCATCCACTATGAAAAAGTTTTGGCTCTATAGAGGCCTGCATCCACTATGAAAAGGGTTTGGCTCTATAGAGGCCTGCATCCACTATGAAAAAGGTTTGGCTCTATAGAGACCTACATCCATCATGAAAAATGGATGGTTATGTAGAAGTACATCCAGCATGAAAATGGGTTGGCTCTATAATGGCCTACATCCAGTATGAAAAAGGACTAGCTTTGTAGAGACCTACAACCAACATGAAAAAGGGCTGGATCTATAGAAGTACATCTAGCATGAAAAAGGGTTGGCTCTGTAATGGCCTACATCCAATATGAAAAAGGACTGGATTTGTAGAGACCTACATCTAGCATGAAAAAGGGTTGGCTCTATAGTGACCTACATCCAGTATGAAAAAGGACTGGATCTGTAGAGACCTACATCTAGAATGAAAAAGGATTGGCTTTGTAGAGGTACATCTAGTATGAAAAGGACTGGCTTTGTAGAGGCCTACAGCCACTATGAAAAAGGATTAGCTCTGTAGGGGTACATATAGCATGAAAAAGTGCTAGCTCTATTGATGAATACTTACATGGAGGCTAGGCCTACAAGCAACATGAAAAAGGGATGGCTCTGTAGAACTCCCTATGATGAGAAGAAGTGAGAGATAACACCATTTGATTGAGATAGTGGAAGCAGTGATGATGATGATGATCCAGTGAGATCTATCTTTGATAATGATCCAATAATGATCCATATTTAAATATGATCCAACTTTGATGATGATCTAGAGAAGAAGACTTGTGTTGATGAATTCTATCAAGACAAGAGAATACCTTCCTAGTTAACAGGGATTGTTGATGTATTTGTAACTTCGGAATGTATTCACTTGTATATTTCATATATTGTGTTTCATTGGTCCTCGATATTCCTATCAAGAATATCATTAATGTAATCAAGTCATGTAAATTTATAGAGGTTAACCCTCCTTTTTTATTGGGGGCCAAAGTCCCCACAGTTCTGGGGAACTGGGGTTATTAGACTCTCCTAGAGAAGTCAGTCCTGGTAAGTAGTTGTCAAGTTGGAAACTAGTATAAATAGAGAGTGAGCCTCTATATTTGATACATACAGTCACCTAGCTATAACACATAGTTGAAATAAGAGGATCTCGCACAAGTGAGAGAGAGAGTAGCTGTTGGAGATCATCTTTCTATCTTTGGGTTTTACTGTTGCCATTGGTGCTCATTCTATCTCTAAGGAATTTGTAGGGTTTTTCCTTTATGGTTTCCCTGAGGATAATATTTATGTCTATTGTCTCTTGTGATTGATTATTGTGCATGTTATTCTCTCAGATAATATCCTAAGATCATATTGTCTAATTGATAAAAAATCTAACACGAACATCCACTTGAATAGGATGTTGTAGATTGTATGGGGATCAGTGACAAGATGAAGGCGCAAGCAGAAGAAGTCAAACAATAGTATGAGGACTTCAAAATCAAAATAAATGACTATACTGTTTCTAGTTGACATGGCTCGAGGGCGAGCCACAAGATTGTGTTGGGGGCCTGTTGGCAGGAGGTTTTGAGGAAGTAAGCTTCACAACACCAAGGATGATGTGCAAGACCAAAGATGGCGCATAAGGTGGGAAAGTCGACAAAGAGTCAACTTGGTCATGATTTTGTAGTAGTTGGTCATAATTTTGTAGTTTTGGTCCAAGTTAGATAATAAGTCGTCCAAGTGAGCCATTTTCTCAAAGGCGCAAGCCTATAAATAGAAATAGGAATGTAATGTTGACATATCAGATCCAATCTTAGTGAATCAAGAGATGAATGTTGAATTTAGAACATGATTGTATGATATTCTGTGGAAGATTTATTCCTTTATTTTCGCAACTGTGAAGATTTTTTTGGGAAACATGTTTTGATGTAGAAGTAATATGACATGAAGGGGGTTGATCGAAATACTTTGTATTATGTCTTTGTTCTTCTATGTGTTGATTAATGTGATATGAATGAATCAATGTCATAGTATGTCTGTTATTTATGAATGATGCAATATTTCTGTGTTTTGAATAATGTCATGGTAATCAATCAGTTTGCGAGTAAATATAATGTTGCAAGTTGATGTGTTGATGTGATCTGGTGGTTTATGATATGAATTCGTGATAGTAAGCCATTGTATGGATATCTGAATCAATTTTGTGATAGCTATATAGTAGATGCACAAACCCTCCTTCTTACTGCAGAAACATGGTCCCGACAGTTCTCCCTCGAACATATTAGGTGAGACTTCATCTGCTCTGCAGGTGTTGCTGGATAGGGTAAACCCTTATGGGTCAGTGCTCAGGGAGATCACCAAGTTAAGGGTGTCAACAGAGTGTGAAACCCTATCGACGGATATGTGTCAACACTAAATATACCAGAAAAAATAACAGTAATAGACAAATGGGTGTACCTTATTCTGAAAGTTCAAAGTAAAGCGTCGTTGAGATTTTAATCAAAATTGTACCTACACATTGTCCTCAACAACAACAATAATGATATATGTAAAGCATTAGAATCTAATATAACATTTTATATTCCAATACATAACTAAAGTAATTGCATCCATTGTTAAAAATATTTATAATTACACATGCAATGGACGAGAAATGGATATTTCTATTAATATGAACATAGATAAATATGACAAAATCTGTCAGAACCTCATCAAAATTGGGATATTGAGTCCCTCCACTTGGCCCTCCACCAATTCAGTCCTCCATACAAACGCAAGCTCACACAAATCAAGGAAATCTTGGGAAATAACACTAATGCTACTTCAAGGACAAAGGAATGTAGACTCAAGTACATAAGAATGGGGCACAATTCCACTATAGAGTATTTTATCTCAAAAGTTATCCTCCTCTAATGCTTCATAGTAGATCAATATATAACCCTTGAATAGGAGGGGAAGGGTCGAAGTGGAGCATTTCCTGGCATATGGAAGGCCAAGGGACAAGTCCTTCGTTACTTGGTGGCGGAAAACTCCAAATAGTTTTTGTTTTTAAGCACATTTCCTGATGTACGTGGGTGAAAGTGGTGCAAGCTTTGTATACATGGGTTGTAGACTTATGACCCACATATACATATAAAAATGTTTTTTAAGGGGTTCCACCAGAGCATCAGGGTCATAGTGAGCAAAAAGGGGTAAAAGGAGTCTGCATAGGGATAGGTAGAGGCCATCAAAGCATGATGTATCAGGTGTGGAAAATCACACTATAACATATGCCACCTAATGTGTGAGGTCATAGGGGTACACGATGGCCGAAATACATTATAATAGCCTCAGAAGTGGATTAATGAAGACCCAGGTGGAAAACACCATCCACTCTTCAATACAATATAATGATAGATCTCTACACATGAATGTAAAGGCATAGCAGTCCTAGATACATAAGAGTAAAATGACCATGAATAGGAATAATAGACATATTTCATGAGTGGTCATCGCCACATACAATATATAGTGAAGTAAGGTCTCCATACTAAATGAATATGTCAAATGGTACACTAGAATCTAGTCATGAGAGTCGAAATCTCATAGATACTGGCATGATCAAGAAGGTAGCATATATGGAATGCCACCAAGCTCGGAGGTATTCAATATAAATTGTCACTAGTGCATGTCCCATCATGAAAATAAAGGTGTCACAGTCGAACATTATGGACCATCATCTGATTACCAGTCATTGATGTATACCGTTAATAGACGTGAGATATCCCACCGATAATGATAATGGGAATCAAGGTACAGAGTGAAAACAAACAAGTGTGAATAGATGTGTTGAGGTCAAGCAATTGAGAGAATCCATCGATTAGGGGACATTTATGTATTCCCAAATCTATCAATTGTGAGATAACCTACCACTAATGCCTGCAAGTCTCAAGGCACTCAATGGACTCTAGATCCCTATTCTACAATATATGTTATGAAGTTTATGGAATGGATTTCGTTGGAAGGACGGAATTAAGGAATCCCCCATCAACCAACACAAGGTACACAAAAACGATGGATAATTTTGAAGAACATGAACAAGATTTGTATGAACCCATAGAGAATGTATCAGGAATGGCTGACATGTAGAGACAAGATAACTGAGGAATGGCTGACTCAGGATAAATTCCTTTGAACAAGAGCATAATATAGATGAAGAATCATAGGAAGCATAGGCTCTCAATGCATACTAGTACAATTATGTGGCACATGAAGTATCAACAGAGGGTCCATAGGGACTATAAGCATAATCAATCGGTGGAGAAAATTCGTAATAACAAGTACAAATCCTAAGGTCATGCTAGTAACCCAACAAGTGGATGAATGTATTTTTATCTATTCGAAGGTGACATGACATGACAGCTACAAATATAAAGTAATATCATTTCCCATCCATATTTTTATGTTTTATGTATTTTTGGAAACTCACCTTAGCCATTAATGTCTTAAATATATGGTCAAAATCCCAAACATATTATGTCAGTAGCTACTTGATCTCCTTGATCTTAGTGATGCATTATGATTCAGACTTTGGTTTTTTAAATTCATTAATCAACCCAAGTTGAAGCTCATTGAGTGCCTTTGGGACCACTCCCATTGGCACTATGGAAAACTTCATATACTAGTCTAGCACACGACCTCGTAGTGTCATGATCATCTGTGCTTTCTTGATGTTCTCATCCTGGATCTGTTGTATAGTCCATACGATGTCACATAGAAACCAGTGATGTTCTAGATCTTCCAACCCATTCCCAATTAATATTGGGAGCTTAATGTCAGTTCCATCCATTGAATTGATCAGTACTGGATTGACTACTGGTACAGTAGGAACAAAATGTGGACTAGTAGGACTTCCTTGTCCACTATTTACAGCATTAGCACTACTTTTATTTATAGAAATACTTGGAGACATATCTCATGATATTACCTCTGGTACTGTAGGTGATTTTTGTACATGCTCTTGTTCCATAGCTTCAGTCGACTCCTCGGACTCTTCGTCTCCTTCTAAGATTGGCTGACACTCCTCTTCCTCGTCACACGATCCTTTTTCTAGGTATGATGTAAACTTGTAGCCTTATTATTCTTGATTTATGCTACAACTGCCTCATCTAGACAGAGTTTTTCATCTTTTTCCAGACCTAAATCTTCTTCCGTTTCTCAAAAAGTAGGGTTCTAGTTCAGTCCCACTTTCTCGTGTGAAAATATCACTCTAGGGTTTTGATGAAACATAACTATGTTATACTGAAATATCATCAACCTCATGTTATGAGATAGGTATCCCCTTTCCTACTCCAATCCCTTAGAGTTTCCCTAGAGAAATGAAGGAATAAATCAACCCCTTGCAATTTTTCCCTCTTTTGATATGGTAACGCTCTTTCCCCATTGATCAAAAGAGTTACCCAAGAATAAAAGATCCAGCACCACTCCAGATACATGAGAGAAGAGAGGTGCCACCACTCTTTCCCTTACTGACAATGGAGGTGCCCCCTTATCACCACTTATTTGCTTCTTTGGAAAATCGGTGCTAGAGTTTTGAAGGCAAAAAGAGAAGCTTTGAGAGGATTCTCGAAGCTTGCCTATGTGGATCCTCATCCCTATGATTTAGGACCAATTGGAGCTTGAGACCTCCCTTTTAGGATCTAATATCCACCTTACTCATGACATCCTCAACCATACTTATCCTCCCATGCCTTTAAATACTAGCTCATCCCCCATGGGTCAGAGGAGGAAGAATTGTGTTCCATACCAAAACTCTTTCAAAATCATTCTTGAGTCTTTGGAGGCAAGGTGTAGTTAGAGGCAAGGAGCCATTGGAAGGAACTCTCAACACCAAGGCATGAAGGTTGTAGTCTCTCCAATCATTCATTAATAAAGAATGTCTTTTCTTTCCCATATTTACTGTTCCATGTGTTTATATTGCTTGATTCCTTGGTTACAAGCATAGATACAGTTGATTATATTGTATTCTATCATGTTTTCTTTGGTGTCTTCCATCTTTTATAGATTATTGTTAGGATATTTAGACACTTAGGAGTTAGTTAAGATCAACTTGTGTAATATATCTGTTAGGTAAAAGTGTGTTTCTTTAGTATGCATTAGTATGCATTTGTAAATATTCTAATCCGACGGTCACGATATGTTCTAGACATAGAGTGATCCGACGGTTCAACTTCTCTTAGATCATACCTACCATTGATCCGTGGCTTAACACCCGATTGGTCTATGATCTCTATTTAAAGAGCATAGAGGGTCCTTGGCTAGTTGATCGATTATAAGAAGCTCATGTAACTTTCTTTCTTTTGCATAATAAATTGCTCCGAAGTAGCTATTTGGCCGGGGCCGTGGACTGTTTCCCTCTCGAGGGTTTTAACCATGTGACAAACATTGGTGTATTGATCTGTGATCTGTTTGTGTGAAGTGGCTATTCTTGGTGTTCGGTCGTTTGGGAGTACCCTGTGTACCCTAACATGGTATCAGAGCTTTTATGAAGAGCCGATTTCGGTTTTGATCAAGATCTGTAACCGGTGTTGCCGAAACTTTTAAAGGGTTTCTGGTTTTTGGATTTTATGTGCATTTGTGGCCTGTGGGAGCTGTTCCATTGCGTCCGGAGCACCGTTTCCATTTGGAAACAGTTTTCGTTTCACCAAAAACCGTTTCTA
>LPNX010730020.1:786664-810434 GCA_001517045.1 Pseudotsuga menziesii | reverse complement strand
GCCGTGGACTGTTTCCCTCTCGAGGGTTTTAACCACGTGACAAACATTGGTGTATTGATCTGTGATCTGTTTGTGTGAAGTGGCTATTCTTGGTGTTCATTCGTTTGGGAGTACCCTGTGTACCCTAACAATTATTTTGTGAGGATAGTGAGGAAATATTTTTAGAGAAGCATCATGGCATTCCATTCAAGTGATTAACCAGATCTAGGGAGAGTCTAGCATTCTGTGTCTGTGTTTTGTTCTATATCTGTTCCATTCAGACTAGGGAACCAGCTCTTGTCCGTAGGAGGTGTGTATTTTCAGCTAACAAGCTACTCTTTTCTATTCAATCTATCATTTGTACCTTTTTCACATATAAGCATTTTGGTCCACGTCTTCAAAGATGAGAGATATCAACTGCATGGTCCTCGGAAAAAAATTTGCTCGGCCTCACTGTATGAGGTTATTGTATAAACAATGAACTCAGTGATACATGCTTCTATGATATTGTCTACCCAAAATTACATAGCCCTTGATATAGGGTTGTTGATTATTTTCAGCTGCTCAATCAAGAATGGAGTCCACTTTGTTTGTTTTCCTCCTTGAAAATTATTTTCCTGGGTTGCCAACTTAGAAAACCACTCATACAAGACGATAGGGAACTGAGAAAAGAAACTCTTGTAAATGTCTGAATAGATGTACGAGCCCAACCAGTCTGTTGGGTTCCACTGTGTTCCTTTCCTTTCTTCTCATGCAAACTCTAGCTCTTTGAAATCCAACCAGTCTTGGATATCCGGTTTTGTAGGATGCCAAAACATATCCCTCACGACAACACTTTAAGGTCCTGGAAACGAAACCATTTTTTGGATTTTCTCCCTGTGACCCACGTTAATCCCCCTTTTTGGTCATCACAACAAAGCCCAAGATATCGGACCAACAGACTAGAGCCTAGCCGGTAGCACCTGTGACACAGATGACGCCTCACCCAAGATATATCAGTTCTATGGGTAACTTCCAAAACCATGTTTCCACAGTTTGTGCGAGAGGGTGTTTTAAATCCTTGGCTCAGTGCCAAGGTTTCCAACAAATACCGGGACGTTGGGTTGGTGGTTTGCACATTATATGTCAACACATAGGTATGATTTGTCCTTCTTTATGCAATCTTACACAAATGCATAGTGACTAGACATCACAGACATATTCATTACTAAAATACAACATTCATATAGTTATCCATTTAAATAACAATAACCAATCAATCATTAAACATAGTAAATATGCACTTGTCTAAGCTACTCTACATTCACACATATACACAGCATGTAACGTGGAAACCCATCCAGGAAAAAGCCACAAGGTGCTCTTCATCTGGCATTGGCATGAGGAAATAGATGTACCTTTTGTCTGTACATAAAGCTACATACTTTGTTCAATATCTTCTCTTTTATCTCTATATACTTCTCCCCCCTCTCATGCTCTCTGATATTCTCTATCTTTATTACTCTACTATACTCCTACTTAGCGATCCACACATAGCCTAGATTGACTCAACCTTCTCTACCTGTCTGCGTGCTCAACTGTAGAGCCACTACTATGATGTACTTAGCAATCCAAAGTCATTAAAAAAAACTATATAACTCTATTCTAGATTTAGCATCTTTCCCAAGAGTCTAGCCACTTATTCAAAATTATTGTATCAACTACTGAACTCAAAATCATCTAAACAAGACTAGTTAACGAGATAACCCATTTATAGCTTGGGTTTCTCCTTTTATAGAATTTTATAGACTTGATATAAATCCCATACATGCTTCTTACAGACTCAATACTGAGTTGACATAGAGTCTAATAGACTCATATTTAGTCACTATCCCAGCTAACTTATTATCTTCATCCAATAGGATGTCTTTCCTATTCTAGCAATACATGACAAAAAAGGCCCTATTAGCCTGACTTAAAAAAATGCCTTTACGTGTGTGGTTTCTTCCAAATCCAGTCGATCTTGTACCCATGATCACTAAGTACTACTACTTTCTCAGCATTCTACCTTACTCTCTCTTTCTGGTAATTACCTTATTTGCACGCCTGCTTTTGTGAATATTCTGCCATGTCAACTCATCTCTTGCTATATCCTTCCATTATAGCTTACAAAACTGGCGCGACTTCCTTGTCCCATGCCTTCTCTTTACCTTTCTCCTTATCTTCCCTCTTCTGTCACAACATCCTTCTCTTCTTCTTTAATGTTGTTTATTTTATCGCAACTCCTTCTTCTTTACATTCTTCTTTCCTACTTACGTATAATTCTACATGAATTCTTCCCTTCTATCCCTGGCCCAATAGGGTCTTTTCTGACACTGCTCATTCCATGTTATGATTTAAATTTTGTAGCTGAATTTATACTATCATTTTGTCGATGGTGCTAGATGCCATACCCTGAATCTCGCTTCAGCAACCTAGGTACGGTATTCCCAAGCCAATGACTTAGCTAGTTCAAGAAGAGTCTGCTTAGGTCCTGTTACCAACAATATCACTAAATAAAATGTGGTGATAGAGTTGTTAACTGAATCTTTGTCTCATGATTTCAATCACTTTCTCATCCGTTTAGACTCATAGCTCATGGTTTCTAAGTTGAACCATGTACAAGCCATCTGAAATCTAGTGCTTCTTTGTCTTTTTCAAAGAGTACCTTATTACTAGGAATTCTGAACCAGTGTTGACACTACTTGTTCCTCTGTAATGCAAAACACAACTACATTACAAAATAATCACAGCCACACATACTTCCCTTGAATAGTCAAATTAATTAACATAACACATAATATACCTCAGCCGTAGACCTATTTATATTCTCTCTGAAAAAGTCCTTGAAATGATTCAATACTTGCAAGACGGATCACAAGACAAACAAAAAGATGAGAGCATCATGATAATCAACTATCCATACTGATGATCAAGGAGTTCAATAATATTTAATCACAAACACAATAATCAAATATAGGAAAGGGGAATGTTTTTGTATTAATAATGGGTGAGAAGAAGTACAACCAAAATCCTTGATGTTGGCAGCTTCTCTCTCAACAAATGTCTACAAACTCCAATGAATACCTCTATAGCTACAAGCTACCTCTACTTTGCCTCTATCTAGACTTCAAACTAGCAGCATAAGGATGCTTTTTCTGATCTCCCTCACTCCCTTCATAGAAGCTCCATTTATAGGCCAAGAACCCATAGGAGGACTTGACAAAAGGATAGAATAGGATCCTTATAGGTGAGGGAAGCAAATGCCACCTCTCCCAGACATGCAGGAATCAATTCCACAAAGGATCCCGTATGGAATCTTCTAGAAACTTCTTTTTTTCCCCTTTAAGTGACCATCGATACTTTTGGGTAAACTGGACAGAGCGTCGATTTAGGATTTTTCCTACTGCAAAAGGGATAACGACTCTTTCTTCTCAACTGATGGAGGTGTCGACGATGCTCTATGGAAAAGGTGAAAGAGCGCCATTTCTTCTAGGTCAGGGAAAAAAATGGCGAAGGTGATCCAGATTAGGATTTTTGGGAGTTTGACAGGGAACAAGAAAGTCCTATGAAGGCTGACTAGGCAATGTGATATTTTCATGTGCAACAAAATTCCCCCCAAAGTATGAAGCTAGAAGAATGTGATAGGTGAAATGCTTTGCAATTTTTCTATCTGATACAAAGGAAAAGAGAGATAGACTAATAAAGGACCAATAACTGACTTTTATCCAATTCAATCATAGCTACGGACCAATACACTACAGATCTATGATGATGACTATGGAATGGCTACTAATAATACACTGTAGATCCATGATTAACTACTATAAGAGATAGGTCATACCTACGAGACATACAAAGTAGATCTATGCCTCTCAATTTCATATATAAAACACAGCCATTGAACATATAACGTGGATCTATGTCATGACTCTAAATGATCTCCAAACACAACTTGACCATAGGTAATGATGATGATAAAGCCTAATCACTCAGGGTCTTCATCCCAATCTCCAAATGATACAAATCTAACCATGTGATTACAATGTCTTAATGTCGAACATGGTAGAAACCACTTGATTACCAGTCATTGATGTCAACTGTTAACAAGTGCGAGGGAAATCACCATTGATGTCAATGATTCCCAAGGTATCTCAATACAAATCATTGAAAGTGAATAAAGGACTTGAATTCGAACATCCGATGAGATATTTCAATCAAGATTCAATGATGTAAACTCATGTTGAAAGTGAGGTAAGCTTCCATTGAGGCATGCAAGCCTACTGTCTAGGTTTCTAGGTCTAATCCCTAGATAATGATGTGAAGTTGACAGGAATAGACCCTGTCACAAGAGGGTCATGATGATTCCCACATCAGTGACATGAAACTGAGAATAAAAGTTGATTTGGAATGATAGGACTGACTCAGACATGACTGAATTTTGAGGACAAGTGAGGTTATTGACGGATTAGGTTTCTAAGAGAGGTAACCTTTGAACAATTGGGTGGAACGACACATGAATGGGTAGTATTCAATCGCAAGAATAGAACCAGGTGTAATGCAAGGAATATAACGAAGCATTCTTTGAATTGACTCAAAGGATTCAAGTGACTCACAAAAATGGATCGACTTGAGGAGAAACTAAAAACCCAAACTGTTTAGATATGCAAATGCAAATAGGTTCCATGTTAAAAGGTGGACTGTAGAATATTGCCATATAAACAAATGAAAACCATTCCCCTTTCCTTTAATTTGCCCACCTCAAAAGGTTAGTTCCTCTTTTCATTTTCATGAGTCCAAGGAGGGTAACAAACACTCGTTGAAGCTCATCAAGTGGTGAGTCCATTCTCATATTTTTTACAAACCTAAGAAAGGAGGGGTTTGTTCCTAAAATAGGGTCTTACATCGTGTGTTTTATGAGTCTGACGCAAGTACAATCATTTTTCATTTCATGTTTAGAGAGTCTGAAATGACTAAGAAGACTCCAAAAGGGTCCGTTTTTCGTAAATAAGGCCAGTTGGTCCGAGAAAGAGATAACCTACCCCCAACTAGTCAACAGTTCTAATTCTTTTACAAGTGTGAACGCAACAAGTTCGCTTGGCAATATTTTTGTGTTTTGAGGAGATTGTAAAGAGCTTAAATATAACTCCCAAATGGGGTTCCTTTTTCATAAGCCACTTTTAATGAGTTTGAAAAAGCAAAAAAGTGGACTTGACACCTTTCTACTGGAATTTAACAAGCATGTAAAAAGTGTATAAGAACACTCGGTACTTTTTCAGTTTTTCCCTAAGCCCGAAAAAGACAAAAACGACTTGTATTGGAGCCAAAACCTAGCATTAACCCTGAAAAATACCAGTAAAAGACATTTTGCCAAAACTATAGAAAATAAAAACAAAAATCCACTTTCACTCAAATAATTTGGATTTCAAAATATATTAATTGTAATACATTTTTGAAAATCTCAAATACTCTATAAATAGAAAGTATGAGTAAGAAATAGTTACCATTTTGTTTTTACCACTTGTAAGCTTTGGAGAGTTGGTTTTGATTGGCAAGAGTTTCATTGGTGGTTTGGCAAGGATATTTCTACTTCATTACTTCTTTGTTCACGATGTAAGAGGTAAGTAATCAAATATTTTCCCTTCAATCCCTTACAAACGTCAATTTTGCTTCTTTCATTATTTAGACTCACATCCCTAAAAGGATCTTTGCAACCATTTTGAAGCCAAGGTAGAGGATAGGTTTACAAGTTTCTATTAGGAATAGTGAAACCAACCATCAGTAGGACTTTCTATTGGTTAAAAATAGATAAAATTTTATTTTTCCAAGGGTTTTTAGCCATCGGGCAGAGTCCCCGATGACGCTCTATCTGATCGAGATAGGTGCACTGTAGGTGCACTGTCCACGACGGACAAGAAGACGACACATTGGGTGCTGACGAGGATTTGTCAACAAAATATAGCAGTGCCACTACTGCTCTAAAGGAAAAAACATAAACCCTAGGATGCTATAAAAACCAATTTCATGCCCAAAATTTGCTTCAAAATTTGCTATTATGTTTTTCCAGCCATGCCGTATGTGCTAATCATGAAATTTGTATGTGATAGGTGCACTATGGTCATTTGGAAAGAAAGGGAGCATGAGGTTCCCAACACAAAAGATGCTAATGATCCACCTACTTTAGAATCCCTAAGAAACTATGGACTGCTGAAATATTTTCGTGTGCCAGGTATGAAAGCGCACATCCAGCTACTTGAGTATATTATTAACATGTGGGATCCGGACCAAGAACATTTTGTCATAGGGGTACACATCTTTCCCATTGAGATAGAGGATATATACTTTTTGACCGGTCTATCCATGAGGGGGAGTTAGGCAGTATTATCTAGGGATGGAGGAGGAGAAGGCTCCTTGGATGACATAATAGACCAACATTGTGCATTGGGAACAGAGGCTCAATCTAGGAAACTGAAGATTCATTCCATAGTGAATCTCCCATTGAGGATTGTGGTATACACTATTAGCAAGGTGGCAGGAACAAGATCTGCCCACCTTACTACTAGATCTCATATGCTATACTCTTTCTAGTGTATGGAGCCTACCATTTTTAACTGGTGTGAGAGCATGCTAGTGTGTTTGAAGAAGCAGTTGACCAAATGTAGGAGGGGAACAATGAAGCAATTTGGATATGGGGTAGTGGTGGTGTCATTCATCTTACAGGTGATTCCACATTTGAGACCATAGGTAACCATCACTCAGCTCAAGCATGAAGATCCCATAATGATAGCATGGGTTACAGCTATGCCACGCCTTGGCAGTGCATTGCCTAAATTTAGCTATGGGTCTAGATTCTTTTGTTGGTTGAAAAACTAGTTGCTTATGATAGAGGATTATGCCTATGATGGGGCAGATTTCTATTATGATCTAGGGTTGGCTTTACCCGAGGGTGAGATGTGGGATGATCGTGATAAGTAAAGACATTATCCAAACTTTATTTTTGGACTATTGCATTTTATTTCATTTTTATGGTTTATAACATTGAGATAACAAAAAGTGTTTTCATGCTGACATTGGACCTGCCCGTCCAGTGGGGATGTCCCCTATTTCTAGGCGAGTAGGAACCAGAGACATGATGGTGTACCGCTCCGAAGCTGAAGAGGAGCTTAGAGATCTGGAGGAAAACCTACAACATTTGACTATAGGTATTCCTAATGTAGCCACAGACAGGGTACCTAGATGTTATCAGCATCACACCGTGGATATTTCTGAATGGTTTGCCAGGATAATCCGTAGAGTGGCCCAATCCATTGCATTCTATGATGCACAACAGGAGGATTAGTCTATTTTGATCTTCTTTTTTGTATATGTATTACTGAAAGCTTTGGAGCTTCATATTTTTCCCTATGTATTTATGAATTATGAACTTTTTATGGTCCTGAAGTTTTGAGGGAACTAAAAGACAGGGATGCTTCAGCCCATTTTTGTATCTCAATCTTACAGTTTATATATATATATATATATGACATACTTTCATTTTTACAGTTCTATGTGTGACAAATGTGATGTGTGATATGTTCAGCTACTTATGAATTTACATGTTTTGATTTATGTTTCAAATGGAAATTTATGTATGAGCAATATACCAATCCAAAACATAATTAGCTAAGGAATCTACCACTGCATTTAAATGTCTTGGAATGTGTTGATAAGTGACTTGCTAAAAATACCTCTCTAACAACCTGACTCTTTGAAAAGTATGAAGAAGAAGGGGATTACAGATAGTGTAGACTTGATTAAGTTGTTGGACAACCAGCTCAGAGTCCAAATAAACCCTAATTTCCCTTACACCATTAGCTATGGATTCCGTCAACAATCTGACCACGGCTTGATATTTTGCCAGATTTTTGGTGGAGGGACCTAAAAGAATACCTGCTGAACTCACCAGTTCACTTGGAGGAGAGTACAATAGCCAAGCTGTAGATGCAAGGTTAATTGTATATCGATGAGCACCATCAACAAAACCAATGAAGGAAGTCATCTATCCATGAGACAAAAAACGTACATAAGTAGGGTTTTATAAAAAACAAACTTTAAATCAAACAAAAGACATGCCTCTTAAATCCTAAGACACACAACAAACTATAAACAATATTTACAAAGACCCTACGCTAGATGACCTAGGTGTAGTATATTTTGAGGTAGATCCCATTTTGGGGCTCTCCCGGTGGTATCCCATCATAATCAACCAGTCCATATGCTCCTTTCTCTAGAACAAGGATAATAATGTAGGGTCCATGCCACATAGACTCAAATTTACTTGCCCCCAGCTTATCATGCTTCTAGTCATAGGTCAAGACAAAATCTCCTTCATTGAAGGAATGGGACTGGATAGTCCTGTCATATTGAACTTTCATTCTTCATTTGTGTGCCTCATTAGCTAAGGCATCACCACATCGAATTTCATTAAGTTTAGTTAGGTATAGGAATCTTTCTTCATCTATGGTAGTGTTGGGTAATAATTCGACAACCAGTTTTAAAGAAGGGATCTCACATTCTATTGGGAGAGTAGCTTCCAACCCGTATACTAATTGGAAAGGTGTAAAACCGATGGAAGTTTTAACAGTAGTCCTGTAGGCCTAGAGTGTGGAGAAAAGCTGTAAATGCCAGTTTGACTTAGCCTACCCTACCATCCGTTGAAGAATTGTTTTTAATACTTTATTTATTGCTTCAAACTGGGCATTGGCTTGTGGATAGTAGGGCGTAGAGTTGTCATGTCAAAACCCTAATTTGATGCTAATTTCTACCATCATTTTATTTTTGAAATGTGATCCATGATTGGTCACAATGGCCGTGGGAATCCCAAATCTCGCAATAATATGGTTGAATAAAAAAAGTGCAGCACTCGTACAGTCTTTGGCATATGTGGGAATTGCCTCAGCCCATTTTGTAAAATAGTCAATAGCCATAATGATGTAGCCATGCCCCCTCGGTTGAGGTAGGTCAACAGTGTATGAATTCTATGCCCCATTTTGCAAAAGGGCCAACTTCTACTATGGGATGGAGCGGAGATGGATGTGTGCGTTTCTTGGAAGTAAACATTTGACATGGTGGGCATTTCTTAACCGTACCAATACAAACTTTGAAAATGGAAGGGCATAAGTACCCAACATGCAGGTAGGCTGGTATCGTAAGGTATGGAGGTACAAAATGATGTCCCCATACCATGGATCAGTCGTACTAATAAGGAACAATGATTCATCAGGAAGGGAATCAAAGGGATCTATATACTCCGTAGTGTGGGGAAGGTCACACATAAGCTCTGCAAAGACAAGAGATTTATTTGAAGTGCTCTTAGCAAATTCCAACCCAAATTCCTGGAGAATAACGATCCAACATGAGTATTTTTCCCCAAGCACTTGACGGGTAGGAACATAGTACATGGGGTTGGAATCAGCATAGACATCGATGGTGTAGAGAAAAATGTAATGACGGAATTTCTGGACCGCAATGATTGTGGCCAGATCCAATTTCTCCACATGTGCATAAAGAGTTTCGGAGTCTAAGAGACTCTTGCTTGCATAGTAAATCACATGTTGTTGGGCTATAGGGCAGACCTGGGTTTTATACCATTAACTTCGCACCAACAAAAGACCCACAATGTTGGCCCTTTCGGCAACAACCTGCGAACAGGTTGCAGTCTCACCCGAAACAGCTATGGGGTGCCACAGAATCAAGTTTCTGCAAGCATTAGAGGGATATTACTGTACCTTTAGCTTCTAAAAAATGATAATCATTAAATACATAGCTTTGATATTACTTATTTATCTTCATGATTAGATAAACAAACAGTGCCTTGCTTAACCCTTACTGGGAATTCACATTGAAGTTAGTATTTTGCAGTGATCTTACTTATCAGTTATATATTTATCAATGCGTAAAAGAATATAACAACAACACAACAGAACCACAACACAAGATATAATGTGGTTCACCCCCATTTTATGGGTTACGTCCACAGAACTGTGTTTTATTCAACTCTTTACAAAAACCACAGTTCTGATCTATGCACTCAGCTGTAGATCCCTTCAAGTCCTCAAATCTATGCACACAGCTGTAGGCCTCTGTGCACACATCTGTAGATCTTCTTAATCACCCAAAAATCCTCTGCACACACAGCTGGAGAGGTCGTCCACGCACACAGCTGGGACTTAACCTTTCTTACAAACAAGTCTTAGCTTCACATCAATTCATCTTACATCAAAATCCTAAACTGACTTCTTTACAAGAGTGCTTATTTATAGTGCACTTATTACAAAACCATGGTCTTAAACCATGGGCACCCCGAACCCTAAATCCTGGACTTAAACAATGGGTTTATTACAAAAAGAATGTTTTTACTCAACCTCGACACCCCTAAGACTATTTTGAGTCGCAACTCCACTTACAAACTTCCACAAAACCCACAGAGTTACCAAAATTAGGGACCGTTAAGGTGTGTGCCCCAACAGGCCCCTAAGACTCACCAATGTCCCGTCCTGGGACACTCTGCTGCTTTTCTGGTGGGAGAATATTGTTGGCGAAGACAGAAAATGGCTTGCTACGGCTGGATCGTCGTCCCTTCTGGTACTGCTACCATGGTCATGGCTTGCTTTATCCTTCATCCTTTCATCCTTAGTAGAATACAACCATCTCTTATGCTGTTGTCTGCCTTCGTCATATTTATGGTGGTCATGGGGGTCATTGGGCCTTCTATCAGTGACCCCATCCTTCGAACTGCCTCCCATTAATGTCCTATCGAACATTTGACCATCCACAACTTTGGGTCCTTAATAGGCAGTGCCCCTGTGTTTGCATGCCACTGTAATTTTGCATAAGACAAACAGCATGCCTCCATTCTTCAGGATCCTCCTGAGTCTTTCCTGAGGGGTTATGCCTTTGTCCGTTCCACTTAGAGCGAACTTCTACCTTAAATTTCTTTCTGGTTGATCTTATTTGCATTGGATGCTTTGGCGTTGGAGACGCCTCCTCGCAAGGAGGATTTCTCATAAGGTTCTGCAGACCTCTCTCCCTGAACTCTCGTAACAATTCCTGGACTTCGTGATCATTCAACATGGTGCTAACTGTAAACTCAAAGAAGTGCACAATGTAGGAGTCGGAGGCTGGTGTATCTTTTTATAGAATCCCGCAACAAAATCTATCATCATGGTGCATTAATGACGCCAAATATGATGGAGCGGAGGTAAATCCGGTCCACACGATGCTAGATTTTTCAAAATCTCATCATGGCAGGCAGTTCACGTGCTGACGCCGCCAAGTCGAGTTTGTCCCGTCAGTCACATTTTTAGGCTGTGACACACCTTTGTTCTTCGACACCACCACTAACTTCAGCTTCGCCTCAATGAGTACCTTCGACATAATATTCACCTTCGACCCATCCTGACCTACATGGCAACCAAACTTCAACCTTCAAACTTTGACAGTCTTCAACACTTCGTATCTTTGAGAACAGCTTCATTATAGTCTAGTACCCAATTCCAACTATTCTTGGTACTTAGACTATCCTTCTTGTTGTTACTTCTGATTAAGGGGTCCCGATTTGTCCCTGTACTTATTTAACCTACTTCCATTCACCATGGAAGGTAAAATTTCTCCATTCAATTTAGCTAACTGGACTGCACCACCATCAGTAACTCTCTGCACTATGTATGGTCCTTTCCAATGTGTCTTGAACTTCCCCGAGAATTTCATGAATTTACTATCATATAAAAGCACAAGATCACCATTCTAGAACTGCTTCTTCTTAATGTGTCTATCATGCCATACTTTTTCTCTAGCTTTCTGTACTTGCTGCTAGAACCCTGCAATGAATCTGTCCTCTTCAAGTTCTAGTATCTTTTCCATCCTTTCTTTCATCATATCTGGGTCATCCATCTCTATAAAAGAAGATATTCTGAGGCTAGGAATAATGTACTCCATGGGAATGACTGCTTCTTGTCCATAAACCAACCTAAAAGGTGTATGGCCTATCAACTTCTTCCAGGTGGTTCTATAAGCCCATAGTACTGCTGGAATTCTAAGATCCCAATCATTTCTGTTAGCATTGCAAACCTTCGTCAGAGCATGTTCAAGGATCTTGTTAAAGGCTTTGACAGTTCCATTTGTTTGAGGATGATAGGCAGTACTCTTCTGATGATATACTTGAAATTCTTCAGTCAATACTTCAATAGTCTTATTTGAGAAATGTGATCCTTGATCACTCATAAGAATTCTAGGACACCCAAATCTTGACAAGATGTTATCGAAGATGAACTTCGCGGCTGTCGCAGAACTACAGGTCTTGAATGGTTGAGCTTCGGCCCAACGAATAAGGTAGTCATTTGCTGTAATAATGTATCTTGCTCTGTATTTCTTCGCAGGGGGATTGATAGGTCCAACATAATCAATAGCCCATTTATCAAAGGGTTGTAAATTTACCTGCGGAACTAGAGGCATCTCATCCCTCCTGGATGGTTTGCCTGTCCTATGACAAATGTTGCAGCTGTGGCAATACTCTCTTGCATCCTTATCAATTGTGGGCCACCATAATCTGGCTGTCAAAATCTTCTATGCTGTAGCTTTTCCTGCGTAATGACCTCCTGCTGTGCCAGAGTGTGCCTCAGCCAAAATTAATGGCTTTTCATGCTCCAGGACTTATCTGCGCAGTATTTCATCTGGTCCCATCTTATATAGCTGTCTTGCTATTAAGGTAAAGTCGGCTGCTCTAACCACCAGTTGTTTCTTCTGCTGCGTTTCCATTTCGGCGGGTTCAAAACCTGTAGAAAAATACTGAACAATATCGTAGAAATAATCATCAACCATCTGGATGGCAAACAACTGGGCATCAGGGAGACCTTCTTCCAAACTAATGGGCTCTTATCCTGACTCGAGCCTCGACAAGTGGTCAAGACCTAGGTTCAGTCTTCCAGGTTTGACTATGATCTCAAAGTCATATTCCTAAAACATAATCAACCATCTGCATATCCTTCCACCTAGCATAGGCTTGTTAACCAAATACTTCAAAGCAGAGTGGTCAGTGAACATCTTAAAATGAGATCCTAACAGATAATGTCAAAACTTCTGCAATGCATAAACCATAGCTAAACCTTCTCGTTCTATAGTAGTATAATGTTTTTCTGTTGTGGATAGTTTTCTACTTGCGAAAGAAATAGGGTGATCAATATTACCTTCACCTGACTGAGCCAATACTATACCCAGAGCAATGGAGGATGCATCGACATGCACATGAAACTCCTTAGTCCAATCAGGGAATACTAAGATAGGGGTAGTTACCATCTTTTCCTTCAAAATATCCAAGCTTTCTTGACACTCAGGTGTCCATTCAAACCTAATATCTTTCTTCAACTGCTTTTCCATAGGGGCTGTTATATGAGCATATCCTTTAATGAATTTCCTGTAATATCCAGTATGACCAAGCGTAGTGCACAGTTGTTTAACAGACTTCGGAGGTGGCAGGTTCACAATAATGGCTATCTTCGCAGGATCCATCATCAATCCTTGCTTACATAAAATGTGACCTAGCAGAATTCCAAAAGGGGCACAGAAGATACACTTTTTCAAGTTCAAGGAAATCTAATGCTATCTACATTTGTCCAACATAAGTCTTAAACTAGCTATGTGGTCTTTTAATAACCCGAAGATAGTCCAATCATCAAAATAAACTTCTAAGAATTTATGTATGAATTCCTTAAAAGAAGAGATGACTACTCTAGAAAACATGGCAAGTGCATTCTTCAATCCAAAGGGCATAACTGTATACTGGAAGGATCCCATTTTTGTAGCGAAGGTTGTCTTATGTCGATCTTCTGGAGCAATTCTAATCTGATGGTAACCTAAAAATCCATTAGTAAAAGAGTACACTTCTTGACCTCCAACATTGTTTAAAACTTCATCTGTAAAGGGAGTGGGGAAAGGATCATGCAAACAGGCATCATTCAGCTTCCTCAGATCGACATAGATTCTAATTTCTCCCTTAGTATTCTTTTCTTGCACCACCATAGGACTGACCCACTCAGACTCTTCAATAGGCTCAATCATTCCTGCAGCAAGCATCTTATCCAGCTCCATTCGGACTTTTTCCTTATACTTAGGGTTCATCCTATAAGGGATTTGTTTCACAGGCTTCGCATCAGGTTTCAAAGGGATCTTTATCACTCCTATATCACCAAGGATACCTTTCATCTCTGAGAACTTTGTCAGAAATAGATCCTGATATTCATGGAGAAGTTGGGTCACCTTGCTTACCATTTCGTCATCCCAATAATCTCCAATGGTAGCATACTTAGGTTTTTCTTTTGACCCAATGTTTACAGTCCGCGTCTTTAGGGGTTGAGTCACTTCAGGTGCTTCAACTGCTGGTCCATGTACTTCGCAGTGTCCTTTTGACTTAGGAATGTTAATGTTGCACAGATCGTCATCCTCGTCAATTGAGAGGTTATAACATTCTACTGCATTGGCTTCTTGTTCCTTCCAATCAGGTTGGTATTCTGATATTTCTTGATCAACAAATACTTTAGTATGGACCAACCTAACAGCTGCGTCCAAAGTAGGAGAAACCTTATTAATAGAAAATGTCAGCACAAAACTATCAACAAGACTATCCCAACTTACAGTACCGTGGCGAAGCTCGACCTCCACATACTAGTTCTTTGCTATAGGTTTCAGGGTGTGCACAAACCTATGTACCCATTCTTCATGAGGTACATGCTTCCATGCTTCGTAGAATTGCTCCAAATGTCCCTGAGGACTGGTTGTACCATTAAACCTGCTTCGCACCTCCTAAGGTTGGTCCCTAAATATTAGGAAAAGGGAATTCTGGCATGCTTCCCAACTATGAATGTACTTTTTGTGACCATTCCACCATCTGGATGCTGTGGCTCTGAATGCTGAATCTAGAGTCTCCATTTTCTATGAGTCTGGTACCTACTTTGAGAACTATACAATAAATTCTTCTGGGTCTGTTGAACCATCAAAAATAGGTACGGTTCTTGTCTGTGAACTAAGCCATCTAAGGGACTTCGTAATTCTTACACATCGATGTCCATGTAGCTCATATAGTCTATTTTTCCAATTCTCTAGGTCGTCATCTGAATCTGTCATGCAGGAGCTGTCACACTGCCAATCCATGATACCTTTGGTAGTAGGATCAACATAATCTTCTTCCTTCTCTGTGATATTATAGAAATGGTCCAAAACATCCTAGTCTTCATCTCTTACTGGCTCTGTGTATCTCTCTCCTTGAGAAGGATTCAATGGGACTATGACTCTCAGTCCTTTCCCTTTGAAAGTCATCTATCTCTTCTTTAGGTTGATTACTGCATCATTATCTATTGCCCATTCAATGCCTAACAGTGCTGGATAGGGGTTGCTGTCATCAATTATTTCAATTACCTCAACGTCTGCTAAGGTACTGACTCCATCAATATCTACTAATACACTAGGGAGTCTTCCTAGGGGCACAATCTTCTGCTGATTGGCTAATTTCAACTGTATAGGGGACCATTCTAGAGTAGGTTTTCCCATTTGTTCCCATGTCTGCTTAGTTAAGACATTTACTTCTGATCCTAGGTCTAGGATGACATCAATCATGTCATATTCTCCTATCTAAGCATTCAATCTCATTTCCCTACCAGTTCTTCTGACTGTATGAACAGTTTTTTCCTTACTAGAACTTCGCTGAGGTTCGCAAGAAGCAATAACTTTCTGCAACTCATTTAAAGCATTTTGATTTCTCAAGAGCTTCATACAACTCTGTAAAAAGGAAGATAGTGTACTTACTTTATCTGTCGAAGCTTCTTGCAGCTGCGAATGCTGCTGAGGTTGTTGCACAGGTACTACTAAGGTGTTGGGGTCAGCAAAGTCTCTCTTGGCTTCCATAAATGTCTCTTTTTCTCTTTCGACATCAAATGCTGGGATTTTTTTTGGGGCTTTCCGAACACAAGATTCGGCAGGCTAGTTCTCCTTGTTCTGCACTTCTGTCGTAGCTCCACTGCTGGTAACAACATTAATGGCTGGAACAGGTCGTTGCTCCACAGTAATCAACTAAATATTCTGAGTAGGGGCACTATTTCTTTCTTGAATCTTCGCTATCAGCTACGGGCATTGCTCAATCACATGGTCGACAGCTCTGCAATATCGACATGTCATAGTTGGGTTTTGATAGTCTCTAGCTAGATGTCCTGCCTGGTTACAGTGATAGCACACAACCTAGCCTCGACCTCTTCCAGCCATACCACCACGACCATGACCTCCAAAAGCTCCGCAACCTGATGTACTACCGCGGTAACCATATCCATCATTGCCTTGGCCATCATTTTGTACCTGATAAGCATCGTAAGTTCATTCTCTCATGAGGTCAAAGCTGCGACACTCATCTTTGTTGTGTCCCACTAATTTACAGAACTTACAATAAGGGTTCTTAGGGACTTGCACATACCTCTGCAGAAGATAGCAGTATTCAGGTTGATGCTGGCCAGTTATCCTACAGATCTCACAATATAGAACACTAGGGTTGAACGGGTTTGGTGCACCAGAATTCAGGAAATTTCTTACCGCGGGACACTGTTCCTTGTTGTGACCCTCTGTCCGACATCGTGTACACCAAACCTCTTCGTGACTAGATTTCCCTTTTTTCATATCATGAAGCTCCAGAGCCATCGCTGCCAACTGTGCTTGTATTTGAGCGATACCAGAATTATCTTCGACAGGGGCTGTTTCAAGCTTCATAGCGATTTCCAAAGCCTCCTGCTGATCAGCAACCTTCTATTGCATGAGTGGAGTCCTGATGTGTGGTAACAGAGCTGCGATGAACCATTCCTTATGCTGCACTGGTCCAATAGTGAAACTGACTTGATCTAGCAGAACTTTGAACCTCTGATCAAAGTCCCACACTGATTCTCCTCGCCTCTGCTGGATTTCCTTTAACTCAGTGATACTCTGCGACTCTGATTTAGGATTCTTAAATTCCTTTATCATTGTTGCTTTTATATTGGCCAAGACATGGTTCTGAGTGCTGGAAAACTTCATGAACCAGGTCAAAGCGCGGTCTCTAAAAGAAGTAACTAGCTGCACTCTTTTTGTATCTTGATCCGTAATGTTCTTAGTAGTCCACACTGCTTCGCATAAGAACCAGAACTATTCGGGATCCTCTGATCCAGTTCCTTTGAAAACAGGGAGCTTAATGTCATCATTCATATGGGCCATCGTGGATCTAGGGGGGGAGGAAGGGGGACTGGTAGTAGGCGGGGGGGAACTTACTGGGGTAGACTGACCTACGACAAGAATACTTGGGCTAGGGTTACTTTCAGACTGTGACGGGTTCTCAGGGATAATAGGTCTTCGTTGCGGGGTTACTAGAGGGTTTCCAACAGAAGGGGTTTCTTTGGGCTCTGAGGCTACTGGACTTACAGGGTTAGACTTGGTATTCTGACCTAGGGTATAGGACTCAAAATTTCTCTTGTACCTTTTACCACTTTGCAGCAAACCACTTTGCTCATTGAAGGTACTTTCACTTGCAAACATAGGTTAGTAATACTAAATCTAACAGAATTCAAGTACTTACCCCTTGGTCCTTTGAAGAACTACCGTTCGGCTTCACTGAAGGACGTACTTGTGTCAATGGAAAACTTCATCACAAATGCTTCAAGGGTTTGCGTTGTCCAGAAATCAATAGTGCAGGATATCTCGTTGTTCACCTTTTTCAATATATTAATTCTTGTGGGGGTCCAATCAGGAAACTGACCTTCTTGGAAGTTCGTCCTTCTCTCTGTTAACCTGGATAACCACTGGTGCAACTCTATGTGGATACTACCAAAGAAAATTTCATAAACATCAGAAAAAACATACCTTTGTAAAAATTCGTTTGCACTACGACGCGGATCTTTGTTCTCTTGTACAGCAAAGTTCAAATAAGTCTCTTCAATCCAATCACCGATTTCTTTCACTTAGGGTCTCCAAAACATAGCCCTCGAGGTACGACGTAAACCCCTCTTGAGTAGATACTGAGTTCAACCGGCAATGGAACCAATTTGTTGGGCTATAGGGTAGACCCAGGTTTTATACCATTAACTTCACACCAACAAAAGACCCACAGTGTTGTCCCTTTCGGCAACAACCTGCGAAGAGGTTGCAGTCTCACCTGAAACAGCTATGGGGTGCTGTAGAATCAGGTTTTCGCAAGTAGAAGAGGGATATTACTGTACCTTTAGATTATAACAAATGATAATCATTAAATATAGAGCTTTGATATTACTTATTTAGCTTCGTGATTAGATAAACAAACAGTGCCTTGCTTAACCCTTTACTGGGAATTCACAGCGAAGTTAGTATTTTGCAGTGATCTTACTTATCAGTTATATATTTATCAATGCATAAAAGAACATAACAACAACACAAAAGAACCACAACACAAGATATAACGTGGTTCACCCCTAGTTTAGGGGTTATGTCCATAGAACTGTGTTTTATTCAACTCTTTACAAAAACCACAGTTCTGATCTGCGCACTCAGCTGCAGATCCCTTCAAGTCCTCAAAGCCGTGCACACAACTGCAGGCCTCTGCGCACACAGCTGTAGATCTTCTTAATCACCCAAAAACCCTCTGTGCATACAGTTGCAGAGTTCGTCCATGCACACAGCTGGGACTTAACCGTCCACGCACACAGCTGGGACTTAACTTTTCTTACAAACAAGCCTTAGCTTCGCATCAATTCATCTTACATCATGTTAAGTCAGGAACTTGTTTCTTCAAATTTTATGTTTGATTGTCATTTTTATTTTAGCTTGCATATTTTCTTGAGTTTACTCTTTTACTTACTGTGGAATTTTTTAGATTTTTAGTGAAATTTTCAATTTTTACCTTCAGATTTTTATTTAGTTTTGTTCTTTTAAGCTTTTGAAGGGTTCTAAAGGTCAATATATTGAATAATGGATTCACAAATCATATCATGAATATAGTTTGTCTTTTGAACTGTATTGAAAATGGAAAAAATGACTAAATAGAGCCAAAATTGGGTTTTAAATTATTCCTGTAGCGCTGGAGCAAAAAATTAACAAAGGCGCGCTACAGGAAAATCATTTTTTGCCAGAATGGTCATTTTTCAGTCCGATTTTTTGGGGATTTCGCTGCTAAAGTGTTAAATAAATCATTGGTCACATTTGATATATGTTTTGCCAAGTTTTTTTCATGTAAACAGGCATCAGTCTCATGTGAGGGAGATTCTGGCAACTATTCTGGCAAATGGATGCAACTTTCTGGCAAATGATGAGAGTGAGTGAAATAAGGCAAGACTTTCAGGGAAGATGTTCTAAATTAAATATTATGGAGCTGGTGGAGACGCTGGAACGAAGACATCTTCCAAAAAATCGGAGGTTGTTGTTATAGAGCAGAGTTGGGG
Source organism: Pseudotsuga menziesii (assembly GCA_001517045.1). Lineage (NCBI taxonomy): Eukaryota > Viridiplantae > Streptophyta > Pinopsida > Pinales > Pinaceae > Pseudotsuga > Pseudotsuga menziesii. The sequence goes on along the minus strand of LPNX010730020.1, from coordinate 790,986 downwards.
CTTTCTCCTTGAAGTCGTTTCTATCAAAATTAGTTAAGGGAAATGTTAAATTATGTCTTTAAAAGGGATTCCTTTTGAAGAGATAGCCATTTAAGACATTCTGATATGTTCTGCTGAGTGGAAGATTGAAAAATAGCTCTATATTGAACCATTCCTCTACTGAAGTTTGAAAAGAGGATGGGGTGAAAAATTGTGCATTTTATGGTGCTTAAACTTCACAAAAGAGTCTGCTACTTATACACAGTGCAATGAAAGAGCTGAATAGCTGAGATTACATGAAGACCTATTCTCATTTTTTATGCTAAGACTACATGAAGCATAAAATGAATAGATTGGAGATTGTTATGTTTTATATATCTTCTCATCCAACAAACAAACAGTCTTGAGTTAATCTGAGAAGCTGGTAGCTGAGATCATTTATGTAAAGTTTTACTGTGCAGAGAATTTTCTACTTTAGAAAACATAAATAGTGCATGTGATTTTTCATTGGATGCCAAAGGTCACAAAGATAGATCACAAGAAGTTTCTCCCATAGTAATAGCAGAGAAATTGGCTTCCAAGCTAGAAACATTTGATGGACTTTCCGGTTTCCTTGTACAAGCCTGCAATGGGCATCTCAATTTCATGTCTCTTAGTGTATCAGAGGGTTCAGTGCATAGTTTTCATAGCAAAAGTTTCCAGTGAAAATAAAGTTGCTGTCACAGAAGAAATTACTGTACAGGAAGAAGAGATCACTGAGAATTCTGCTCAGTTTTTCCTGTTTTGGGTCATTTAATTAAAATGCCTACCATGAGCTAAGGGAGAGGAATGTTTGAAAAAAAAAGAGATTTTTTTTCACAAGATACCCATCTACAAAAACCTCTCTCAGTTTTGCAACAGCTATTAAGGTTTGAAAGATCCAATTTAATCTTTGTAGCCTATTTTTCAGGATTTTTAATATTTTCCTGTTTTAGTGCTCATCTTGCGGGGCAGATTCTGATTGATTGGAGATGAATTTTTAAAAACAAAGAAAAGTTTTTGTTCATAATGGACCCATTCACAAAAAGGTCTCTCAGTTTTTACACAGGTGTCAGGGATTGAAATATGTGGAAGCTTCTTTGACACCTATTTTCCCAGAAATTCCCCATATTTGCCAGGAATCCGATTTGCTATTTTTAGTCAATTAGTTGAATTAGTTAGTTAATGTAACTGCTGGGTAGTTTCAATTTCTACCTAAGAAGGGGAGATAGAACTATTTCTTTGTAATTATAAAATAGGGACAAAGGGACTAAAGAAAGGTTCGATTTTTGAGAGCTTTTAGGAGGTCTTCAAGCTCAGTTGGTTTTCAGACTTGTTCATGAGCAAGGTACAAAACTCTTGTATGCAGTGGTTGATGAAACTATGAGATATTTATGAATTTTACCCTTCAAATTTATGTATTGGCTTCATTTTCCCCTTTTCTAGTTGCTTAAATTGATAGATTCATTGACTGGTTTATGTTATATTCTGGTAATGCCTGTCATTTATGTTTGAACCTCAATACTGTTTCTATTTGATCTTGTTATATATATCATGCATCTTCATCTTTTATTGCTTATGATTCAGTAGCTACTTTACTTATGAATGTATTCCCTGACTATTCTCAAAGTTCACAACCAAAAAACACAGTGCAGAAACCCTAAACGTTAATTTTATTGAGTTTTATATTGGAGTGTGTGTTGGCTTGTTTCTCTGGCCTTAGAAACAATTTCTGGCACAAACATCTTTGGCACCGTTGCCGAGGACGAATCTTTGGCACCGTTGCCGAGGACGAAGCTGAAGCATATCTTCCCTGGGATACTTATTAGTTTTCCTGGTTTAAGAGGTGGACTTAAACCAGCACTTTTTAAAGGCTATTTTCACCAAGTTTGACAAAGTGGCTACTAGAAGAATTAGAAGGTTTCAGTCATCCCTAGCTTTATATAGCCTTGATTAATTTGAACCACTGTCACCCCTTTTTCTTTCTGAGAAGAAGAAACAAAATATTGACAAATTGATTGGAAACTCCACTATTTCAACATGCAGAGACTAATGTCCATGGAAGCTATTGTGGCTCGAAGGTTTGCACCTTTCAATTTTTCTGATATTCTAGGTTTTCCAAATCCAGTACCTACTATGGATGTTTGGGGAGATTGTCTTCCACGGTTTAGAGAAAGCAAAGAGGATAATCCTTCAGATCACCTCATCAAATTTCATCAATGTATGGTCCAGTTAAATATCCAACATGAAGATGTGCTCATGAAAATGTTCATGTATTCACTTGAGAAAGATGCACGAGATTGGTATTTTTCTCTTCCCGCTGCTAGCATCTCCTCACTGAAAGAATTTCACACATGTTTTCGGAAGCGTTGTAAGTATCTGTACCCAGCTGAATTTTTTTTTAAAGATTGTTGTGATCAGTCTGATGTTTATCATACAATTTCTGATTTAAAGAACCATGATGATGAGTACAGTCAAGAGTTCAAAACATGTCATAAAGAAGTTGAAGTTTTAGAATTTGTTGAAGATGAGAAGGTAACATTTTTAGATACTACTGTCAAGGAAGAATGCTATGATCATTGTGATAACTAGGTTGTTGTTTTAGGACAGTTTGAGGATTGTCCAAGTGATGAAATCAGTAAAGATGGTTTGAAACATTCTCATAATGATTTCAACATCCTTTATAGCAGTTTGAATGCTAATCCTTTTGAAGATCAATCTCTAGTTCAACAAACTTTTGAAAATCAGTGTTGTGTTAAAGATCAGCTTTGTATTGAAGGAAAAGATGAACCTTTAGCATCATCATTCAAAATTTCTCAGAATACTCCTTGCTATGATGAAGAGATTAGGGTTCCAATTCAAGGATTCTGTGATGAATTAGACTCTATTCCTTTTGGTTTTGATACTAAATTTGATGAGGGCCAGGCTGTTCAAAATTTTTTAGAAGTTGCTTATGTTTATGGTTATGATAAATCTGCTATTCAAAATCACTATGAAGATGGTCTGATTTTTAATAAATATGATGATGAAATTGAAAAGAAAGACCCAAAAATCTATGAGGTGTGTGATATGTTACAATCTGATCAGCAGATTCAAGAATGCATTCAGTCTATTATCTTTGAACAGCAAAAGCCAATGCCTAATAGTCACTCATTTGAAGACAGTGCAGAAAAGGAGGTTCAAGGTGTTGACATTGTTGATGATATTATTCAAAATTTTACAGAGCAAATTCAGGCTGATCCTGATGTCTTTTATCACCAATGCCTGATTGATATTCATGGAACAAAATATTCTTTTGGACAGCCAGAGCAGGAAGAGGTAACTTGTGGAAATTTTTATGATCCAGTAGCAGATTATTTAGAGTCAATACCAGGTTATGAATCTGTTATTTCAGAGACACTATTGGATGAAAGTGGGTATAAGTTGTTAAATCTCTGCTCTTCATGTTTTCCAATTTTTCTGATTATATATATATTTCGAGTTGGAAACAAGTTTTGGTGGGTTGATCAAATTTTGTCTTGGTTACATTGGAAATGGGATTTCGATTTGATTCAGTAGATGGAAGGTTCCTCAGAGAATGATATTTGATTTTCATTGTATATATCAATGTATGAAGGATTGAATAAAGACTCCATAGCCCAATGGATGTTTTGCAGAAAAGCAGGCAGTTTTGGTGACAGAAGGCACTGGTCTACAGGTTCTTGAAGCCTCACAGGGAGGACTTTATCCCGCAGCTGGAGCCAGATGTTAAGTCAGGAACTTGTTTCTTCAAATTTTATGTTTCATTGTCATTTTTATTTTAGCTTGCATATTTTCTTGAGTTTACTCTTTTACTTACTGTGGAAATTTTTAGATTTTTAGTGAAATTTTCAATTTTTACCTTCAGATTTTTATTTAGTTTTGTTCTTTTAAGCTTTTGAAGGGTTCTAAAGGTCAATATATTGAATAATGGATTCACAAATCATATCATGAGTATAGTTTGTCCTTTGAACTGTATTGAAAATGGAAAAAATGAATAAATAGAGCCAAAATTGGGTTTTAAATTATTCCTGTAGCGCTGGAGCAAAAAATTAACAAAGGCGCACTATAGGAAAATCGTTTTTTGCTAGAATGGTCATTTTTCAGTCCAATTTTTTGGGGATTTCATTGCTAAAGTGTTAAATAAATCATTGGTCACATTTGATATATGTTTTGCCAAGTTTTTTTTCATGTAAACAGGCGTCAGTCTCATGTGAGGGAGATTCTAACAACTGTTCTGGCAACTGGATGCAACTTTCTGGCAAATGATGAGAGTGAGCGAAATAAGGCAAGAATTTAAGGGAAGA
>LPNX010730020.1:750933-786220 GCA_001517045.1 Pseudotsuga menziesii | reverse complement strand
AAGTTTCTCCCATAGTAATAGCAGAGAAATTGGCTTCCAAGCTAGAAACATTTGATGGACTTTCCAGTTTCCTTGTACAAGCCTGCAATGGACATCTCAATTTCATGTATCTCAGTGTATCAAAGGGTTCAGTGCAGAGTTTTCATAGAAAAATTTTCCAGTGAAAATAAAGTTGCTGTCACAGAAGAAATTACTGTACAGGAAGAAGAGATCACTGAGAATTCTGCTCAGTTTTTCCTGTTTTGCGTCATTGAAGTAAAATGCCGACCACAATCTAAGAGAGAGGAATTTAAAAAAAAAAAAAGAGGTTTGTGTTCAAAATATACCCATATACAAAAACCTATCTCATGTTTTCAACATATATTAAGGTTTGAAAGATCCAATTTAATCTTTGCAGCCTATTTTTCACGATTTTTAATATTTTCCTGTTTTAGTGCTCATCTTGCGGGGCATATTATGATTGATTGGAGATGATTTTTTTTTTTAAAAGAGAGGTTTTTGTTCATAATGGACCCATTCACAAAAAAATCTCTTAGGGTTTACACAGGTGTCAATTTTTGAATGATACAATTTAATCTTTGCAGCCTATTTTCCAGGGATTTTAAATTTTTAATATTTTCCTGTTTTAGTGTTCATCTTGCGGGGAATATTCTGATCAATTGGAGATGAATTTTTAAAAACAAATAGAGGTTTTTGTCCATAACGGACCCATGCACAAAAACCTCTCTAAATTGTTACACAGGTGTCAGGGATTGAAATATGTGGAAGATTCTTTGACACCTATTTTCCCAGAAATTCCCCATATTTGCCAGGAATCCGATTTGTTATTTTTAGTCAATTAGTTGAATTAGTTAGCTAATGTAACTGTTGGGTAGTTTCAATTTAGACCTAATAAGGGGAGATAGAACTATTTCTTTGTAATTATAAAAGAGGGACAAAGGGACTGAAGAAAGGTTCGATTTTTGAGAGCTTTCAGGAGGTCTTCAAGCTCAGTTGGTTTTTGAGAGCTTTCAGGAGGTCTTCAAGCTCAGTTGGTTTTCAGACTTGTTCATGAGCAAGGTGCAAAACTATTGTATGTAGTGGTTGATGAAAATATGAGATATTTATGACTTTTACCCTTCAGATTTATGTATTGGCTTCATTTTCACCTTTTCTAGTTGTTTAAATTGATAGATTCATTGACTGGTTTATGTTATATTCTGGTAATGCCTGTCGTTTATGTTTGAACCTCAATACTATTTCTGTTTGATATTGTTATATATATCATGCATATTCATCTTTTATTTCTTATGATTCAGTAGATTCTTTACTTATGAATGTATTCCCTGACTGTTCTCAAAGTTCACAACCAAAAAACACAGTGCAGAAACCCTAAACCTTAATTTTATTGAGTTTTATATTTGAGTGTGTGTTGCCTTGTTTCTCTGGCCTTAGAAACAATTTTTGGCACAAACACATCAAAAGAATAAACTGACTTATTTATAAGAGTTCTTATTTATAGTGCACTTATTACAAAACCATGGTCTTAAACCATGGGCACCCCAAACCCTAAACCCTGGACTTAAACTATGGGTTTATTACAAAAAGAAGGCTTTTACTCAACCTCGACACCCCTAAGACTATTTTGAGTCGCAAATCCGCTTACAAACTTCCACAAAACCCATAGAGTTACCAAAATTACGGACCGTTAAGGTGCGTGCCCCAACACATGTTCTATGCCATGTTCATCTTTCTGAATGAGGACCATGCCTATAGTAGACAAGGACGTAGCCACATACAAGGAATAATCCTTAGTATAATTAGGTGGTTGCAACACACAAGCATGGGTAAGTGCATGTTTGATATTGTCAAAAGCGCATTGCATGAAATCATCCCAAGTAAAAGGAGTATCCTTTTTTAGTAACCTCATAAAACCATGTGTCCTTTCAGCATAATTACAAACAAAACGACGTAGAAATTTTTCCTTCCCTTGCAAAATCTGGAGTTCAGTAACATTGGTTGGTGTGGGTAGAGCCAAGATAGCTTCAATCTTCAGGGGATCAATGCAGATGCCATCTTTTGAAACAATAAATCCAAGGAGTTAGCCAGTTTCCACACAAAAAACACATTTCTGGGGGTTAAGATGGATTTTGAAATGATGACATCTGATAAAAATGGCCCTCAGATGTTCTATGTGTAAATCCTGCTGCTTGGAATGAGCAGGAAGGTCATCTAAATATGGTTCCACAAAGTGTTTAAAATCATGGAAAGCATATGACATGGGGTGCTGAAAAGCAGCACCAACGTTATTTAAGCCAAAAGGAAATTTACGGTAGGAAAAGGTTCCCCACAGACAAATAAATTCCATTTTATGCTAATCGGATGGGAGAATCCCGATCTGATTGTAACCAGAAAATCCATCCATGAAGGAGAAGATGACACTTCTACCGTAGTTGTTGATTATTTGATAGATATAAGGGGTAGGAAAATTGTCTTTTGCACAAGCTCTATTCAGATCCCTAAAATCGATACAAACCCTAATAGTTCTCTGTTTTTTATTGATACCGACTATGTTGGACACCCATTCGGTCAGGGGTATGGGGTATATGAATCCAGCATTGAGAATTTTTTCAACCTATTCCTTAAAGGTTGCTACTTTCCGCATATGGACTTGTCTAAGTTTCTGGTGGACTAGCTTGGCATCGGGATATGTTTTAATTTCATGGAAAACTATTGAGGGATCAATCCCTGGCATTTGTTCGTATGTCCACCTGAAGACATCTCTAAATTCCTTGAATAGTTCTGTGAAGGATCTAACCTCCTCAGGTGAGGAGTTTTGGCCAATATGAATGTTCTCGAAAATATCGGGTTTCACAGATATGTCTACAGGGATAGTTTTTGTAATTTTGCATAAATTCCCTTCAAAATCGACACTATGAGTGAGGATCGGAGACTGAGGGTTGAGGACTATATCAGTTGAAACCACGGAGGCAAAGTGGTTTTCTTCCATATGGCAAGGGAGAAAGAAAGAAGATTTGTGATGATAATCTTCCCAAGGCATCTTGTCTAACGACATCACGTCCATGATAGACTTGTCTGTAGGAAGTGTGTGTGAAAGGTAATCCAAAGATGGGGAGGGGTGTTTGAGCCAATATGGCATTTGATAACGGTCCAAGGCCACTAAGAAGTGATCATTGATGGCGAGATCACTGGAAGCTTGGATTTCATTGTACATCTCTTCAAAAGGGGGAAAATATGACGATTCATCAGCAATTGCTTTTCCTTTGTATGTATGAGAGCTAGAAATCATATTAATGGATGCAGTTCATGAAGCAAGAGAAGGGTCGGGGGAAGGAAAGACTCCCATAAGTGAATAATATTTGATGAGGACGAATCCGATGTCTTGATACTATGGGGTTTTTAATAGTGGAATGATATTTGCATCATTTGTAATGGCACTAGGTGTGATGAATTCTAACTAGTCAATGGTAACAATCTTTCCTTGGAATGGGAACTGGACGACCCGAAAAATGGTTGATGCTACAACTTACATAACATAAAACCAGTTACGACCTAGGAGTAAGTTGTAATCCAAAGGAGTGTCAATGACTTCAATATGAATGGAGACTGAATTCCCCCCCAGTTCTACATGGATGGCAGGTAGTAATCCATAGGGTTGAAATCCGCAACCATCAAAATACCTAAGAGTGGTAGGTGAACAGTTGATTTCTTGAGATCCAATGGCTCTACAGAAAGATAAAGACATAACTGATGTAGAGGCACCCTCATCTAAAGTGGTACAATGGATAGTCTTTCCAGCAATCTTTGTAGTGATATGGAAAGCTAATTGATGTGAAAGTCTTGTTTTGAAATCATCCATTTTGAAAGTGATGATATTACTATTCTCGGGATCCATAGCTCCAAGATCAGTAAGCAAATTTTTCCATTGAGTTGGGTAGGTTTGAAGTACTTCTAAATCTGACATAGCGCAGGGTTCCTGTGCCAAATATTAAACAATATTATAGTATTGGGCGGCATGAGCATTAGGATTGATTATGGACTTACGTAGAGTGCCTTTTGGTGGACGAAAAATTGTTTCGAGTATAGGTTTTTCAATATGAAAACCATTATTAGTAGGAGGTGTGGAAGTTGAGGGTTTTTCAGATGGGATATCATTAGGTTTCTTTTCCAGAGGAGGGTCATAACTATGTGCTCTTGTATTTAGATTCACCATTTCACTAGACATCATATGAACTTCATTAGTGGAGGAAGACGTTTCGTTCAAGGACTTATGATCAATTAACTGTTGTTGGGAAGGGAAAGGATCTTTTAAAATGACTGGGGTGGGTGAAGCTTTTAAAAATTTACCAAATTCCTCACGACGAGGATATTCTTTTGTAAAATGATCACCTCCGCAGATTAAACAAGGGTACTTCACCTTTCTCTTTCCTTTTGAATCGTTATCTGTATTCTCTGTTTTATTTCCTTCTTGTTGGTTGTTAGGTTTTTTAGATCTATTTTTCCCTTTTTTCTTTCTGCCTAAAGAGTCTGTAGTGGATTGAACCTCATTTACTTCAGTGGAAGCAATAGGAGGGGATGCAATTTTGGTAGGTGGTTCTTGTTGGTTGGATGGAGTGACAATTTGTTTCTTAGAGGATTTAGCCAATGTTTGTGTTTGAACTGAACCAAGTATGCCATCAATAGGTGGTTTCATAGCAGGTCTTGAAGGTTTATAGTAGGCTGAGGAGCATGGGGAATCAGATCATACAAAGTGCCCGACTAGGAATAAACCAAGTCAAGGTACTGAGTGTGACTAATATCCTTCTCTTTGGTAACAACAGCTCACATGGCCACATCTCTAGCTATGGGTGGATGCAAATACTTTGTGAACTAGTCAACCAATAACTGATCAAGAATGGGAGCCTTAATCAACCTACGTCTTCTTCTCCATTCATGGATATGATCGAAGATATGGGTAGATGTAGTTTGTCGAAGTGAGGTCAATAGGTTTGTACCTATTTCATACCGGATTGGTAACTGAAAATGTGTCAAAAAAGCCATAGCTAAAGCATTGAAATCCCAAAATGAATGTCGTGGTAACTCGATGTACCATTTAGTTGCAACGCCGGTGAGCGTTCTTTGGAAAAGGCATAGACTGATTGAACCATCCATCAAAGAATTGGATGAACACCAAAGATGAAAAGTCATAACATGGTTTTTTGGGTCCTCACCAGGTTTACCATCGAATTTTGGGATATCGGAAGGTAGCTTGACTGGGAGGGTGGGCCAAGAAGGGTCATGATGAATTGGATCATTTATCAATCTTGATAAGTACGAAAATTCTAAAGTGGCAAGAAATGGTAGTTGTTCATTTGGTTGCGTATATTGGCAATACTAATAGGTAATTTACTAACTATTAGGACCGTATGCGAATTGATATATGGGTATAGATGATGCCCCCAAAGTTTGTTAAAAAGGTTGTTGGTTTCCATAATTTCCATGGGAAGGTGGGCCCCCCGAGGGAGGGGGTCCACCGAAAGGTGGTGGTGGTGGTGGTGGTCCTCCTCCTCTAGGTGGTGGTAGGGGTCCTCCTCCTCCAAGTGGTGGTGGTGGCCCTCCTCCTCCAGATGGTGGTGGTGGTCCTCCTCCCCCAGGTGGTAGTGGTGGTCAGCTAAATGGTCCACCAGGTCCTCCAGGACCTCCAGGTCCTCTAGGATTTCTCGATGGTCCTCCCGGGGGAGGTCTACTATATCCTCCGATAGTATTAACAAAATTCCCTCCATATGACGGGATATTTGACCAATTTGGTTGTCCCCAAGGTACAAAATCATTTTCAGGGTAAGGAATTCTAGGATAAATAGCTGCAGGCGGTGGTTGTTGGTAAAATTGATTAACTACAGGTTGTTGAATTTCTAGATAAGTATATCCCCAAGAATTTGTATTGTTGACATGTTGTGGCCCTAAGGGTTGGCCTATACTAGATGGAGGGGAAACAACATGGGTATTGGTGGGGGGTATAACTACTACAAGTTGTGCTACAGCTACAACTTGTCCTGAACTAGGCATAGTTCCACTGATAGGTAACATAACTTGCGTTGGGGGTTTCCCCCCGGTGTGAGAGTTTACTAAAATGGCTTGATTTGAGGATTGCCCCCCAACCATGATAGGTATGGAAGGTCTAGTAATAGGTTCAGTATGTGACACTGTAGGGTTGTGTTTTAGAGCTAGATTACCTCGAAACAGAATTTCTTTAATAGGTCTAAATGCTTGAGATAGTGAATGATATCGTTCAGGCCATGGGTTACGAGAAGTATCACCATATGTTGGGTGGCCATCAGAAGAAGGTTTAATTTCAGGTTCAGGCCAAGGGTCTGTATTATGGGGTAATCCTGCCAATAAAGTTTCATGATAGGACATAGATGGAGGAATAATTCTTTCTACTCTCTCTGAAAAGTTACGATCTCGATCGAGAGATGCCTTAATTCTTCTCTGTTCCTCCTCTCCCAAGGGAGGATTTCCTTGTGAAGGTCTAATAACCCCGAATTCAGCAATAGCTTGGCCCATAGAAGTCCTCCAAAAAGGAGCATCCATACCATAATCTGGTGGGGCAGAAGTATTGCCATGGCCTCCCAATGGCGGATGTGACAGAAACATTAGTTGTAGGAGGCAATTGGACTAAAGGAATAGCATGAGGAGAGAAATTTCTTATAGGTGGAGTAAGTTCCATATGATCCTTAGCTGAAGTTGGTATCTCCATGGATACCCCTTCTTCCCCTTCCACGGCTGGAGGAGAGTCATGAGGTAAATCCTGCAACCTACGGGATTGATGCCACGTAAGCTTCTCAACCATGGTGGTGGCTAGGATTCTTCTAACCTAGGTCAAATAAGAAGGAAAAATCACAAAAAAACACCTACAGAGAGCTAAAGGTCACAAGCAGTATTAAATGATAGGAGGGGTTCAAAGTCCAGTTTCTCACCAGGATTATCAATATTTTACAAGCTTCACCCTTAAATCCAAGACAGCCAAGAGGTTAACTCGGTTTGGATAGGGTATCCTAGTGGGGTATCCCAATATACACAAGGTACATGGGAGCTCAAATCAGTAGTAGTGCTATCTAATGCACAACCATTCACAAGGGACATTCCTATATACAATCAAGTACATGAAAGAACCTTTCTATATACCTCAAGGGTACGTGAAATACCATTTCTATATACCGACAGTATGTGGAAGAAATGCACGAGTTTCAGGATGTAGTGCGGACAAATAACGACAGCTCCTATGTTTAACGACGCCCGAACACGTCTCTAGCCTATCACTCAACTTTCTATACAAATTTTAACCTAAAGCTACTGTTGATTTTATCTTGATGATTAGCTAAATGTTTTATGGAAATGTTGTCTCCAATAATGCAGATTAACTCTATATGCAACAGAAAACACTTCTTTAACTTTCGATGAAAACTACTTAGGGTAAGGAGAAAATTTTCCCTTTTTCTTTTTTCAAGAACCTTAAAATAATTCCATTTCAAAAACACAAACTTGACTCGATAAATGCAAGAAAATGAAATTTTTTCAAACACAAAATTTTTTCAATCAAGCACTCAAAAGATTTTTGAAAATTTTGACAAAGAAAATAAGCCTCTAGTGTGCATGCAAACTGTCTTTGCTACAATGTCAAAAAATCTATTTCTTCTAATCTATTTATGCAAGAAAATGAAAACTTCTAAAGCATAAACAAGAAGAAACTAAAATGGTTATTTTTTGTATTTTCTTGGAAAATATGAGGCACTCAAAGCAGTCTAAAATGAACTAGTTTAAAAGAGGCTATGATTTTCTTTTCAAAAGTAAACGTTTCCAGATATTTTGTTAAAACCAAAACCGAAAAATATCTACCATTTCCCCCTATAATAATGGAAAAGATCAAGCCTTTGAAACTAAGCTCAAAAGAGAATCAGGTTCACAAAGTACTCTCAAGTAGCAGGCAGATGCAAAGAACACAGCAACATTTTCAGAGAAGCAAACAAACCACACAGACTTTTCAGAAAGATAATTTTTTTCTAAACAGATGAAACCACAAGGAGTTTTTGAAGCCTACCTCAAAAGTCAAATCGACGCGCTCGGAATTCAAGACACAGGAACCTACGGTGCTCTGTTAGTTGAAAGGAAAGGCACCCTAGATGATGGACAGTGCTCTGTCAGCTAAAAGAAGAAGCACCCTAGAAGGAGGGCACTCTGTCAGTCAAAGGAAAAGGTGCCTTGAATGATGACCGGTTCTCTGTCAACCATGGAGATTCCCACCATCCAGAAAGTATACTGAAAGTTTAGAACTGTAGGAGAAACAGAAAAGTGTCAGTTGAACTGAAATTAGTAAGAAAAAAAAACAATTACCCAGAGAATAGTAAAAACTATAATCCAAAACCGAGGAAAATTATCATAAATAAAATGAAAGGAGTATCTTACCTTGCAGAGTGAAACAACAAAGAGCAGAGGGAAAAAAAACTTTACTAGTGAAATTGTTACCAAAGAGTTGTAGATCTGACTGGATCTACACTAGATCTTCCCGAAATCTAATCAATTTTGCTCCCCAACAGAGTCACCAATTTTGTTACTAGGAATTCTCAACCAGTGTTGACATTTCTTGTTCCTCTATAATGTAAAACACAACTACATAACAAAAGAATCACATCCATATATCCTTCCCTTGAATAGGAAAATTAATTAACATAACACATAATATACCTCAGCCGTAGTCCTGTTTATCTTCTCTCCAAAAATTCCTTGAGATGATTCAATACCTGCAAGACGGATCACAAGACAAACGAAAAAGATGAGAGCATCATGATAATAAAATATCCATACTGATGATCAATGAGTCCAATAATATTTGACCACAAACACAATAATTAAATATAGGAAAGGGAAATGTTTTTGTATTAATAATGGGTGAGAAGAAGTACAACCAAAATCCTTGATGTTGACAGCTTCTGTCTCAACAAATGTCTACAAACTCCAATGAAGACATCTCTAGCTACAAGCTACCTCTACTTTGCCTCTATCCAGACTTCAAACTAGCATCATAAGGATGCCTTTTCTGGTCTCCCTCCCTCTCTTCATAGAAGCCCCATTTATAGGCCAAGAACCCATAGGATGACTTGACAAAAGGATAGAATAGGATCCCTACAGGTGAGGGAGGAAAATGCCACCTCTCCTAGACATGCAGGAATCAATTCCATGAAGGATGCCATACAGAATCTTCTAGAAACTTATTTTTTCCCCTTTAAGTGACCATCGACACTTTTGGGTAAACTGGACAGAGCACCGATTTAGGATTTTTCCTACTACAAAAGGGCTAACGACACTTTCTTCTCAACTGATGGAGGCGTCAACGATGCTCTATGGAAAAGGTGAAAGAGAGTCGTTTTTCTAGGTCAGGGAAAAAAATGGCTAAGGTGATCTAGATCAGGGTTTTTGGGAGTTTGAAAGGAAATAAGAAATTCCTCTAAAGGCTGACTAGGCAATGTGAGATTTTCATGTGCAACATACCTTTACTCAAGAGTTCGTTTGAATCCATCACTTACCAACATGTTCCAATATCATATAACTCAATTTCCAATTCACTATCTAATTACATGTTGGATTGGCATATTTCCCATTATTGATACTGTGGGAATATATTAAACCCACTCACAACTTAGGATAAAATAATTAATCATTATTTGATTAATTATTCACCCACTAGCTTAATTAGGTGGCACCTTAAAGTCAATGCATGCCATCTATATCCTAGGAATGAGTTATTTCTGATTCTGGGTTCATCTAGAATTAGTATGCAGGACCTTATAGCAGATTCTGCTTTTTTCTGCTTTTTCTGCTTTTTCTGCTTTATCCTGCTTTTCTATGGATAAGATAAAAGCTAGTCAACTAGGAAACTGGGAGCTTTTGTTTCCAACCCATCCTCCATTAGTTTTTCTCCATTTTCTAGGATTAGCATGTTATTTCCATCTCCTTGACAACTCACTCATGATTTTTCCAACTCGTGAGGTCCTTGATAGATTTAGCAAGTGCTTTATCCACCTATGGGGGTTTGCTATATTTTGGTAAGTCAGCTTTTTTGAGCTTTATGAGTTGTTTCCATACAATTCGACTTCCCCATGAGGGATGTACTATTTATGTACTCTATTATTCATAATTATTCAATGGAAGGATACACACCAATATTCATCTCTTCATTCATGTGATTTAGTCTCTTTTATTCTCTCTATTTTTCCTGTGTATGCTTGTGAGAATTCTTAGTAGCAAGATCTATTTCCTGTGCTTCTTCTTAGCATCATTGCTCATAGCATTGATCTATTATTTCTACATGGTATCAGAGCTACAAGGTTGATCAAGTTCTACAAAGTTGAGGAGTGCTTCCAGTCTCCTATCCCTCTTTGAAGAAGAGCTTGTCTAGCTTACAAGATTTTCTCCTGGTTTGTTTTGCAGGTTGCAGAGACTATCTCTTAGATCATATCAACAACTTCAATATGGATTCAAAAGTTCCTCTACTATATCCTTTCAACTATGCTGATTGGAAGCCAAAGATGAGTGCATACTTGAAGAGGCAATGTCTCTTTGATGTCTCCATTGGTGCATTGAGTGAACCTAAGTCTTATGAAGAGAATATTGATTGGCTAAATAATTGTGATAGAGATTATGGAATTATGTGTTTGGGAATGTATCCAAATATATATCATCTCATATATTCTGCTGAATATCCATATGAGCTTTGGAAAATTTTGGACAAAGCTTTTGGTTTGCAGGAAATCGAAGATGAAGCATGGAGCGAACCTAGCATCTCCTCTTGTTCTCTCTCTCAAGATTTCTTGGCCTCTACATTCTCTGATGAAGTTGATCATGATGAAGAAGTTTCTCATACAGTTCATGTTGCTGCTTCCCTCTTTGATTCAAATGCTTCCTCCTTCAATGAAGAACCAAATATTAAAGAGCCATGTTTTTCAGTGACTCTTGAAGGTGATTTTTCTTCTTGTTATACTATTGATGAAAAAGAAGTAACATATGGAGCTGCTTCTGATATTGATTATGATCCTATAACCCATTCATTGTTCTCTCAATCTCCTATCTTAGATTCTCAGATCTATGTGCCAGATTCTTTACACCTCTTGCATACCTCTCTCATTGATGGTGCGCAACCCAATGACTTACAGGATGTTTGCTTAGCCACATCAAGCCTTATTTGTGTCATACCACTTACCTTACTTGACCTCATGTGCTTCAGCATATCCTTATTTGATCTTGGCATCAATACTCAGATCCTTCTTGAATATTGTGAACATCTCATTCTGCCCATCCATCATTCAGATTTTTACACTTATCAGTTTTTCCCAGTTGCTCATAATTTTCCTAGTCTAGTCCTATATCCTCATGGAGCCATTGAATACTTTGTCCTTGCTGTTCCATATGTTAATATTTCTGATATATCAGATTTTTATCAGCCTCATATCATATCTATACAGGTGCTACATCAGATTGGAATATTGACATGTGATTCACATCACAATTTTGCAGCTATTCAGGGAATTGGGTGTGAAATAAAAAGTCTTAATTTTTGTACTCTTTGGAAAGGAGTATGCACAGATCTCTTTTCCATTTCAGATTATGTTTGCAGATCATAGTTTGACAGCATCAAGAAGCATTCAGATAATGCTCCTACTTCATCAGATGATGAGATGCAAGGAGTCTCTCCTCTTCCTTCTTGTGATACTATTGATGAAAAAGAAGTAACATATGGAGCTGCTGCTGATATTGATTATGATCCTCTAAACCATTCATTGTTCTCTCAATCTCCTATCTTATATTCTAAGATCTATGTGCCAGATTCTTTACACCTCTTGCATACCTCTCTCATTGATGGTGCGCAACCCAATGACTTACAGGATGTTTGCTTAGCCACATCAAGCTTTATTTGTGTCATACCACTTACCTTACTTGACCTCATGTGCTTCAGCATATCCTTATTTGATCTTGGCATCAATACTAAGATCCTTCTTGAATATTGTGAACATCTCATTCTGCCCATTCATCATTCATATTTTTACACTTATCAGTTTTTCCCAGTTGCTCATAATTTTCCTAGTCTAGTCCTATATCCTCATGGAGCCATTGAAGACTTTGTCCTTGCTGTTCCATATGTTAATATTTCTGATATATCAGAGTTTTATCAGCCTCATATCAGATCTATACAGGTGCTACATCAGATTGGAATATCGACATGTGATTCACATCACAATTTTGCAGCTATTCAGGGAATTGGGTGTGAAATAAATTGTCTTAATTTTTGTACTCTTTGGAAAGGAGTATGCACAGATCTCTTTTCCATTTCAGATTATGTTTGCAGATCAGAGTTTGACAGCATCAAGAAGCATTCAGATAATGCTCCTACTTCATCAGATGATGAGATGCAAGGAGTCTCTCCTCTTCCTTCTTGCAGGTTCTACACTCCAGCGCATGATCATGGAGTTCATGATTTCTTCAGCAAGTCCTTCATTCAGAAGTAGTTCAGTTAGCTCATTAAAGTGAAGATGAAGATATGTTGAAGACATATTTCAAATTTTGTGCCTTGTCCTATCTTGAGGGAGGATTTTCCCCATGTGGTTTTGCCTCTTTCCTCACTTTTCTGGACATAATAATTGTAAAAGGGTGACCATAGCCTTGTTGCTCGGCCCTATATGCATCCATATTCATCTATATTTTTTGTCATACCATCATAAAGTCAGACTTATAGGGGGGTGTAGGAATATATTAAACCCACTCACAACTTAGGATAAAATAATTAATCATTATTTGATTAATTATTCACCCACTAGCTTAATTAGGTGGCACCTTAAAGTCAATGCATGCCATCTATATCCTAGGAATGAGTTATTTCTGATTCTGGGTTCATCTAGAATTAGTATGCAGGACCTTATAGCAGATTCTGGTTTTTCCTGCTTTTTCTGCTTTTTCTGCTTTTTTTTGCTTTTTCCTGCTTTTTTATGGATAAGATAAAAGCTAGTCAACTAGGAAACTGGGAGCTTTTGTTTCCAACCCATCCTCCATTAGTTTTTCTCCATTTTCTAGGATTAGCATGTTATTTCCATCTCCTTGACAACTCACTCATGCTTTTTCCAACTCGTGAGGTCCTTGATATATTTAGCAAGTGCTTTATCCACCTATGGGGGTTTGCTATATTTTGGTAAGTCAGCCTTTTTGAGCTTTATGAGTTGTTTCCATACAATTCGACTTCCCCATGAGGGATGTACTATTTATGTACTCTATTATTCATAATTATTCAATGGAAGGATACACACCAATATTCATCTCTTCATTCATGTGATTCAGTCTCTTTTCTTCTCTCTATTTTTCCTGTGTATGCTTGTGAGAATTCTTAGTAGCAAGATCTATTTCCTGTGCTTCTTCTTAGCATCATTGCTCATAGCATTGATCTATTATTTCTACAGATACATTGATAATAAAATAACATGAAATATTGTAAATAAACAGTGTGAAAGATGAAATCCATGTAAATAATATTCCATTACCAAAATCATGTAGGCCATAAAAAATGAGTCTGTATGCATATATAAAGTGTTTTAGCACACAAATGTGGTCTCAAGACTTGGACTAAAGAATACAAGCTTTCAACACTACAAAATAACAAAAATATTGAATCTAATAGCATTTGGTGTATACATCATGTCGATCCCTGGTGATGCTCATGATAACAGATAATGGACCTTGCTACAATCCACAATAAGAAACTAAAGCAACTTGACACACCAGTCATGTGCCGCTGGTACCTCCTAGTGAGGTCATCCACTGAGATGTCAGGAATTTCTAAAGTAAGTGTATTGAGGTTATCCTCAATCTCAGTCATCTCGTCATCATCATGATGTACAAATCAATCACCGACTCTCCTGTCAATCAGATATGACCCTCTTGGTCTCTCTATCCCCACATCTGTACAGTAGGAAGAATCTCTCAATTCCACCCATAAAAATCACAAAAATACATAAAACATAAAAAAACATGCATATTTGAGTGTCTTACTCACCGAGGTCTCCCCACTACTCATCCTAAGGAAAGGGTAGGTCTGGGTCTCCTCGAAAATATTTGCCTGCATAGGCATAGTCCTCAATCATGAGGAGTTGGTCATCTAGCCAGCAGAAAAAAGAGGCTATGTATTTAAATCTAGGTCCCCTACCACCATGACAGGCCATAACCTATACCCACCTGAGCATACATGGGTCACATGCTCTAAGCTCGGTGAAGGCCACCTGTGGCTTTAGTATTGGACCTCTATCCAAGAGAAACTACACTAAGATGGTACCATACCTGAACTGTTTTAGCTCTCCATGGTGACACTTGGTGAGTTGTTCTTTGAATGAAGCCAACAAGGATTCAACCCAGTTGAATACGGTTGGGGCCATGGCATCTAACGCATACAACATGTGGGACCTAGATTCCTGATGAGCCCCTTGGCTCCCAAAAATATGCTACATGGTAAAAAGGACCTTCCTTAAGGGTAGGTCCATCACATCCTTGATCAGAATCCTTTTCCCACTCATCTATGTACCTAGGAAACAATATTGGTCGATCAATACCTATGTATTAACGTCCCCACCATGAGGACCAATCAAAGAAATGGGAACTCCTCACCTAGATAGATCTGTCAGGAAGTAGATGTCCTCCACTTCTACAGTCAATATGTGAGCACCCAGTTTGAAATATTGTTTCTCAGGATTCCACATCCTGAGTATATACTCTAACAAACTTATTTGTGCCCTCATGTTGGGCACTTTGAAGAATGTAAGAAGTCCACATTCACGTAGAGAATTTATGATGCCTTGGTCAATCACTCCATGAATTTCACCCAATTCGTGTTCCCGTTCCTTCCACACAACCATTTTCAACAATGAAACCTACCAAAGAATCAAAATGGAGGATTGTAAACCACATTCAATCACTTCAAACTCCTTAAAACATTTGATTTGGCTATTTTTTGAAGCATTTTAGGGTAGTTTGTTCCACCGCACTTTTCCCTTTTGGACAGAGCATTAGCACCACACTTTAATGTGTGATGTTGCTCAGTACTGCAGTTCATGAAGGGGAAAATCACGGTTCCTAGAATGCGCATTTTCCCCTTGGAAAATGGCCCCAAAACACCAAAAAATGCATAAAATGAAAAATAAAACCATGAAAGTGTAGAGGAGGAGTCCAGGATCTACCTAGTCTGGATGGTTCTTCGAATGGTCATCCGTATCCTCTGTAATCCATGCTCTAGGTTTTCTCTCAAAAGGGCTCTTTTGCTCTCCAAATGGGTCAAAAAACACAATGGTAACTATTTTTTACTTTTTACTTGTTTTTATTTACCATTTTGTTTTATTTTAATTAATTTATTAATTGTTACCCCTAATATAGTCATATAAAGTTTAATTTTTTATTAAAATAGGGACTAATAGTTTTTTGAGAGTTACAGGTCATGAGGAGTTAATATTTTTGGATATGGAGGAGTTTTATTTTATCTTTTTTGTTCTCTATCAAAACAAAAAAATATTTTGAGCGCTATTTTAAAGCTTCAGTTAGGACTGTTAAACCCTAGGAATAAGTTTTTGAGTTGAATTTTACTGCTTTTTCATACTCATTAATCCTTTTTATGAAAAAGAAACCCTGATAGAGTCCTCTTTAATCTATTTTATGACTCTGAAAATATGAAAAGATTGTCGAGTGAAATTTTCTTGTTCACGCTCATAAAAGAAGAGTCGTCTTTCCGACATTAGTTTACCCCTTTTTCATCTTGAATCGACTAGTTACGAAAAAGGTATTATCTAGTCATTGGCTAGAACAGTTCTCCAAGGTATTATTTTATACTTTTTTGGGACTCAGAGACTAACCTTTATGAAAAATGACCTTTTGGAGTCTTCTTTAGTTTCATTCATAATTTCTATATGTGAACAACACCGAGTCTACTTTCAATGGACTCATTAAACTAAACATTGAGAGGCCCTTTTTGGGAATGAACCACTCCTTTCTTAGGTTCAGAAAACATATGAGAATGGAATTATCTATCAATAAGATGCAACAAGGGTTTGTTACCCTATTTCAACTCGTTAAAACATAAAGAGGAACTCATCAATCATGATGGGGAAATTAAGGAAAGGGAACTATAGTTCATTTGTAATAATGGCAATTCAGTCACCTTTGAACATGGAACCTGTTTGCATTTCATTCAAACAATTTGGTATTCAGCTTGTCTCTGAGTTGGTCCACTTTCATTAGTCATGTTACTCCTTTGAGTCTTTGAAAGAATGCATTGTTCAACATTGCATTATGTCCTGGTATCTTCCTTGTCAATTCAATGCTTCCAAGTCTTCAGTTGTGCCACCCGATGTTCAAAGAAAATTTGTATTGAGAGCTACCCTCTGCAGTCAAAACTACTTTTATGCTAGTTACCTTTGAGTATTTCTTGTTGTTATTTCATACTCAAATTCTAGAAATTTGTTCTGGGTTTCATGTCCTTGATGTGGGATTCATCATGGCCCTCCTTCGGCGATACTATTCCCGTCGAATTCAACATGGATTCTGGGAATTATTCTTATAAACAAAGCAACACCTTAAGATTTGTATACATGAATGACAGATTTCCTCGCTTTCAACAATAGGTTTACATCATTGAATTTTGATCAAAAGATTCAGTTAAGTTTTCGATGTCAGTCCATCTATTCACATTTGGAGGAATGTATTGGAGTACCTTGGGAATCATAGACATTAATGGTGATCTCCCTCGCACTTGTTAACAATTCTCATCGTTGACCTATAATCAAGTGGTTTCTACCATGTTTGAATTCAATACATGTATTCGCATGGATATAATCATACTTTGTTGAAGACGAGACGAAGACCCTGGGTGTATGTCAAATGCTCATTGCTTTCCCCAGGTTGCGATGGAGTATTTGTATGATTCGCAGCATGGATCCACATTTTTATGGTCGTGGATGTGCTCAGATTTGGGTTTGTATGACATAGATCTACATTGTATATATGGTAGCTATGTCCAAATTTGAGCCTCTCTCACATCGATCTACATTGTATCCTAGTATCCATGCTTGTTTATGTCTTGCATGGATATGTGTTGTATTATTTAGCAACCATGTTGGGAGTCATATGGATATGTATCAAAGTGTAAATGTACTACAGGATGATCTTGGTTGTTGATGATTTATGAACTTTGGACTATTTCCTTGAAGTGATAACTTGTTCCTACAAAGACTTTGCATATCCTTTCCCTCTAGCTTCATTCTTTGGGGGGAATTCTCTTATACCTGATTCTCCTCAACATTAGGTTGTGGGACAAAATTATTAGTATTTTCCTTAAAATCTTCAAAGGTTGAAGTTGGAAATGATAAATGATGAACAACTTCATAGTTTGTTCCACTGCCGCTCTTTACCTATAGACAAACTGTGGTACCCATATCATTAATGCTTATTTTCTTTCTATAAGAAGCAGTGCCTTCGCCTACTACTCATGCACAAGTTGCACTTCCCACTAGGTAACGTATGTTCCCCTTGAACAAGGCATGTTGTTCAAGTTATGAATGGAAAAAGGGAAAGTTTGAGAGACTTCTTGAAGCTTTACTTCATGGAATCCTCATCCCTATGGTTTATGACACCTTGAGATTGATATCCATCATCCTAGGATCACCCCTCCACCTATGCTATTAAATACTCAACCTATCCTATCCTCTCATGCATTTATATACTAGCTTACCCCTCATGGGTCAGGGAAGGAAAAATGTGTTATTGGATCCAAATTCTGGCCAAATTCAGTCATACTCTTTGGTGATTAGTAAAAAATCTTGAGGATTTGAGGCAAGGTTCTGTTGCAGCTGCAACAAATTCCCAAAATTCCAAAAAAATTTCAGGACCCTCCTTTGCTTGGTTTAGTTCTTTGTATTTGAGTTATTTCATTGATGTCCCAAAGAGAATTTCTAATGCTTGGATTGAGCTACCAATTGTTTTGATCCCTACTCTTATGCTTGAAGTAATCCATTGTTTGATCAGACTTTATCGCTCCCTTGGGATGCATGTTCAGCATGTCTGAATCGGAAAGTGTTTGGTTAAAGCCTCCGTCGTTGTGGCTGAATAGCCAGTCCTAACGTTGGTTTCGCTCTCGATACATTGGTTTTAATCGGCGGTTTTTTTGGTTTAGATCGGAAATACTTGTCGTTTCTTTCTCTGCCATTGCGGATGGATGTTTAGTTTTAACTTCAACTTTTCTCCTGATTCGGTTGGCGAAATCGGCTAGGTTTTGGTTTTGCATCGGAACCATTGTCACTTCTTCTTCCGCCATTGCAGATAGATTTTTCGTTTGACTTCGATTATTTTTTCCGATTTCTTTGTTTTCACGATGGATACTTTTTGGTTTTGCATTGGAAGTTTTTTTGATCATTTCTTCCACCATTGCGGCTGCAAAAGTTGTTTCGTTTAAACACGTTGTTGCGGAGGGCTGCACCCTCTATTTGTCCGTCGTTGCGGCTGCCAAAGCTCTAAACTTTTCAAGCCTTTAAGTGTTGTTGCTTCTGGCTTAAGTCTTGTTGCGGATGGTGGGAGGCTTTACGTTTCCACCATTGCAGATGAGGGAAGTGCCAATCTTTCCGATATGTCAATAGTTTTCTTCCGATTCAAGCTTTACTCCTGGTTATCCCCACCACTGCGGAAGGATTTTTGGTTCGGCCTTCTACCTTTGCGGAAAGAAGTAAGCTTTCAACTTTCGATACTAAAATCTCCACCGTCCGATGTTTTCTTCACCATGTTATCCCCACCGTCACAGATGATGTTATGTTTTGGCCTATCGTCGTTGTGGAAGGAGTTATACTTTCAACCTCCGATTAGAAAACTCTCCGATGTCCGATATTTTAAACTTTTACCTACCACACATTTCTCTATGGATGGCTTAGCCCTTTGACCACCCACCATTGCGGAAGAAGGCACGTTTTCAACTTTCGATTCAGACTTGGTCCGCCATCTGACTTTTCCCACTGCACGTGCCGACCATATATATATACGGGGTTCTAGGGGTATTTTCTATTGTTTTTTTTTAACCATCGAGCACTGTCATTGTCGTGCGTGTCATGCTCACGAGCTGCAAAGGATCCCGTTGCTGGTACCCATGTCTAGGTGGCTCGACTGTGGACGTTTGATCGCTCATCTGCCTGATTGATCACATTGCATTGCCAGGTAGGCTCGTTGGCCTTTTCCCATTTTCGTTTAGGTATTTGATTGATGGTTTGCTATGGTTAGGGTGTTAAGTGGGACCGTTTCCTTCGTCCCGTTAATTTCTATGCCTATTTAGTTGGCGGTTTTTTATCTTAACTGTCTTGGGAGGAGGCATTTTTGACTCATTGAGTGAAATTTACTCGCGGCCTTTGTTGTGATCCTGTGCATAGCGGATGGGGTTTGGTGCAGACGGTCGTTACGCCATCTGCACCAAACTACCCTATGTGGCGATATGTTAGTTGGGGAAGGGTTGTCATGTTCTGCTAGTGATTTGTAGGGTATTTCCCTCCTTTTGCATGTTCCTACCCATACCATGACGGAGGGAAATGGATATGTCGCAGCTGTTAGCTTGTTAGTCATAAAATTGCATGGGTTGGTTTTATTAGAACGTCGTTGGAATTTTGTGGCCTTCCACTATCTTTCCCGCACAACGAAGTGACCATGGTGTGCACAGAGAGCCGAGATTTGTTGCGCATTAATGTAGATTTATTGCTGTCTTCAATTGATTGATAGAATTGTTTAATATCCTATAGAAATGATAGATTGCACATAGACTAATTCACTGAACAATGTGCATCATGTTTCAATAGCTCTGTTAGTAAGGTCATACACATATGTTAGCTGCGTTAACTAATTGCTATCATGATACACATAAAAGAAGTAAAACGCTGCACATTGTCATATAAGTGTCTGCAACTAGAATTGCTTAATGTTACAATGTTATATATGGTAGGAAGAATTCGAGCTCACAATGTCAAAGAGACAAAAGAAGAAGGCCCCTATGGTCGAAGAAGAGCCAGAAGTAGAAGTGGTCACCAAGACAGAATACGTATATGAAGACACTAAATGCATTTATGGCGTGGAACCTGAATACCAGTGGGGGGAAATCTATAGACTGATTACCTGAAGAGAAGTTCCCGACATGGGCTTAGAAGAAGAGTCCATATATGCAGACATTAAAAGATCTTCCCTTATGAAGGTCGCCACCAGGCCAGAGCTATTCCCATGCTCTGAGGTAATTGGCTGGATTCTGACCCGGGCAGATGTAACCACAATGATTCTGGAAAATGTTAAAAGACAGGGCTATGCTGCATTTAACCCTGGATATGTGGCGTTGGCTTATCACCTGCCAGAAGCCCAAGTATTCTTATCTGATGATTGGCTGAATAGCATTAGAATGGACCTGGTAGAGACTCTTAAGAGAATGTTGTTGCAGGGAAAACATTACTGATACAGACCCACGGGTGAGTATGATACAGCGAGCTTGAGGGCTCCCTATAGATTTATAGCTTTGATGCTTAATAGGGTCTTTGGGAGAGCTCATGGAAGATTCTTCAAGCTAGAGTGGATACCCATCATTTTTCATGTGGAAACCCAAGGGAAAATCTTCAACTGGGCCAGCCTTGTATCAAGCAGTCTTTCTTCTTGCTTGGCCTCAGCCTTGGGAGGAGAGTCCGAGAAAAGGTCTAAATTTTATATGAGTTCAATACTCATAGACTGTATACTATGCAACTAGCCTTTCCCTGGTCTCAGTATTTGAGGCCATGTATATGTCAGGGCCCCATATTTTGGACCCCATTGTTATTATTATGGTATATCCTGATACGAGCATGGGAATGCCTGCCTTGTCCATATGATTAGATGATTCCTCATCCATTATTGAGGTTATGTACTTTTAGTTCTTGCAGTTGGTTCGGGATCGTTGTTCCAGGCTTCAGTTTGTTTCTTCTCCTCTCCACACCCCAAGAAATCCATATATGACTTATGATGTCCATCGGCCATACGATGAGATCCTGCCCTCGCACATCAGGGGGCAATCTGTTAACACCCAAAAAGTGTTCACTACCTCATCTACCCCATTACATGGCTCATTTGTCCATTTTCCTACCATATTTCCCTTAAAAACCCTGAAAATCCCACTAAAAAGCCTCCAAAAGGCCTAAAATGCCTCCAAAAGGCCATAAAACCATCTAAAAAGCCTCCAAAAGGCATTTTTCTCCAAAAATATCCAAAATTCCTCTAAAAATAGAAAAAATCCCCTAAAAGGGAAGAAAAATATAAAATAATGAGGAAAAGGAGGAAAAAACCCTATATAGCTGCCCTAAACCATATGGTTTCCAAAACCATGGGCCAGCACTCCACCACTGAAAAACTATAAATAGGTGATGGAGACCCCTTATTTCACATCCACAATCATAAGCATCCTTACTCTACCAAAACAGCTCTGGAAACCCTAGCTCACCCTTGAGCTACTTTCACCATTGAGAGCCTCTTTTGGCCCATTTCCACCATCGGAGAAGGAGAAGGAGCAGGCTGGAGCTTGGAGCAACCGTCTCGGATCACTGCAAAGAGCTTCACCAACCTCCACATCGGAGGTAATATCAATATAAAAAACCATTCTTTACATTTCATTGTTTTGTTTCATGCATATATTTAGAGTAGTTCATTTTTTTGTTTAGCATTTTTATTTACATCTTACTAAACTGCTACTAAGGAGTCACTTCTCCCTAGTAGGTGCTCATTCGCACAAGCTAGGGGTAAAACCCTAGCCACAGTTTTGGTGACTCCGCTGTTTTTTCTTTTGAATCTCTGTTTTCAGTTTAAAAAATTATTTAGCTTTTTCCTTTCGGTTGTCCCTTTCGGCCGCCGTAAACCACATTTTTTCCCTCTGCAGTCGCGTCCCAACTGTGTCTTTCAGGCCTTTACCTGTGACCCAACCGCGGTTATCAGACCGTCTCTAGCGCCCTGCCGGCGGATTCAAGTCTGTTACCTGCGATCCGACCGCGGCTAATCAGCTTGTTTGCTGCTCTCTGACTGCGCCTGTCGGTCATTTTCCCGCGTCTCGAGCGCGACTTTCATCCCCTTAGCTGTGACCCGACTGTGCCTATCAGCCATTTTCCCGCATCCCAAGCGCGACTTTCAGCCCCTTAGCTGGGACTCGACCGTGTCTGTCTGCCGTTTTCCTGTGGTTTGACTGCCTCTGTTGGCCAGAAATCCGCGACCTATCCGCGCCTGTTTCCCTCAAACCCGCAGTCCGACCACCCGATTTCGCCACAGACCCGCGGTCCTGTTTTTGAACCCAGCCCCTTTGCTGCAATATTTTCTGCATCTGCACAACCATCTGTTCCACCTGCAGCCCTACTTCCTTACAGCCTTTTCTGCAACATCATTTTTGTTCCATTTTACAGAATCTGTTTGAAATTTCATCATTTTAATTCAGAAAATTTTGCATGTTAAAGTTATGGATTCAATATTATTGTTAGAAGGTTGCCCCTTTGTGTGGCACTTCTATTTTGGGTTCATCACCTCACGAGCACACACGCTGTCACCTAATTCAAGTGAGCCTTAAAAAAATACTTAATTCAACCAATATTCTAACCCCACTTGGGGAACACAAAAGAATCTTTGTAGTTAGGTAGGATCAGGGGGGTAGGCTTCCAATAACACCCCTCGGTTACTTACACTTGAGACATAGCTGTTGTCCAATTAGGGAACCAAAATCCCCTAGTACTTTTTGGCACGGTCACAACCAGTTTACCGGAGGGCCTCTCCCTTAGGAGGGTTGAAGTCGCGAGACTGGTTCCGGAGGTCTGATTGGAATACCGCACTCCATTCAGTAACTGAAGGGCTACCTTTCACAGTTCTCAGGATATCTCTGTATAGGGGTATTGCAGTAAAAGGACCAAACGGTAGATTCACCTTTCTGGACGTGTCATGAACGGGGTATCTTAGTTGCCATTCTTTTAGGATTGACTACCCGATATCCCTCCCGGTAGGGGGATATCTTAGCCACTTGGCTTTCCTATTCATATTGTCTGACTTGGATTTCATCACCTTGCAGAGGATATGTCTAGTTGAGTCAGAATACTTTATTTAGGTGTTTGCATGCTCCCTTACCTCCTTTTGGTCTAGTGAGTCCACTGTTTTTTATTTTTAGGAAACCTATTGTTTGTTGGTATTCTGACCATTTCTGTTGACACTCCACCTATCGTAGAATAGCTGTTACAGTAGGTGTTTTGAGTTGGTTGTTGGCCTGAGTGCCCTATTTTTTGAGCTCTCCTTCTGCACACTCGGTTGCATTAGGGTTTTTGAGCTATTTTTTACTCACCTAAACCCACAGAGATTTGACACCATCTGTCACCATTGAGTCCCCGAGACATTCTTGGTACCTCAGGGGCGAACCCCCGCAGCACGGTTCACTTGAAACCACCCGTCATCGACACAGGTCATCCTCACTTGACTCCACTCATCAGCGGCATAGGACTCCGTCACCAGATGTTGACGCCCCTTATTTTACTTCTGATTCTGAGCCTGAGTCTGAGAACCCCATTTACACTGCCCCTACTAGCCCCATGGCTGGCGTGACTTCCACTCCCTTCATGGTAGGGACCGTTGCTGGCACATCCACCACTACACCAGTGACCACACCCGCTGTGGGTATGCCCTCCATAGGGCCCCCATCTATTGTTCCCCTCACGGCACCTATTCCCACAGCGGGAATACCTATTCCCACTCCATCAGTTGCTCACACTACCCATGGTGGAGCAGGACCGTCCTATACCACCTTAGTTCCCCCACTTGGGGGAAACCTCCCTAACACTACCCCTCCACTTGGGGGAATTGGCCCCAACTTGGCCCAACCCACTACCATGTCACATCCTTCTTCTAGTTTTCCATTCATGGCTAGCCTCAACCTGCCTGACCTAGCCAGATTGACCAATGACCCTATCCGACATGACCCTGCATGGCCTCACATGCCCACCAAGCTCCCCTCTGACATCCCTAAGTTCGAGGGCAAGGCAGGTGAGGACCCACAAAACCACATCATGTCCTTCCATCTATGGTGTTCCTCCAACTCCATAGTGGACGACTCTATTTGCCTCCATCTCTTACAGCGCACCTTCACTGGCTCTGCAGCCAAGTCGTATATCGAGAAACCCCATGGAACCCATGCCACCTTTACTTCCCTTGCCTCAACCTTCCTGTAGTTCTTCCAGTTACCTATCCACTATGACGCGGGCGTTGAGATCCTTCTATCATGTAGAAAAAACATGGCTACCCACATCACAGACCACATTCATGAGTGGCGTCGACGCCGTAGCTTATGGAAGATAAAATTAGACGACCGTATCTTCCTAGATTGGTTCCTCAAATCCCTTCTTCCTGCTATTGCTAAGGATGTGGCATCCAAAAGTCCCCAGTCTGAAGAAGAGGCCATCCTTAAGGCCCAACAATTCGACCTCATTTACGCCCAGTCGGGTTATCTCTATACCATTATACCTGACGCCCCTCGCAGCAATTCCTCCCAGCACGATGCGTCGGGGGCATCCCACGCTGCCGATGTCATCATTGGTCGTGTCTCTTCACATCCTCAACCATTTTCCATAGCACGTCCTACCCCTAGCCCTGAACTTTCGCCGGCTACCTCAGAGTTCGGAGCAACCAACTCGTATGCTCCCATGGCACATCACCACCATTCCCATGGACCCTCATGTCCACCTCAGTGTTTCGGTCATGCAACTCCCGCTTACGTCCCCCCGGTCGCACCTCAGCCCTACTACCACTAGCAGGCTGCACCAGCTCCTGCACCTTCACAAGCCCAACCTGCTTATTACCCACCACAGGCTGCCCCTACGGCAAGCCCACAACCTGCTCCGCAACCCTATCAGCAACCCACTCAA
Organism: Pseudotsuga menziesii; assembly: GCA_001517045.1. Classification (NCBI taxonomy): domain Eukaryota; kingdom Viridiplantae; phylum Streptophyta; class Pinopsida; order Pinales; family Pinaceae; genus Pseudotsuga; species Pseudotsuga menziesii. The sequence continues at coordinate 761,246 of LPNX010730020.1, read as the reverse complement.
GTTGCTGCACCTGCGCAGCCTCCACCTACATATCATCCACCGCAGCCTGCTCCTGCACCTGCGTAACCTCAGAATCCACCTGCTGCCCAAGGGCAAGTTTATGCCCAACAAAACCCACTGCAAAACCAGAACAACCAACGCAACGAGGGCCAACAAAACCGCGGCAGGGGCCGAAATCATGGAAACAACCAACCTACAGACCAAGCTGGTCAACCACCTAATCCCCCTGATAATAATAATGCGGCCCCTGCTAACCAAAACCTAGATCGCCCGCCCAAGCAGGCTAAAAACCCCAATTTGTGAACAAACCATCCTTGTTATATTTGTGGGGTCTATGGCTACTACACACATTTTTTCCCAGACATGGTGCGAGTTCGACAACTTTGGGCTAAGGATGCCCACCGCCAAGGGCAGGTGGCTCCTCAAGCACTACCCAACCCCCCATAACCTTAGCAGCCACCTTTGGTGCTGCAAAACCCCTTACCAAACCAAGGCGTAGTGAACACTCAACCATTGGCTCCCCCTCAAGCCAACGCACCAACCCAACAACAAATCACTTACGCTACTCCTGATCAACCCATGCTTGATTCAGGTACCCACCACTTGTTGATGATGTCCTCCGATGAAGTCAACCTCGAGACCCGGCGGAACCAATATGGCTCCACCTCTGAAGCCCCTCCCGTCGATAAACCCACTAATGCTCATCCCACTGATCAGGCGTTACATATACCTCCACCTCCCCTAGATGGCACTCCCAAAGCACCTCGTTTCCCGCTTCACCGTATCAACAATAACCCCAATGCGCGGGCTGCGTCAAACTACAACATTGTTGATGAATTAGCCCAATATCCTACAGCCATGTCTGTGTTAGAAGTCTTAAAAAATGCCCTTCGCAGCGTAAGACTTTACTCTCAGCCATTGGGGCTATCGATCCAAATGATTCGAATGTAATGGCGTTTGATTTGGACCAATCCGAACCCCGCATGCCTTCCACTTTAGCATTCCAAGTTTTCGTTTCCATTCGGAATTTTGTCATCCATTGATGCATTATTGATGAAGGTGCCTCTACATGTGTCATGTCCACCTCCATCTGGCAGAAAATGGGATCCCCCACTCTCCATCAGTCCTCTACTGCATTGCGAGCCTACGACAGTCGTTCGGCTCAACCACAAGGCCTCTTAACTAACGTCCCCGTCCAGCTGGCTAGCAAAACTGTCCTCATCAACATCGAGGTTATTAATGCACAGCTTGATTATAACCTTTTACTTGGCCGTAGCTACATGTATGCCATGCGGGCGGTTGATTCTTCCATTTTTCATACCATGATGTTCCCTCATGAGGGACGCGTGGTCAAGGTTGACCAACTCACCTACCATGATCCCAGTGCCCCCGCGGCACCTGAAAATGTTCTCCCCATGGTTGAACAACCTGTTTCGAGTGCCACCACTTTAGTTGTTTCCTCTATGGGGCCTGGAGTTTACTCAGATGCGCCCATGACCTTGACCTTCCAATCTATTCCATCCCCATCACCCGCCACCGACGTGTCTGACCTGTGTACCCTGTCCCATAATATGTGAACTCCTACTAATCAACCGCCCTTGTTGCCTAAACCCCCTTTGGTACCTAGCCACATTGGTGCTACCCCCATCCATACCATTCCTTTCCTCTTCCCTCCATCAGGAGTAGTTAGCGCCCCGGTCATGGCTACCCTTAGCCTCCCTGGTTTAACCTTAGGATTACCCGTTTGGTATCTTTCACCTCCCGTTCCCCCACCGACACCAGATGTCATCCTGCAACCGGTGCAACCCATTGTCACTACTAGTCAACCACCTCCCAGTGTTGCTACCCTGTCATCCTCCATGAACCCCCCCCTCCTCTTACCAAACCCACTGGGGGCAGAGGCCCCCAACCTTACTCTGCTGTCCCACCTCCCAAGACAGTCAAAAACCCCCCTTTGTTTCATGCTCCTCCCAAATGCTCGTTGTGCGATGAGTTGGGCCATGCGACTCACCAATGTCCTTAGTTACTGGCATTACAGGAACACATGCAAATTCTTGATGATGACCCCAGTATACCGGTTGTCCAACTAGAGTCAACCCCTAAGCCTCGCGACAAATCCATGCACACTAACCACCCCTGTGCCATATGCGGTGTTTATGGGCATTACACAAATCATTGTCCCGATCTCCCCAATTACAGAGTAGCTCTCTATGAGATGAACAATCTAGATCTTGAGACGGCACCACCCACCAGTGAGGAGCTCCTCCCACCGGTCTCTCCCCCTTTCGAAGAGATTAATACCATTTATATGATCTCTTCCGCCCCTACTCCCTCGTCAACCAATTTGACAACACAAACTTTCCATACCGACGAAGAGATTCTCGAGGCTCTCACTGCCTCGGAGTATCCCTGGGATGACATGCACCATCGTTCATACTTCCTCCCAGATGAATCCTCCTCTAACACCGCTACCCAGTTTGCAGTTGAATCCAAAGACTTCCTTCCCCCCAAGGTCGACTGGTTCAAGGACCCTATTCCTACTCCTGATGCCTTCGAGGAGGGTAACATGGCCAATATCTCACCTGTCATCCAAATTGATATCGTGGCCCCAGGAAGCATCCCCGAACTCATCACTTTAGGATCCTCTTGTAGTGAGCAAGAGATTGAGGAATACAAAAAACTCTTCAGAGAATTCCGTGATGTCTTTGCCTGGTCCTATACTGAAATGCTCGGTCTTGACCTTGCCATTATAGAGCACCACATTGACACATGGCCTGATGTACCCCCCGTTCGTCAGAAACAACATCCCATTCATCCCTCAAAACTCCCAGCTTTCAAAGAAGAGATTGAGAAACTTCGCACGGCCGGATTCATTTATCCCATTGCCTATACCACCTGGGTTTCAAACCCGGTTCCCGTTAACAAAAAACTAGGCACCATTAGAGTATGCACTGACTTTCGAGATTTAAACCATGCCTATCCTAAAGACAATTTCCCCACGCCATTTATTGACCATCTCATCGATGCGTGTGCGAGGCATGAAGTCCTCTCGTTCATGGATGGTTTTTCTGGACACAATCAGATCCAAATCCGAACAGAAGACCAGTACAAAACTGCCTTTACTACCCCATGGGGCACCTTTGCCTATTGCGTCATGCCTTTTGGCCTAAAAAATGCTGGTGCCACATTCCAGCAGGCCATGACCTATTGCTTTCATGATTTGGTCCACATCCTGCTCGTCTACCTTGATGACCTTATAGCTCGTTCCCGGCAACGATCAGACCACCTTAACGACCTTCGACAAGTTTTTCTGCGTTGTCACAAATATCAGATCCGATTGAACCCACACAAGTGTGTCTTTTGCGTTTCGGCAGGCCGATTGTTGGGTTTTATTGTTTCCCAGAAAGGAATTACTGTTGATCCCCTAAAAGTCCAAGCCATCTTAGACCTTCCATCTCCTCGAACGCTCCGGCAACTCCAAAGTCTCCAAGGGCGATCCAATTTCCTTCGACGCTTCGTTCCTGATTACGCCACAACCGTTCACAGTTTCTTGTACCTGCTCTGTACCCACGTACCCTTTGTCTAGGACTAGCAAGCAGAAGCTACATTCAAAGCCCTCAAGAAAGCACTCACACAAGCCCCCTTGATCTCCTCCCCCGGATTTCTCTAAGGACTTCATCCTTTACGTCTCGGCATCTGAGCATGCTGTCTCCGGAGTCTTGGTTCAAGAAGACACCTCACACCAAGAGCATGTCATTTACTACGTCAGCCAGACCTTGTCCGACCCACCCCTACGTTACCCATATGAGGAGAGACTAGCCCTAGCAGTGGTCTTTTCCGTCCAAAAATTGCGACACTACATTTTACTTAGTCATACCACAATCGTTGCCGACTCTAACCCCATGGTGTATCTCCTAAACCGGCGGCTCCTGCAAGGTCATGTGGCTAAATGGGTCATTATCCTCCAAGAATATGACCTCACATTCCAAACACCTAAGAGCACTAAAGCCCTTGCGCTTGCCCAACTCATCATTGATCTCCCTTCCTTACTCCCGGCCCCACCTATCTCCGATGAGTTACCTGATAATCACTTGTTCACTATCTCGTCTAATGACCTGTGGTACGGTTATATCTTGTTATACCTACGCACACAGAAGTTCCACCCCACAGTCACTCATAATGAACGTCGTTGGATCCGTCACCAGGCCTCTCACTACCTCCTCATAGGAGATGTTCTTTACCGACGAGGGGTCGACACAATTCTTCGTTGCTGCCTTACACATGAGGAAGCTGAACACGTCCTTAATGATTGTCATAGCGATGCCTGCGGCGGCCATTTCTCAGGGATGGCCACTGCCCAAAAGGTCATCCGCACCGGATACTTCTGGCCCACACTTTTCACTGACTGCATCATTGCGATCAAGCATTTCCATAATTGCAACTTTTCTCCCCCAAGGCCCAGACACCACCCGCTCCATTACACCCAGTCATCACCGTCGGCCCCTTTTGTAAGTGGGCCATCGACTTCATGGAGTGTCGACCCCCATCTGTGAATGGCCATAAGTATATCATTGTCACTGTCGATTACTTCACCAAATGGGCGGAACCCATGCCCACCTTCAACTGTACCACTGACACTGCTGCCCATTTCTTTTTTAACCATGTTATCACTCAATTCGGGGTCCCTAAACAGTTGGTCTCAGACCATGGATCACACTTTGAAGATTCCTTGTGGCGTGAGTTATCCACCCTCCTCAAGTTTGAACACCAATTTTCCTCTTCTTACTACCATCAAGGGAACGGTCAAGTAGAAGCTATTAACAAAATCCTAAAAACCATACTCCAACGCACTATTGACTGGCATAAGTCCAATTGGCACCATATGCTTTTCCCTGCCTTATGGGCTTACTGTACCTCCACCAAGAATGCCACTGGTTTTACCCCGTTTCATCTCGTTCATGGGGTAGAGTCTATCCTCCCCATCGAGTGTCAGATACCCACCTTGCATATCGCCGTTGAGCTCCTCCTCGATACCTCCCCCCTTGAGCAACGTTTTCTATCCCTCGAACAAGCAGATGAAGATCATCTTGCCACTCTCCAGAACATCGAAGCGGCCAAAAACCACTCCAAAGCCGGTTATGACAAACATGTCCACCCTTGAATTTTCCACGAAGGGGACCTCATCCTCGCCTATGACCAAGCCCACGACAAAACCGGTAAAGGAAAGTTTGAATCCATGTGGCAAGGCCCTTACATTGTGCAGACTTGCCTCAGCAAGGGGGCATACATTTTAGCCGATTCTGAAGGCCACCCTTTGTGCAATCCCCATAATGGGTTGTATCTTAAACGCTTTTACCCATAACTGAAACCGTGACCTCATTGGTCCGCATTGTACAGGTTTCTCTCTTTTTTTTTTTTCACCTTCTTTACCATAATCTTACATTCATCATTTTTTGCATGCCCACACATGGACCATATTCCACCTTGTTACACTGGCTTTGTTGATGGCACAAACCGCTGGTCTCCCAACCTGGCTTCTGCAGCATGGGTCTTATATTCCCCTTCCAATGAACTGATTCACCTTGACAGAATATGTATAGGCGCCGCTACCAATAACCAGGCGGAGTATGATGCTGTGAATGGTCTCCTGACTGCTGCCCTCCAGATGGGCATATGTCACCTGCATGTGTTTCTGGACTCCCAGCTACTTGTCTCCCAGCTCAACAACTACTACCAGGTGCGTGAGCCTTGCCTATTTAGAAAATTCCTGCGTACAAAACAACTCAGTCGACAGTTTGAATCCATCACATTCACACATATCCCAAGAGCTTACAATAGTGTCGCAGATCAAATGGCAAATAACATCCTAGATTGGCATATCAATCACACCATGTAACACCTCCATCCTGCATAGCATCTCATCAAAATATATAAAAACCCAAAAAGATTGCATTGCATCAACATTTGCATACATGTACATAAACCATAAAACCACATAAAATACATAAGGGGCATTAACGTGCCCAACATCCTAGGATACTTGCATCCACGTGCAATACAAACATATAACACATCATAAAGTGCATCCACGTGCGTACCACTAAGACAACATCACAAAAAGGTGCATCCATGTGCATATATATATATGTATCAACAAAATAATACATGTTACGGTGCTATACATGCCCTGAGTACCCCCGTACTCAGCTATACAAAAAAATGCCTGTACATCCCTACAGCTCATAAAATACACGCCGTAGCTACAAAACTCGGGGGGAGTCCCCTGCACTCCCTAATGAGAGTCATACCCCGTGTCACTGCCAGTATCCCCTGCCTCTGAATCCTCCCCTCGCTCCTCCTCCGGTAAATCCTCATCCCCTACGGGCTCCTGTGCCCGCAACCTATCCACCAAGATAGCCACCCGAATCGCAATCGATCTGAAATCGCGGGGTGCCCTCATGCAATCCTGAATCATGTTCGGATCGATGTCCTGCCACCCCTTGTCAGTCACCCCCACCAGCAAATGGCCGAGTAGAGCTCGTACAGACTCGAGCGTCCCCTCCGCATCTTGGCGACGTACCTCCCCCCGCCCGGGTAAAGCTGGAACGGCCACAATCCCCCTCTGTGCCACATGCCCTGGTGGCAGCCTCGGGCCCACATCTGCAGATCACCTGTTTGTCAGTAACAATACATCAATCAACTATCATATATACAAATTGACAATACAATCAAACCATACGTACCATCTGGTTCCCATGCCTGTCCCGGCGGCCGTGGTGCCTCTGGGTCTCCGGTGTAATCCATATCTCTATATGGATAATCATCAAGCGTCAACGGTAGCTGGAGCCACTGCAAGTACAAATCCTGTGTGAAGTACCTACCACATCTCCACCACCACGGTGGCGCATCATCTCACCCCACCGCACCATCCGCGGCTCCCTCAAGCCTCCTACTCTGATTGGCACCCTCGGCCGCAGTGTAGGTACCCTCTCCATAAAAAATGCGCATAAAAAGGAACCATAGAAAAACCCCTTGCCAGATTCCTTTGCTACTGTCAGCTGCCACTGCACATAGGTTAGGAACATCTGGCCCCACGCATAATACACACCATCCAGTACGCGCTCCACTAGCTGCATCTGACCCCCAGACACCTTCTCCGACGACTGGGATCCCAAGACGCACACCACGCACGCTGCCATCGCCCACACTGCTGGCTCCTGTAGATCTCTCACCGGAAGTGCATTTCTATGCACCCGAGCCTCTGGACCATAGAATCGCTCCAGCATGTCATCCATATCTATGTCCGTGGATACCCGCGGCTCTGTGTTTGACACCCTACCCAGACAGGGCAACCCCATCAGGAAGTATACATCAGTCAGGGTGAGGTCCACCCTCTCACCCTACACTCGGAAAGCCTGTATGTCTGGCTCCCAGAAACCAACCAGTTGGTTCAACAGCAATGCTGCTGACTACATCATAGGTACCTGGGCGAGCTTCAGTAGTCCGAACAGCCCTAGCATTGATCGTACCCGACGGTCCTCTCGGACGATGGCCATAATCTCATCTGGTATCTCCTGCTCTCTCCATAGCACCTGCGGCATCCTGTCAATCACACAAAGTAGACTCATCAGAATCATGTTAAACAAATAGTAATCACCCTTCCCCCAACCAAAAACCCAAATAGCTCAGTCCAAAACCGCGGCTTTAGGGTTCCCTGCCGCGGTTTCCAACCGCGACTGTTAGGCCTATAGTCGCGGTTCCTAACCACGGCTGTCAGGCCTAAACCCGTGGTTTCCGACCACGGCTGTCAGGCCTACAGTCGCGGTCCCTAACCATGGATGTTGAACCTACAGTCGTGGTCCCTAACCACAGCTATCAAGCCTAAACCTGCGGTCCACCCCACGTGGACCGTACAAAAGGTACCCTGGGACCCACTAACCCCCCCCCGAACCCAACGACAATGCAGGTATGAGTTTGATGGAATACCTGTATCTCCCGAATCTAAAATCAGCTAGTCGGATCGTCCAGAAATGCCACCTCAGCTCTGGTCCACTCTGATCACTAGTCAAAGTCAAATAGTACAAATGACACTTGTCATGTTGGGCCCACTTACTATTTATAGTCCATTGACCTTTTTCTCGTTTCGGCCATTTTGAACCCATACGGAGTCCGTTTTCTGAACCGTTTCCACCATTGGAATCAACATGATGAGACCGTCATGATGGTCACCTCATTGCATTATTTTTTCTATGACATTTTTGCCCATTTTTTAGACACCGCCAGTCGTCTCGGTTTGCGCGCCACTTCGGCCGTTCTCCATTTTTCCCACTTTGTATATCGTCGGATTCATTTTTTCGAGCTCGTGATGATGCTTGAGATCATTTATCGCTCTCACTTGGTACAATTTCAACATTGTGTCTCGACACCTTGCTACCTCGATTTGCACACCACATCGGCAGCCATCAGATTGTTCCCCAATTTTTACATGAGCCATCCACTCCTGTCATACTGCAAATGCTACGTTATTTTGCCACCATTCATTCACCCCACAAGGAGACCCACCAATGTTCCCCCCCACCCTCGTTCCTGGTCATCATAAATGTTCCTTGATTGAACACTTCCTCCTTGCCTGGCCTTTCATCACTTCAGAGTCTTCTTATTGCTTTCAGACTCCTTAAAATTGAAAGCAACCACGAGCATGAACTGTCCTGGGCTCGTAAAATCCACACGACAGTACCATTCCATCACTTCAGAGTCTTCTTATTTGATTTTAGACTCCTTAAAATTGAAAGCAACCATGAGCATGAACTGTCCTGGGCTCGTAAAGTCCACACGATAGTACCATTCCATTCATTCAGAGTCTTCTTATTTGCTTTCAGACTCCTTAAAATTGAAAGCAACCACGAGCATGAACTGTCCTGGGCTCGTAAAATCCACATGATAGTACCACTCCATTCATTCAGAGTCTTCTTATTGCTTTCAGACTCCTTAATATTGAAAGCAACCATGAGCATGAACTGTCCTGGGCTTGTACAATCCACACGACAGTACCATTCCATCCATTTAGAGTCTTCTTATTTGATTTCAGACTCCTTAAAATTGAGAGCAACCACGAGCATGAACTGTCCTGGGCTCGTATACATCCACACGACAATACCATTTTATATACACACTTCTTCCAATTCCCTCACCCATGAAGAAGTCCCCCCCGTGCCTCTTAGCACTGTGATCAATCCTCTCGGCAGCACCCCCAATTAGGTCGCCTTTGTTCAGAGTATTCTGCAGTCTCCTGCCATTTTACCACAGCTTGAGTCTCCCTCAGCCCAGTCACCTTCCAGATGCAATACAGCTATGATCCCCTTACCACCAATCTGTTTCATATGCTGCTCGATCATCCCTGCCATCATACTCTGAATAAAGGAAGTTTGAGTCCACCCACTCTACTTGCCCAGTTATTCCCCTAAGTTGCTCAATCCTACCATCAGTACTATCACATTTCGGTTTTCCACCTCGCGCTCCTGTCAAGGAAACATCATTTCCTTGATAGTTGCAGGTCTCCCTCTATCGATGACAGCCCCTCTATTCCAGAGGATAGACCCAGAGGCCTCTGCGCCTTGGACCCCTCACCATCTGTGGTGGGTGCCTACGGACCATTTTGGGAGGAGTCATCATTGCCTCTTTGAATGGTTGTTTCTCACATGCTCGACTTCAGCACCTTGATCGCATCGTTGAGAATCACGCAGGATTTAGATCCCTTCCATTATTTGTCGAAGACCCCGGATTTCCCCCGACTCTAGCACATTGGTGAGTCACTTCGGAACACCTAGTTATATGCTCCCGTGGATGTCCGGGCTGCGTTGGCGATTGTATTCAGAAGCCATCCAGTTCCATGCTTCCTTGAGTACCCAGTTCAGTTCCACTTCAGTGTACCATTGCGAGTATGACCCTTGTCACTCTCGTCTAGCAGCTCATCAGTTCCTTTGGTACCACATTCAGTAGCACTGCTGTCATTCCGGTGCATCAGTTTTTCAGCTCAGACATGATCATCCCAGCAGTATGTCCCAAATTTGAGTCCCTTCTAGACTCTTATGATCTACACAGTGGTTTTTTATGTATCATACAGGTCCCTCTTTTTGGGCCTCACAGTTATGTTTATGTATCTTCATACGAGCATGGGTATGCCCGCCTCATCCATATATTGATATTCTTCCTCATTCAGTATTTGAGGCCATGTATATGTCAGGGCCCCATATTTTGGACCCCATTGTTATTATTATGGTATATCCTGATACGAGCATGGGAATGCCTGCCTC
>LPNX010730020.1:661829-740936 GCA_001517045.1 Pseudotsuga menziesii | reverse complement strand
TTCATCTTGGGACCACAAACTGGACATGCAAATTTTCCCTTTGTTTGAATACCACAAAAATGTGTTAGCCCTGGAGCATCGTGAATTGTCCAGGAAAGCATTGCATGGAATTCAAAATCCCTTTGCCCTACTGGTCTAGAGACATCATACATAGTGACACCATTCCATAGCTTCACTAGTTCATCAACAAGAGGCTCGATATATACATTCATATCTTTAACTATGTACTTACCTAAAAGAAAACAACAAATACAATACATATAAGTAAATGAAATATATATATGACATGAATATGCAACAATATTGATGTTCATGACAAATTAAATACTAATGCATTAAAAAAACATTGTTCTAAAGTACAAATTATACCTGGAACAATCATTGACAACATTATATGCTCCCTCTTTATTGACATCCATGGAGGAATGTTATTGTTGATAACAAAAGCATGCCAAACCGAGCAAGTAGATCTCATCTCTTTAAATGGATTGACACCATCCGCTGCCAAAGAAAGTCTAGCATTACGAGGTTCTTCTTTAAAGTGTGGCCATTTTTCCTCTATGTTTGTAAATGCAGAACCATCTGCGGGCATTCGAAAAATATCATCTCCACTTCTATTCCGTGCATGGTAATCCATAAATTGTGCTATGTTTTTGCACCTAAACAGTCGTTGCAAGCGTGGAATAATGGGAATATAACGAAGAACCTTACAAGACACCTTTTTGGTTACTTGATCTGTTCAGTATCTACTGCTATGACATATAGGGAATTCTGTTGCAAACTCATACTGATTATAATATAAAATATGATCATTAGGACATGCATCAATTGCTTGATCGTCCATTCCAACATAGTTCATGATATTTTTTAAATCTTGGTATGTGCAAGGTAATTTATTTGATGGCGGTAACAAATACTCACCTATCAAACTGTTACAACAAATTTAAAAAAAATGGTTACTATAAATATTTGAAGAGCATAATATTAATGAAAACAAATACATCCTTATTTATTTTTATGATGAAGTACGTATACCAATACAAATATTATAGCAACATAAATCAAATCATATATATGCGATCGATGAAACATATAATCACATACGTACCTTAACACCAGTGTGATGGCTGTGTTTGAAAAACCATGCTTAACCTCTAAGTTCATTATCAACAACATAGCAGAGAGAACACTTATGCGGGAGCCTTCAAAAAGAGGTTCGTCTACCTTCTCAAGTGTAGGTAAATCATGAAGATCTTCAAAGTCATCAATTGGCAGCGCATGAGGTTGATCATCATCCATTCTAACATTAAATGCATCATTGATTAATGCATTTGCACCATCATCCTCAATTATGTTATCGTCATGATCATCGTCTAATTCCATGTCATCATTAACTTGATCATGATCAGTATTCGCAAGCCCTGCATATTGACGTTCCTCCTGCGCTAGTTGTTCCCGCGTAATTACCACATTCTCCATGTTCGGAACAGACCTATGAGGCCCTTGATTTATAATTACAATTAAAACATCAAACAAAGAACGTTAGTCATGTTGATTAAGTAACAAAAATAAAAATGATACAATATACAATTACAAAAACTCTCAATATAAAGACCGAATGATATATAATCATGAATTATATTGACTTACCAATGGATGATATTCATGCCCCCCCTCAACATTTCCATGTTCTCTACAATGTATTTTAGCTATTTTGATCAGTAACCTTCTCATATTAAAGCCCCTACATCGACTGCAAGGACAATAACATTTTCCATCACCCCTTCTTTCCACTCCATCCCACAACCTAGCAAGCAATTGTCGATTTTGTTCTGCTGGATCTTGATGACCTGTAACATTATTGTTACGTGACATTTTATTACTCAAACCCTAAGACCAAAATCCAAGACCAAGTGGGAAGATCCCCACAAAATAGCAACGCCAAAATCCAAGACCAAGTGGGAAGATCCCCACAAAAGAGCAACGCCAAAATCCAAGACCAAGTGGGAAGATCCCCACAAAAGAGCAACGCCAAAATTGAAGACCAAGTGGGAAGATCCCCACAAAAGAGCAATGCCAAAATCCAATACCAAGTGGGAAGATCCCCACAAAAGCACAAGGGCAAAAAAAAACCCTTAAGAATTTCGCACTTTTTGTCCAAGAGATCAGTGCGAGACTCAGTGTGTGAGATAATGAACCTAGGCGTACATCTATTTATATGAGTGTGTGTAGGAAAATGAACCGACGCATCAGATAAGCGACGACGCTTTCCATTTTAAATAATTAACCAATTAAGTGTATTTTATTAAATGATTGAGCAATTTATGCACCGTTGCTTAAGAGACGCTTAGGAGGATATCTGTCGCTTAAGCGATGCTTACAAGCCTAGCCGTCGCTTAAGCGACGCTTATGCCCACCATTTCAAAAAAAAAAATTATCTTTTTGATTTTTGGTACAGTTAAAAGAAAAAATCCACGCACCGTCGGATTTTGGATCGAAATGTACAAGTGGCAGACTGCTGTTCAAGAAGAAAGATGTAGAGTGTTGTAGATCGATGGACGATTGGAAGAGATCTTGGAAACTACATCTTACTTTGTGGACAAATCTCAAGACATCCTAGAGGTCCTAACTGCAAGAATGGTGAGGCTGGAAAACAACGAAGAAACTCCAGCAGAGCTACCATCAAGAGACAAACAAGCCCTCAAGCGGGATTATAACTTAATAGAATTTGATATTAACACCACAGAGGATTTCAAGAAAGCAGTCAAGAAGACGAAAGGATCCTACATGGAATTCTTTAGAAGAGTCCTCATCACATAAAACCGGTGCCAGGTAGAGGCCGAGAAGAGGCTGGATGATTTCCCAGACCACGATTCATTTATGGAGGTGTTGCAGAAAAGACATCAGGATGAAGAAGTAAGAATGCAGCACATTAAGGCCATTGATGACCAGATTCTGAGAAGTGAAGTAGGCCATTCAACAGTTAGTGTGCAGATCTTGGAAGACCAACTTTGGTTAAGCGCAACCAGAGTGGAGGCTATAAAGAACCAGGCCGAAAAATTTGAAATCAACATTCAATTTTTGGAACCCTGCACATTTGAGGGCATTTCCTCTGATGCTGCGTCATGGAAGAATTTTCTAGATGCTCAAGTGGGACCCTCCTCATGAAGGGTCGGTCATTATTGTAATTTGTAACTATTTTTTGTAAAACATTTAAGAAAAGTAGAACATTGGGAAACGAGGGGTTGGGAAGCCCAAAGGTCACTTTGGGCAGCCCAACAGTCTCACCCTTTTGTACAAAGATAGAAAGCTTAGAAGGGAAAGGATATTTTTCCCAGTTACACTAGAAAGCAATATTGTAAGAAGAACTATTTCTCTTTGCAATAAAGAAAGATGGTTTTCCTGCTGGAGAAAGATTGGTGGAATTTCCAAATGTTATGCTGTGGATGACTGAAAGATGAACTATTTTGTTTTTCCAATTTTTTGTCCATTAACTGTGAGATCGTTCTAACTCTCTGAACCTATGTTCTTGCTTAAATGATTTTTGGTTCATTTTGTGGAAATGTCACCAAGAGTAATGTATGCTGCTTATGAAATAGTTGGCTATCTGATTGTTGAAATATCTTTAATCTTTCATGTGTTGTAGATAAGAATATCAGCTACTTGTAATTTTTCTTTATAATGCATGAATAATCCACATTACTCATAAATAAATCATATTCTGGCTCCCCGGGGATAGGTAGATAGATAGATAGTTAGTTCATTTCATTGATGCATATGTGATATAGATGCATGTGATCCTTAAGACAAGAGGTAAGAACCTGCACATCACATTGTGACTGCTCCCTACATCCTCATCACCCTGCATGGTTAATTAGGCATATACATCTCATACATTAATTCAAAATACAAAAACTCGGTGGACCGGGCCGCAATCGGTAAAACCTGTGTTTTTTTACTCGACCTACGGTATCCGAACCGCAAACCAGATGAATTCCCCATACCAAACAGTCAGGCTAGTTGGGAACGTTGACTGGGGAGAATCCCTTTCTATTGTTGCCTGTGAATTTCCAGGCCTCAACAGTTTTGGTGCTAGAAGGAGGGTCGCTAGTGAATGGCTGGCCATGGAAACTTAGTTTTCCCAAGATTACCTTACCAGCAGATATTTTGAAGCTTTCATCCTGACCCAAGTACTTACCGGTTTCAGTTATACCTTTGAATTAAGAAAGCCTGTTCTCACCCTACGTTGCTCTTTGCTCATATTTTTGTTCTTTTGCCTATACTCATGGCTGGTGTGATTGTGAACCAGCCCAACCCATTACCTGCTTGGAGAGCGAGATCACCTTTGAACCTCATGCCTCCATTGCATAACTTACCTCAGGGTTTTGATAAGCTGCTGCCTAAGTTTGACCCTGAGGAAAAGACTGCTGTAGATGATCACTTGCAGAGTTTTTATTTAGTAGTAGAAGGGTTAAGGGCTGGGGAGTACGAAGATGTTGTCTGTAGATTATTCCCTCATACCTTGAAAGGGGAAGCTGCTTCATGGTACTTTGCCCTACCCGCAAACTCGATCCTAGAATGGAACACTTTCGAAGGGGTTTTTAGGAGTAAATACACAGTCCAAAAAATGCATGCCTCATTGATGAAAGGTCTCAGTTTGTTAAGAAAAGAGAAGAATGAAAAGGTACATAAGTTCACTCAAAGATTCTCATTATACCTAAAGAATTTTTCTGAAGCTGACAGACCCTCAGACAAGGTCTTAATTGAATATTATACATCTGCCCTAGGACGTGAGTTAGCTATGCTCACTAAAATGAAAGCCAAGCCTGCATTGGTAGAGACTTATGAAGAGGTAGGAAGGGTAGAAGCTGAAATGGAAAGTGTAGAAGATTACCCTGACTTACCTGAAGAGAAGACTACCGGGAGAAGAGCTTTACTGCTGTCTAAACCTAAAGAGGAATGCTAAAAATGATGTAGAATCTATCCAATAGAATAATAGATCTGGAGAAAGGGAGGGAAGCTCAGAAAAATCACAAACCCTATTATCCAAAAATAGAGGATAATAACCAATGTCAAGTCCCTCCCCCACATCTACCATCATTAAACATAACATAAGTAGGGGGTGATAATTTCTGCACTTTTCACCAACAACCTCATTCGGAAAAGAAGTGCCCGCAATGGTTGAATTCAATAACACTGGTTATGAATCAGATGCTAGATTCTAAAGTAACCAAGAAAAATGGCAAGGAGGAGAAGAAAAACCAGGCTATGGAGAAACAAGATAATGACACTATGCTTTCATGGAATGGTATCTCGTTGTTTGACACTAAAGAGAGTGCTCTCAAAACTAAATGCACACCTACAGCGACAAAGGACATAGATTTAACAATTTTGAAGATCAAAAGACTGCAAAAGAATGTCAAGAGACAAGTAGAGGTGAAGTTTGAGGACAAAACACCTAGATCCAATACCCTCAACGAAGAGGCAGAGCCAATCACTGAGATTGTCAAACCTGTAGAAGAACCGATAGGTGTTAGTGAGGAAAACACTAATGAAATTGGAGAGCATGAAGAGGATTTGCCTACTCAAAACCAACCAGGAGAAGAAGACATAGAACCAGGATGGGGAGAGAAAGCTGATACCCCACTTTTTCTTTTGACCCTAGAAATGCTGAATCATAATGTGCATAATTGCTTAGTAGATTATGGATCAGTGGTGAATGTTATGCCACTAGAGATTTGTAAAAATATTAAGGGACAGCCAAAGTCCACATTTTGTGAAGTAACGCAATTAGACAGCTCAGGTGTTAAAGTAGTGGGAGAAATGAAAATTTTCCTCATTCGCTTTTCTGCAAACAACAAGATTTGTCAATTTATTAACATCACTGTGGCTGACATACCTAGTGGATATGGGCTTATTCTCAACAGAGATTGGTCTGCCAGGTTAAAAGGCTATTTTGCTTCATATTGGTCTCATTTATTGTTGCCTCTCACGGGTACCCCAAATAAGAATAAGATTTTGAGAGATCCTTACATGAATTATAATGTCACTAAGCTAGGGGAGGGAAATGAATCTGTTGACTCTGTCCTAGGAAATTATCTGATTGAGCTTAAGATAAGACATCTTACAGAAAGAAAAGCCAGATCTAAGATTAACTATCAGCCTGAGCTCCTTCAACTTCCTCAGGCTGAAGGGGATGACTGTAGGATTGTAGACATGTGTTCAATTTCAAAAATAGCAGAGCTAGACCATGCTTAGATGTTTCATGTCTATAATCCAGCCCACCCTCTAACTCCCTAAGATAACAGATATTCAAGGGTGGGCAAAAATTTTTCTTTTCTTTTCGTTTGCTTTGTACATAAATAAATTGATGTCGTTTTTCTTTTTGATACTATTTTATTTTATTGCTTTGTTAAAATTTCTTGTGGTTTTTGAATAAAGAGGCAAACATTGGTTGTAATGGAAACATCAAGGTTCTTGATTAACTGAAATATTGAGCACAAGACTATGTTTTGGAACATAGAATGTCTTCTAGTAGCAGTGTTCCTAACCGGCCATGCATTCATTGAAGTCTTATTTAACCCCTGTAAATAACTCAGAAGTAAAGAGGTCTGGAATACTATTTCGAGGATCCATCCATTTCACATCTTAAATATCCAAGGGAGTGACAGCGAAAGACCCACGAAAAGGAAGCAGGGTAAATGGTATATCATATATAAATGATCCCATGCCATAATTTCAGAAAAGATAAAAGCTATCAAGAGTCAAAAAACTCCTCAAAAGAAACAAGACATATCAAAGCAAAGTATCAAAAGCATAAGTACTAAATTGCCAAAAGATCCTCTCCATCCGTGGTCTGAAACATGAAATACACCGCTCACACAAAAGGACACCATGGGATAGAGGATCCTGAATTAAAATTCAGTAAGAAAGGTGAATGGAGGACTCACAAGAACTAAAGTTCTAATGGCACAAAAGTGCAGTTGGCATGGGAATGAGGAACAAAAGGATAATGTTTTTTACTATCAGTTACAATCCTATGGTGTCCAAGCCTGAAACTACCTAAGGACGGGTAAAACAAAACTCATTTATTAGGCCTCAAAAGAGTTATTCAGACTTGCAATATTTCTGATGTTACCATTTCCCAAAGAATAGACTACTTCTTAATGGTTTAAATGCTTAAGTTGGCTAGCCCAAGGATACAAACATCTAGAAGATTTCAACTTTTATTCAAACGGTCTTGCACTGGGAAGGAGTTAATTCAGAAATATGGGGTTCACCAGGTAGTCGCCAATTGTTGCAGCTACAACAAATTCCAAAAATTCCAAAAAAATTTCAGGACCCTCCTTTGCTTGGTTTAGTTCTTTGTCTTTGAGTTATTTCATTGATGTCCCAAAGAGAATTTCTAATGCTTGGATTGAGATACCAATTGTTTTGATCCCTACTCTAATGCTTGAAGTAATCCATTGTTTGATCAGACTTTATCGCTCCCTTGGGATGCATGTTCAGCATGTCTGAATCGAAAAGTGTTTGGTTAAATCCTTCGCCGTTGCGGCTGAATAGCCAGTCCTAATGTTGGTTTCGATCTTGATACATTGGTTTCAATTGGCGGTTTTTTTGGTTTAGATCAGAAAGAATTGTCATTTCTTTCTATACGTTGTTGCGGATGTATGTTTAGTTTTAAATTCAACTTTTATCCCGATTCGGTTGGCGAAATCAGCTAGGTTTTGGTTTTGCATCGGAACCATTTTCACTTTTTCTTCCGCCATTGAGGATAGATTTTCGGTTTGACTTCGATTATTTTTTTCGATTTCTTTGTTTTCACAACGGATGCTTTTTGGTTTTGCATCGGAAGTTTTTTTTATCATTTCTTCCGCTGTTGCAGCTGTAAAAGTTGTTTCGTTTAAACACGTTGTCGCGGAGGGCCGCACCGTTTATTTGTCTACCGTTGCGGCTGACAAAGCTCTAAACTTTCCAAGCCTTTAAGTGTTGTTGCTTCCGGCTTAAGTCTCATTGCGGATGGTGGAAGGCTTTATGTTTCCACCATTGTGGATGAAGGAAGTGCCAATCTTGCTGATATGTCAATAGTTTTCTTCCGATTCAGGCTTTACTCCCGGTTATCCCCACCGTTGAGGAAGGATTTTTGGTTTAGCCTTCCGCCATTGCGGAAATAAGTAAGCTTTCAAATTCCGATACTAAACTCTCTGCCGTTCAATGTTTTCTTTGCCATGTTATCCCCACCATCGCGGATGATGTTATGTTTTGGCCTATCGCCATTGCGGAAGGAGTTATAATTTCAACCTCCGATTAGAAAACTCTCCGACGTCCGATCTTTTAAACTTTTACCCGCCACGTGTTTCTCCGCGGATGGCTTAGCCATTTGACCACCTATCGTTGCGGAAGAAGGTACGTTTTCAACTTCCGATTCAGACTTGGTTCGCCATTCGACTTTTCCCGCCGCACGTGCCGACCATATATATATATGGGGTTTGAGGGGTATTTTTTATTGTTTTTTTTAACCATCGAGCACTGTCATTATCGTGCGTGTTGTTCTCATGAGCTGTGAAGGATCCCATTG
This sequence comes from Pseudotsuga menziesii, assembly GCA_001517045.1. Lineage (NCBI taxonomy): Eukaryota > Viridiplantae > Streptophyta > Pinopsida > Pinales > Pinaceae > Pseudotsuga > Pseudotsuga menziesii. Next base: position 732,358 of record LPNX010730020.1, on the reverse strand, counting down.
CTGGTACCCACATCTAGGTGGCTCGACTGTGGACGTTTGACCACTCATCTGCCTGATTGATCACATTGCATTTCCAGGTAGGCTCGTTGGCCTTTTCCCGTTTCCATTTAGGTATTTGATTAATGGTTTGCTACGGTTAGGGTGTTAAGTGCAGCCGTTTCCTTTGTCCCGTTAATTTCTATGCCTATTTAGTTTGGGGTTTTTATCTTAACTATCTTGGGAGGGGTCGTTTTTGACTCATTGAGTGAAATTTACCCGCGGCCTTTGTTGCGATCCTGCGCATAGCGGACGGGGTTTGGTGCAGACAGCCATTACGCCGTCTGCACCAAACTACCCTGTGTGGCGATATGTTAGTTGGGGAAGGGTTGTCGTGGTCTACCGGTGATTTGTAGGGTATTTCCCTCCTTTTTCATGTTCCTAACCATTAGAAACCAGTGGTTTTCCACCTCATCGTTTCACGCGCAATCGTTTTTGATACCAGGCCGGAGGGAAATGGATATGTCGTGGCTGTTAGCCTGTTAGTCATAAAATTGCATGGGTTGGTTTTGTTAGAACACCGTTGGAATTTTGTGGCCTTCCACTGTCTTTCTCGCACAACAAAGTGACCATGGTGTGTGCAGAGAGCCGAGATTTGTTGTGCATTAATGTAGATTTATTGTCGTCTTCAATTGATTGATAGAATTGTTTAATATCCTACAGAAATGATAGATTTCACATAGACTAATTTACTGAACAATGTGCATCATGTTTCAATAGCTCTGTTAGTAAGGTCATACACATATGTTGGCTTCGTTAACTAATTGCTATCATGATACACATAAAAGAAGTAAAACGCTGCACATTGTCATATAAGTGTCTGCAACTAGAATTGCTTAATGTTACAATGTTATATATGGCAGGAAGAATTCGAGCTCACAATGTCAAAGAGACAAAAGAAGAAGGCCCCTGTGGTTGAAGAAGACCCAGAAGTAGAAGTGGTCACCAAGACAGAATACGTATATGAAGACACTAAATGCATTTCTGGCGTGGAACCTGAATACCAGTGGGGGGAAATCTATAGACTGATTACCCGAAGAGAAGTTCCTGACATGGGCTTAGAAGAAGAGTCCATATATGAAAACATTGAAAGATATTCCCTTATGAAGGTCGCCACAAGGCCAGAGCTGTTCCCATGCTCTGAGGTAATTGGCTGGATTCCTCCCCGGGCATATGTAACCACAATGATTCTGGAAAATGTTGAAAGACAGGGCTATGCTGCATTTAGCCCTAGATATGTGGCATTGGCTTATCACTTGCCATAAGCCCAACTATTCTTATTTGATGATTGGCTGAATAGCATTAGAATGGACCTGGTAGAGACTCTTAAGAGAATCCTGTTGCAGGGAAAACATTACCGATACAGACCCACGGGTGAGTATGATACAGTGAGCTTGAGGGCTCCCTATAGATTTATAGATCTGATGCTTAATAGGGTCTTTGGGAGAGCTCATGGTAGATTCTTCAAGTTAGAGTGGATACCCATCATTTTTCATGTGGCAACCCAAGGGACAATCTTCAACTGGGCCAGCCTTGTATCAAGCAGTCTTTCTTCTTGCTTGGCCTCAACCTTGGGAGGAGAGTCCCAGAAAAGGTCTGAATTTTATATGAGTTCAATACTCATAGACTCTATACTATGCAACCAGCCTTTCCCTGGTATCAAGTGCATCTGGGACATGGAAATAATGCCTGTCTATGCTACTTATAGACCATTGTGGGCACACCAGTACCACAGCCATTACAGAGAAGTCTGTGAGCACTTCATTATGCCACTATACACACTCATTTTCTAGAAAGAGTGTGATTGTATGTCGGAGGAGGCCATGCAAGTAATAGAAGACTATGCAGACTACTATTTGACCGAAAATGGCATGTACTTCAGAATGTTTGGAGGCTCAAGAGCCCCTTCCCTACTACCAAAACACGCAACTGATTCCATTGTCCATAAGGAGGCAGTCAGACAAGTGTTCTTGGATGGAATAGGTAGCTTCATGTTTGAACATAAGAAGACTGCTTATCCTCCCTTGCCCTTCAGACTAGGAAGCTACAGGTTCACTAAGGTGAAACAAGCTGGTCAATTCATAGAGGAGCTGGAGAGATTCCATTTTGGCAAGATTCCCTATCACAAAAATGACTCCCAAGGTAAAGTGGCTGATCATTGTAAAGAAAATAAGGTGCATTTCGAATATACCCACCATTTTGATAGGGAAGAATATGTCTTCCGAAATTCCCCGAACATGACAGCACTGAAGAGAAGATTCAAGAAAAAGATCACCACCAAAGGTGGGAAGGGGGATGAACAGGCAAAGGCAGAGGAAGAAGCCAAAAGGAGAAATGAAGAAGCCCAAAGATTGGCACAGGAAGCTGCAGGGTGGTTGCACAGTGAAGAGGAAAGGAAAAGAAAAGTTGCCTAAGAAGCAGCTGAGAAAGCCCAGGAAGTAGCTAAAGAGGCAGAAGAAGAAGCTAGAAAAGTAGCTGAAGAAGTGAAGAGAAAGCTTGATGAGGAGCTGAAAAAGCAGGAGGCAGAGAGGTTGAAGCTGACACAGACTGAGACAGAACAGTCAGCTTCTGACATAGCTGGAGGGTAGACCTAAGATGTTGAGAACCTCGAGGTTCAGGACCCACAAGTACTTGCTGCCAGCACTCCCATGGTCCCCACTCTCAAGCTGGTTCCTTTTGTTCAGAAAAAAGGGGAAGAAATCCTTGATTTCAACACTGTATATTATGATAGGGAAACAAAGAGAATAATAAAGAGAACAGAGAGGAAAGTTGAGGTGGAAGGTCTACCTGGTAAAATGATAACGGATACGGCTGTTATGTTAGGAACAGACCAAGATCCAAGATTCACCCTAAGAGCCGGGTCTGCATTTATCCAAGCTTCAGAGGATAATGTAGGCAAGATAATAACTGACTTGGAGCAGTCCAAGAAATCCTCTGCTCAGTTGAAAGATACATTGAGGAAAGAGAGGGAAGAAAGAAATAGGCTCAAGAGGAAATATGAAGATATGCAAAGGGAAATAAAGTCCTCAAGAGATGAAGTACAGGCCCTCCAAGGAGAAATACAAGTGCTGGAAACGACATAGGAGTCTCTGGAGAGAGTACCGAAAGAATACGAAGAGTTAAGAACTGAAAAGGAATAGCTACTGGCAAAGGTGGAGGAGCTAGAAGAGCAGCAAAAGATCCTCTTGGAGGCCAATGATCTGCACACCCAAGAATTGAAGAAGGAACACTAGGAACATATTTCCTCGCTAACAACTGCTCTGGAGGAAGCAAGAGAACAAAAGGTTAACCTCCAGCTGTTCAAAGAGCATGTCTTGGCCCAAAAGGCCAAGATGCTGCAGCTACAGATGGCTGTTGAAGAAGAAAGATGTAGAGTGATGCAGATCGATGGACTATTGGAAGAGATCTTGGAAACTACATCTTACTTTGTGGACAGATCTCAGGACGTCCTAGAGTTCTTGACTGCAAGAATGGCGAGGCTGGAAAACAATGAAGAAACTCCAGTAGAGATGCCATCAAAATATAAACAAGCCCTCAAGCGGGATTATAACTTAATAGAATTTGCTATTAACACCGCAGAGGATTTCAAGAAAACAGTCAAGAAGATGAAAGGAGCCTGCACGGAATTCTTCAGAAGAGTCCTCATCACATACAACCAGTGCCAGGTAGAGGCCGAGAAGAGGCTGGATGATTTCCCAGACCATGATTCATTTATGGAGGTGCCGCAGAAAATACATCAGGATGAAGAAGCAAGAATGCAGCACATTAAGGCCATTTATGACCAGATTCTGAGAAGCGAAGTAGGCCATTCAGCAGTTAGTGTGCATATCTTGGAAGACCAGGTTCGGGTTAAGCGCATCCAGAGTGGAGGGTATAAAGAACCAGGCTGAAAATTTTGAAATCAACATTCAATTTTTGGAACCCTGGGCATTTGATGGCATTGCCTCTGATGCTGCGTCATGGAAGAAGTTTCTAGATGCTCAAGTGGGACCCTCCTCATGAAGGATCGATCATTATTGTAATTTGTAACTATTTTTTCTAAAACATTTAAGAAAAGTAGAACGTTGGGAAACGAGGGGTTGGGAAGCCCAAAGGTCACTTTGGGCAGCCCAACAGTCTCACCCTTTTGTATAAATATATAAAGCTTAGAAGGGAAAGGGGCTTTTTCCCCGTTAGACTAGAAAGCAATATTGTAAGAAGAACTATTTCTATTTGCAATAAAGAAAGATGGTTTTCCTGCTAGAGAAAGATTGGTGGAATTTCCAAATGTTATGTTGTGGATGACTGAAAGATGAACTATTTTGTTTTTCTAGTTTTTTTGTCCATTAACTGTGAGATCGTTCTAACTCTCTAAACCTATGTTCTTGCTTAAATGATTTCTGGTTCATTTTGTGGAAATGTCACCATGAGTAATGTATGCTGCTTATGAAACAGTTGGCTATCTGATTGTTGAAATATCTTTAATCTTTCATGTGTTGTAGATAAGAATATCAGCTACCTATAATTTCTGTTTATAATGCATGAATAATCCACATTACTCATAAATAAATCATATTCTGGCTCCCTGGGGATAGGTAGATAGATAGATAGTTAGTTCATTTCATTGTTGCATATGTGATATAGATGCATGTGAGCCTTAAGACGAGAGGTAAGAACCTGCGCATCACATTGTGACTGGTCCCTGCATCCTCATCACCCTGCATGGTTAATTAGGCATATACATCTCATACATTAAGTCAAAATAAAAAAACTCGGTGGACTGGGCCGCAACCGGTAAAACCTGTGTTTTGTTACTCGACCTACGGTAGCCAGACCGCAAACTGGACGGATTCCCCATACGAAATAGTCAACGGGCTAGTTTGGAACGTTGACTGGGGAGAATCCCTTTCTGTTGTTGCCTGCGAATTCCCAGGCCTCAACAGGTTCGTTTGAGAAAGAGTTCTCAACACCAAGGAACTGGTTGTAAACTCTCCCTCTTTGTAATTTTAATAAAAATGTAGTTTCTTTTCCACATGCACTTGTATGTATGATTATCATACTATGTTTGTTGTTTAATTCCTTGGTCTTTCACATAAGATGATTTTAAGCTATATTTTTACTCTTATCTTGGTTTGTATTTTGTTGTGTTTCTTATAGGTTATCCGTGGATATCAAGCACTTCCAAGATCAAACCCTTGCAGCTTGTGGAAGGTAAGAAGAGCAGTCAATTCAAAAGGTTTATTCAATCCTAGGAAGCATTTCTATGTTGTGTAGTTGTTTTGTTCTAGTAATGAGTGTTTAATTCCAGGGAAACAACCTCTTTCTGTATTGGCTGAGTATTTACAGTAACACAATGATTATTATCTCATTGTCATTGGAAATAGTGATCTTGAGTGCTAGAATGGTGACATATCCAACATCTATCATTTACCAAGACTGAGTGCAAAATTTTGTCAATTGCTCAACTCACAAAGACTAAGAATTTTTATTTATTTTTGGTCGGATAACTTTATTGTAAAGGATCCAAGGATTGGGGGTGAAATTTCTACTACAGGGGTTTTCGATCCCATAGATGAAGCTTATAATTTATGTTATCCTCCCATGAATGTTTGCTAGATGAATGGGTCGACTACACTCATCGCTCAAATTGACAATAGAGGTTGAATTCGACATGCACAACTTGGTCATCTAAAATTTTGAACTATGTAGATGATGGTAACTCACAATATGGTGACTATCCTTCCAAATATTGTTCCACTTGATGGAGTTTGTAAAGGATGTATTCTTGGAAAGCATCATTAGGAAAACTTTGATTCAAGGGAATCGCGGTGTGCACGGGACCGAGTGAATCTTGTTCACAATGATCATTGTTGCATGAGCGAGTGTTCATTAGCAGGTGTCAAGTATATTTTTTCCTTTATTGATGAATTATATAGATTTACATGGGTATATTTATTAAAGAATAAGATTCAAGTCTTTGAAAGATTCAATAAATTTAGGGCATTACTTGAAAAGCAATGTGGATGATCATTTAAATGTTTGAGATCAAAAAATGGTGGTGAGCATGTGAGCAAAAAATTTGAAGAATATATCTTGAAAAATGGTATTTATTGGAAGAGATTTGTCCTTCACACCCCTTAGCAGAATGGAGTCACAGAGAGGAAGAATTAGACTTTGTTAGATATGGACAGGTCTGTACTGCAGAAGTTGTTTATTGTTCCAATTAGCTCGTGAACCTTGTACCAACTAGAGCAGTCATTAACACAACTCTTTGTCAAGAAATGGAATGGAAGGAAACCCTTTGTTAGACACCTTAGAACATTTGGATATATTTATTGGGTGCATATCAATAATGATTGCATAAATAAATTGGATGCAAAGGTACATGCTTGCATCATGATGGGATACTATGAAGAGTTGAGAGCCTACAGATTGTTTGATTGTGTCAAATAATAGATAATATTAAGTATAAGTGTGATATTTGATGAAAATAATTTATGTAATAAAATCCTAAATTCCTCTTATGGTTTTTTTAACAATGATCCATCTGGAATTCCTGAAGAGTTTGGATTGACTATATCCATTTATGGTCTTCCGACTAGATCATTGAATTCTTCTCATGATTCAACTAGTATTCGGTCTACTATGACTATTGAAGTTGTTATACCAAAATCCTGTCACCATCATGTGATAAGACATTTGACATACCTACTTGGCCTAAATCCTAGCTTATGGACTAGAAACTAAATGGTTTTTCATCAATCTGTCATACAAATTCCCAGCACTGTGCATGCCCCTTTATCCAGGAGAGGTACCCCTGCTCGCACTTACTTTCATCGGTTGTCCATAAGTGGTGCCACCGCCCATTTCCCTTGGTCCATAGGCAGTTATTACCAAAACCGCTCTGTCATAGAAGGAGAAGCGCGGTACCCTGGGTAAAAAGGGAAAAAGAGAAGTTTTTCGAGGATTCTAGATGATAAGCCTTGAGATATCCCTTATCCCTACTATTGTGGGTTGGTTGAGCTTGAGATCCCTCATCCTAGGATCTTAGAGGCCACTTCACCCACTAAATTCTCAACCATCTCTATCCATTAAAGCCCTATAAATATGAGCTCATAGCCATGGTTGAGGGGGGAACATTGAAGGTATTGTTATGCTGTTGGATTGATTCTTGGCCCAAGATCATTTAGAGAGAGCATAGAGAGCTAGAGTCAGATCTTTTGGGGATGAAAAGATGGTTTCATGGAGATGCATGTCAACACTAAGGCTTGGTTGTAAACTTATTCATATTTCTAATGCAAGTTGATTTCTGTCCCACATATGATGTTGTTGTTGTGATTTCACATATATATGTTGCTAGATTCCTTAGTCACTAGTATGGATTAGTGTATCATATTCTAGTTGCTTTGAACTAGCAAATCCTTGCTTTGAACTCTCAAAGCTATGATTTGTTAGCTGGAATATTTCACCTCCTGCGGACAGCAAGGTGTTCCACTGGTCTAAATGGTTCAGATCCAGAACAAATAGAGGACAGAGGTTGAAGACTCTCCCTAGATGCTATAGATATTTGGAATACAAGGATTTGACAGTTCACCTGTGTACCTGCAAAAAAACTCAACACAAAACGAATCAAAGCAACCATAATATGATCTACTAATCTATGCTAGTGACTAAGGAATCTAGCAACATATATATGTGAAATCACAACAACAACATCATATGTGGGATAGAAATAAACTTGCATTAGAAACATGAAGAAGTTTACAACCAAGCCTTAGTGTTGACATGCATCTCCATGAAACCAGCTCTTCATCCCCAAAATCTCTGACTCTAGCTCTCTATGCTCTCTCCAAATGATCTTGGGCCAAGAATCAATCCAACAGCATAACAATACCTTCAATGTTCCCCCCTCAACCATGGCTATGAGCTCATATTTATAGGGATTTAATGGATAGAGATGGTTGAGAATTTAGTGGGTGAGGTGGCCTCTAAGATACTAGGATGAGGGATCTCGAGCTCAACCAACCCACAATAGTAGGGATAAGGGATATCTTGAGGCTTATCATCTAGAAGCCTTGAGAAGCTTCTATTTTTTCCTTTTTACCCAGGGTACCGTGCTTCTCCATCTATGATAGAGTGGTTCTGGTAATAACCACCTATGGACCAAGGAAAATGGGCGGTGGAACCGCTTGTGGACAACCGATGAAAGGTGGTGCAAGCAGGGGTACCGCTCCTGGATAAAGGGGCATGCATGGTACTAGGAATTTGTATGACAAATTGATGAAAAACCATTTAGTTTCCACTCCAGAAGCTGGGATTTAGGGCAAGTAGGTATGTCAAATGTCTTATCACATGATGGTGACAGGATTTTGGTATAACAGAATTCCCCCCAAAGCATGAGTCTTAGAGTGATACAATAAACAAGAGCTTTGAGAACAAGTCATTGCTAGGAGATGAAAATGTCGACTCGATTGGAGTATGCAGTCAAGTAGGCATATGTAGTACATTAGTATATTGACTCATAGACACAAGTAACCAAACTCATAGCTACAGACCAATACAAGGCAGATCCATGAGTGGAATAAACAAGCACAACTACTAGAATACAACATAGATCCATGTGATAGAGGACTCAAAGTTGGACATAGCTACCAGACATACAACGTAGATCTATGTCATACAGATGCAAATTTGAGCATAGCCACGACCATACAAATGTGGATCCATGCTAGATATACAAAACTCCATTGCAACCAGGGGGAAAGCAATGAGCGCTTTAAACAAATGCCCGGGGTCTTCGTCTCATCTTCCACAAAGTACGATTCTATCCATGTGATTACAATGATCTGAAGTCAAACATGGTAGAAACCACTTTATTACCGACCAATGATGTGAACCATTAACAAGTGCGAGGGATATCACCATTAATGTCAATGATTCCCAAGGTACCCTAGTACAATCTACTGAGTGCAAATAGATGTTCTGATTTCAACCACCCAGTCGATTCTATCGATCAAAAGGTCAATGATGTGAACCTATGTCAAAAGTGAGAGAATTTGTCATTAAGGCATACAGATCTCAAGGTACTAAATATTGTTTCTAAGACTATTTCCCGGATGATGTGCTAATGTCGACGGGAATAGTCTCATCGAAGGAGGGCCATGATGAGTCCCACATCGATGACATGAAACTCGGAACATAGTTCTGGAATGATGTGAATATAGTAACCATATTACTGACTCAAATATACTGACACAAAGACTGTGTAGACTACAGAGGTAAAACTTCTTTAGATCCCCTTTGAACATCGGGCGGCATGACTGTTAGGGCTCGGACCTTGAAGGTTCTTAATTTTGGCAACTACGCGGTTTTGGTGCGATGCTTGTAAGTGGAGTTGAGGTCCAAAATAGTCTTAGGGGCTTCGGGGTTGGGTCGAAGCCCCTCTTTTTGTAAATGTCCCATGGTTTTTGGGTACCCATGGTTTAAGCCCATGGTATTGTAATAGTGCACTTGTATAAATAGGCACTTATGTAAAGGAGTCAAAAAAGGCTTTTGTGTTATGATGATGATGTGATGCGAAGAAGATAAGGTCTATTTTTGGGTTTAAGGTTAATTCCCAACTGAGTACGTGGATGACCTCTGCAGCTGAGTGTGCAGAGGGTTTTGGAAGAAAGGTTCTGGAGCTAAGTGCACAGTTTTGGGTTGTTGAGAAGATCTATAGCTAAGTGTGCATATCAGAACTGTGTGTTTTGTAAATTGTTGGATATAAACGCAGTTCTGTGGACGTAGCCCCTACACTGGGGGTGAACCATGTATATCTTGTGTTGTGGTGGTTCTTTTTATTTTGTTTCTGTTATGTTTTTATGCATTTGATAAGTGGATGAATGATAAAGTAAGATAAATTGCTAAGTATTAACTTCGCTGTGAATTCCCAGTTAAGGGTTAAGCAAGAAACTGTCTTTTTATCTAAACTGCGAAGCTATTTAAGTGAATGTTGAAGCTCTGTATTGCATAATTATTCTTTGTTAAGGATAAAGGTACAGTAATATCCCTCTTTTACCTGTAGAAACCTGATTCTGCGGCACCCCATAGCTGTTTCGCGTGAGACTGCAACCTGTTCATAGGTTGTTGCCGAAAGGGCCAACATTGTGGGTTTGTTTGTTGGTGCGAAGATAAAAGCATAAGAACCCGGTTCTGCCCCATCCACCCAACAAATTGGTTCCATTGCCAGGATAGACCAGTATCTGCATCAAGAGGGATCTACGTCGTACCTAGAGGGATATGTTTTGGAGGCCCTCAGTAAAAGAAATCAGTGACTGGGTTGAAGATACTTATCTGAAATTTGTTGAACAAGAGAATAAAGACCCTTGTCGTAGCTCAGACAACTTCTTGTAAAGGTACATTTTTACTGATATTTATGAAATTTTATTTGCTAGTATCCACATAGAATTGCACCAGTGGTTATCCAGGTTGACAGAAAGAAAGACAAAATTCAAAGAAGACCAGTCTCCTGATTGGACCCCAAAAAGAATTAAGCTGTTGAAAAGTGTGAACAATGTGGTATCAAGAGTTGTTGACTTCTAGACAACGCGAACCCTTGAAGCATTTGTGATGGAGTTCACCATCGACACACATAATTATTTCATTGAAGCAGAAAGACAGTTTTTCAAAGGACCAAGGGGTAAGTACTTGAATTCATTAAGTCTGAAAATTAAAATGCTCTTGGCTGAGAAAGGCATATTGCTTATCCAATCAAATTGCTAGATGTATTGCTACTAACCTATGTTTGGAAGCGAAAGTGACTTCGACGAGCAAAGTGGTTTGCTTCGCAACGATAAAAGATACAAGAGAACTCTTGGATCCTATATCCTAGGCTAGAATACTGATTATACGTCATTGAGTCCAGAAGAATCTGAATCTGAAGAAACCCCTTTTGTTGGAAACCCTCCTATAACTCCGCAGCGAAGATATGTTATCCTTGAGCACCCTTCGCAGTCTGAAAGTAACCCTAGCTCGAGTAGTCCTGTTGAAGGTCAGTCTACCTCCGTAAGTTCCCTTCCTCCTGTTACCAGTCTCCCCCCTTTTATCAGTCTTCCTCCTCCTTCTCCCCCTCAATTCACTATGGCCCATGTGAATGATGATATCAAGCTCCCAATCTTTAAACAAACTAGATTAGAGGATCCAGGAAGCTGTTTAGACTGCTAAGAATACTATGGATCAAAATACAAGAAGAGTGCATCTGGTCACCTCTTTCAAAGACCGAGCTTTGACTTAGTTTATGAAGTTTTCCAGTGCTCAGAACTATGCCTTGGATGATATTAAAAAAGAAATGATCAAAGAATTCAAGAAGCCTAAATCAGAGTCATAGTGTATAACTGAACTGAAATAAATTTAGCAGAAGCGAGGTGAATCAGTTTGGGACTTTGATCAGAGGTTCAAGGTTCTGTTGGATCAAGTTAGTTTCAATATTGGACCAGAATAGTATAAAGAATGGTTCATTGCAGCACTATTGCCTCATATCAGGACTCCACTTATGCAACAGAAGGTTGCTGATCAGCAAGAGGCATTGGAAATTGCTATGAAACTTGAAACAGCTCCTATTGGAGATAGTTCTGGAATAGCCTAGATATAGGCACAGTTAGCAGAAATGGCTTTGGAGCTTTGCGACATGAAAAAAGGGAAATATATTCGAGAAGAGGTTTGGTGTACATGATGTAAGACAGAAGGTCATGACAAAGAATAGTGTCCTGCATTAAGAAATTATTTGAATATTGGTGCACCGAACCCGTTTAACCCTAATGTCCTATATTGTGAGATCTATAGAACAACTAGCCAGCATTGAACTGAAGATTTCTATCTGTTGTAGAGATATGTTCAAGTACCTAAGAATACCTACTACAAGTTCTGTAAGTCAGTTGGACAGAATGAAGATGAATGTCGCAGTTTTGACCTCATGAGAGAGCGAACCTATGATGCTTATAGGGTACAAACCGATACACAAGGCAATGATGGATATGGTTACCGTGGTGGTACACCAGGTTGAGGTAATTTCAGAGGTCGTGGTCGTCGTGGTATGCCTGGAAGAGGACGGGGCCATATTATTTGCTATAACTGTAATCAGGCAGGACATGTAGCTAGAGAATGTCAGAACCCAAATACGAGATGTTGATATTGCAGAGCAGTAGATCATGTGATTGAGCAATGCCCACAGTTGATAGCCAAGATACAAGAAAGAAATGACACTCCTACTCAGAATGTTCAGATGATTGTTGTATAGAAAAGACCTGTCCCATCCCTTAATGTTGTTACAAGGAGTGGAGCTACGATGCAGGTGCAGAATAAGGGGAAACAACCTAATGAGGCTTGGGTCCGTAAGACCCCAGAGAAAATTCCATCCTTCGATGTTGGAAGAGAAAAAGGAACATTTATGGAAGCTAAAAAATACTTTTCTGATCCGAGAACATCAGTAGCAACTACGCAACAGCATCAACAGCAGTTACAGTTTCAAGAATCTTCGTTGGATCAAGTAAGTACACTGACATCATTTTTACAGAGTTGTATGAAGCTATTAAGAAATCAGAATGATTTGAATGAGTTATAGAAATATATTGAGTCTTGCTGAACTCAATGAAGCTCTGATCAAGGAAAAACTATTAATAGAGTTAGAAGGACTGGAAGAGAAATGAGATTGCATGCTCAGATAGGAGATTATGACATGACTGATATCATTTTAGACCTGGGATCAGAAGTGAATGTCCTAACTATGTAGACATGGGAACAAATGGGAAAACCTACACTTGAATGGTCCCCTATACAGTTGATATTAGCCAATCAGCAGAATATTGTGCCCTTGGGAAGATTCCCTAGTGTACCAGTGGATATTGATGGAGTCAGTACCTTAGCAGATTTTGAAGTCATTGAAACAATTGATGATAGCAACCCCTATCCAGCCTTGTTAGGAATTGAATGGGCAATAGACAATTATGCAGTAATCAACCTTAAGAATAGACAAATGACTTTTAAAGGAAAAGGCTTGAGAGTCATAGTACCATTGGACCCTTCTCAAGGAGAAAGGTATACAGATCCAGTCAGAGATGAAGATCAAAATGTTTTGGATCATATTTACAACATCACAACTAAAGAAGAAGACTATGTTAACCCTACTGCTGAAGTTATAATGTATTGCAGTGTGACAGTTCTTAAATGACTGATTCAGACGAAGGCCTAGAGAATTGGCAGAATTGACTTTATGAGCTACATGGACATCGATGTGCAAGAATTACCAAGTCTATCAGATGGGTTGGCTCATAGACAAGAATCTTACCTACTTTTGATGGCTTGACAGACCCAGAAAATTTTATTATACAATTCTTAGAGCAAGTACCAGATTCACAGAAAATGGAGACTCTAGATTCAGTATTCAGAGCCATAGTTTCCAGATGGTGGAATGGTCATAAAAAGTATATTCATAATTGGAGAGCTTGTAAAAGGTTTCTTCACCTGAGATTCATGGAACAACCTCAGGAGGTACGAAGCAGATTTAATGGTAAGACTAGCCCTTAGGAACATTTGGAGCAGTGTTATGAAGCATGGAAGCATGTACCTTGTGAAGAATGGGTACATAGGTTTGTACACACTCTGGAACCTGTAGCAAAGAACTAGTATGCAGAGGTGGATCTTCGCCATGGTAATGTAAGTTGGGTTAGCCTTGCTGATAGTTTTGTGCTCACATTTTCTATCACTGAGGTTTTCCCTGCTTTGGATGCATCTATTAGGTTGATCCATACTACGGTGTTTGATGATAAAGAAATAGCTGAGTACCAACCTGATTGGAAGGAACAAGAAGCTAATGCAGTAGAATGCTATAACTTCGCCATTAATGAAGACGATGACCCTCGCAATATTAATATTCCTAAGTCATAAGGACATTGCGAAGTACACGGACCAGTAGTCGAATCACCTGAAGTAACTCAACCCTTGAAGACAAGGAAAGTAAACATTGGATTAGAAGAAATTCCTAAGTATGCTACCATTGGAGATTATTGGGACGAAGAAATGGTGAGCAAAGTGACTGAACTCCTCCATGAGTATCAGGACTTATTTCTGATGAAGTCCTCAGAAATGAAAGGTATCCTTGCTGATATAGGAGTGATAAAAATACCTTTGAAAGCTAATGTGAAGCCTGTGAAGCAACGCCCTTATAGGATGAACCCTAAGTATAAAGAAAAAGTTAGGATGGAGCTAGATAAGATGCTCACTGCAGGAATCATTGAGCCTGTCGAAGAGTCCAAATGGGTCAGCGCTATGGTGGTACAAGAAAAGAAGACCAAGGGAGAAATCAGAATCTGTGTTGATCTGAGGAAGCTGAATGATGCTTGTTTACATGATCCTTTTCCTACTCCCTTTACAGATGAAGTTTTAGACAATGTCGGAGGTCAAGAAGTGTATTCTTTCACTGATGGATTTTCAGGTTACCATTAGATCAGAATTGCTCTAGAGGATCGACATAAAACAACCTTCGCTATAGAAATGGGATCTTTTCAGTATACTGTTATGCCCTTTGGATTGAAGAATGCACCTGCTATGTTTCCAGAGTAGTCATATCTGCATTTAAGGAATTTATTCATAAGTTCTTGGAAGTTTACTTTGATGATTGGACTATATTTGGTTTATTGAAGGATCATATAGACAGTTTAAGACTTATGCTGGACAAGTGTAGACAGCACCAGATTTCATTAAACTTGAAGAAGTGTATCTTTTGTGCACCTTTTGGAATTCTGCTAGGTCACATTGTATGCAATCAAGGTTTGATGGTGGATCCTGCAAAGATAGCCATTATTTTGAACTTGCCACCTCCAAAGTCTGTTAAGCAACTTTGCACTACGCTTGGTCATACTGGATATTACAGGAAATTCATTAAAGGATATGCTCAGATTATAGCCCCTATGGAAAAGAAATTGAAGAAATATATTAAGTTTGAGTGGACACCTGAATGTCAGGAAAGCTTGGATATTTTGAAAGAAAAGATGGTAACTGCCCATATCTTAGTATTCCTTGACTAGCGTAAGGAGTTTCATGTTCATATCGATGCATCTTCCATTGCTTTAGGTATAGTATTGGCTCAGTCAAGTGAAGGTAATATTGATCACCCTATTTCTTTTGCAAGTAGAAAATTGTCCACAGTAGAAAAGAATTATACTACGACAAAATGAGAAGGTCTAGCTATGGTTTATGCCTTGCAGAAATTTCAACATTATTTGTTAGGGTCTCATTTTAAGATGTTCACTGACCATTCTACTTTGAAGTGTTTGGTTAACAAGCCTTTGTTAGGTGGAAGGATATGCAGATGGCTGATTTTGTTTCAAGAGTATGACTTTGAGATCATAGTTAAGCTAGGAAGACTTAACCTGGGGCCTGACCACTTGTCGAGGCTCAAGTTAGGAGAAGAACCCACTAGTTTGGATGAAGGTCTTCCTGATGCCCAGTTGTTTTCCATCCAGATGGTTGATGACTACTTTTAGGATATTGTTCAGTACTTGTCTATAGGTTTTGCACCCTCTGAGATGACAACATAATAGAAGAAGTAGCTGGTGGTTAGAGCAGCTGACTTTACGTTGATAGCAGGACAGCTATATAAGATGGGACCAGATGAAATACTGCGTAGATGTGTCTTGGAGCATGAAAAGCCATTGATTTTGGCTGAGGCACATTCTGGAGCAGTAGGAGGTCATTATGCAGGAAAAGCTACGGCACAAAAGATTATGACAACTAGATTGTGGTGGCATACGATTTATAAGGATGCAAGAGAGTATTGCCACAGCTGTGATATCTGTCAGAGGACAGGAAAACCATCCAGGAGGGATGAGATGCCTCTGGCTCCACAGGTAACGTTACAAGCATTTGAAAAGTGGGCTATTAATTTTGTTGGACCAATCAATCCCCCTGCAAAGAAATCTGGAGCAAGATACATTATTACAACAACTGATTACCTTACTCATTGGGCCGAAGCTCAACCAGTCAAGGACTGTAGTGCTGCTATAGCAGCTGCGAAGTTCATATTTGATAATATCTTGTCGAGTTTGGGTGTCCTAGAATTCTTATGAGTGATCAAGGATCACATTTTCTGAATAAGACTATTGAAGCATTGACCAAAGAATTTCAAGTATATCATCAGAAGAGTACTGCCTACCATCCTCAAGCAAATGGAACTGTCGAATCCTTTAACAAGATTCTTGAGCACGCTTCGACGAAGGTTTGCAATGTTAACAGAAATGATTGGGATCTTAGAATTCCAGCAGTATTATGGGCTTATAGAACCACTTGCAAGAAGTTGATAGGCCACACATCTTTTAGGCTGGTATATGGACAAGAAGCAGTTATGCCCATGGAGTACATTGTTCCTAGCCTCAGAATATCTGCCTTCACAGAGATGGATGATCCATCCGTGTTGAATGAAAGGCTGGCGAAGATATTGGAACTAGAAGAAGACAGATTCATTGCAGGTTTCCAGCAACAAGTATAGAAAGCTAGAGAAAAAGTATGGCATGATAGACACATTAAGCATAAGCATTTTCAGAATGGTGATCTTGTGCTCTTGTACGACAGTAAATTCATGAAGTTCCTAGGTAAGTTCAAGACACATTGGAAAGAACCATACATAGGTCAAAAAGTTACCGATGGTGGTACAGTTCAGTTAGCTAAATTGAATGGAGAAATTTTTCCTTCCATGGTGAATGGAAGTAGATTAAAGAAGTACAGGGACAGGCATGTACCCCCTGATCAGAAGTAATAGAAAGAAGAAGAGTCTAAGTACCAAGAACAGTTGAAAATGGGTACTAGACTATAATGAAGCTGTTCTCAGAGAGCTTCGGCAGATTGTTGGAAAATTTACGAAGTGTCTGTTGTGGGTCGAAGTTCGAAGTTCTGTCGCAGCTTGTGTCAGGATGTGTTGAAGGTCCTTATTGTGGTGAAGCTGAAGTTAGTGAGTGTGCCGAAAAAGAAAGGTGTGTCGAAGCTTAAAATGCGACTGTTGGAACAAATTAGATTTGGCGGTGCCAGTACGTTAACTGCATTAACTGCCTGTAATGATGAGATTTTTGTTGAATCCACAGCCGTATTTGGGAAATCTAGCGCCATTTAGACAAGATCTACCACCGCTCGGTCAGATTTGGTGTCTTTAATGCACAGTTATGGCAGATTTGGTTGTTGGATTCTATAAGAAGACACCCAGGCCTACGAATTTTGCATTACGCATTTTCTTGAGTTTCACAGTTCAGTCCATGTCAGCTGATCACGCAGTCCAGCACTTGTTGAGAGATTTCAGAAAGAGGGGTCTACAGAACTTTATGAGGAACCCACCTGCATCTGCACCTCGCGAAGAGACTTCCCTAGCGCTGAATCAACCGATGCAGACACGATATAACAGAAAGAAGTTTAAGGCAGAAGTTCGCTTTAAGCGGAACAAAGAAAGGCACAAACCATCATGAAAGACACCAGAGGATCCCGTGATTTAGATGAATCCTCTTGGTTTGGTAGAGCTCCCACCTGAAGGTTTTGAAGACTTCAGTGAGGATGAGAATGTTGCATCACAGCGTCCACCATATCTTCTACCTATTCGACCAGGAGTGCAGCCACCTCGGTAGACAGTTAAGTTCGTGTTACTCACCCCTTCGCTACCATAGGGTGTGAAGTTAGTCGGAACGATGACAGGCAGAGTAGATCGTCTCAAGTACATATACCACAATACGAATGATAGTGAGAAGTTTCTGCAGTTCGCACCTGGGAAATACTTGCACTCATCCATTATTCGAAGGTTGGAACGACGTTACTTGAAGTAAAACAGTGGGCTACCGGCTTGGAGCAAGTTGGCTTGTTGAAGATGCTGAATGTCCCCCATTTTGGTCACACCCCGCAGGTTACCACGGTGGTCAAGCAGTTATTGGCGTTGGTGCATGATGGGAACCTATGGATAGGAAACCAGAGAATTGCTATTAATGGAGAGATAATTTATAAGATTACAGGCTTGCCGAAGGAAGGGCCTGATCCTGGGATTGAATTTGATGGAAAGCACAAAGATACAAAGCTGGCGCAGCACATGAAGGACCGCTTTGGTTTGACAAAAGGAAATCGAGGGTATCAAACATCGAATATTCGGCACCAGAACATTCGCTTCGCCGTAGAGCTCCTAGCATGCAAATTAATGAGTAAGTGCAGACCTAATGAAGTACCTGCCCCGATTGTCAGTATTGCCGTAAAATGTACTGAAGGATACATTTACAAATGGATAGAGTACAGTGCAAGAGAATTCCTTGTAGATGTCCGTGATGCACATGAGAAAGGTAGTGCCTTTCATTATTCATGGTTGTTAGTGCTTATTGCACTAGTAGGATGGAGAGAACCTACCGTGGCATAGTTTGTTGATGTGCCTCTGGAGATGATTGGCACAACAACGTATGCATCTCTTTGGGTTGCATAGGAAAAGGCCAACGAATCCTCTGCAGCAACATTGCAGGAGATAGTGCAGAAAGAGCAAGCAGCTGAAGATATTATGCGTAGCCTCAACAAGCAGTTTACTATCTTTGCCGACAAGATTCTTGCACCTGAAAAGCAGCAGAGTGTCCCGGGATGGGACACTGGTGAGTCTTAGGGGCTTGTTGGGGCTCAGACCTTGAAGGTCCTTAATTTTGGCAACTTCGCGGTTTTGGTGCGAAGCTTGTAAGCGGAGTTGCAGTCCAAAATAGTCTTAGGGGCTTCGGGGTTGGGTCGAAGCCCCTCTTTTTGTAAATGTCCCATGGTTTTTGGGTACCCATGGTTTAAGCCCATGGTATTGTAATAGTGCACTTGTATAAATAGGCACTTATGTAAAGAGTCAAAAAAGGATTTTGTGTTATGATAGTGATGTGATGCGAAGAAGCTAAGGTCTATTTTTGGGTTTAAGGTTAAGTCCTAGCTGAGTGTGTGGACGACCTCTGTAGCTGAGTGCACAGAGGGTTTTGGAAGAAAGGTTCTGCAGCTAAGTGCGTAGTTTTGGGTTGTTGAGAAGATCTGCAGTTGAGTGCGCAAATCAGAACTGTGTTTTGTAAATTGTTGGATATAAACGCAGTTCTGTGGATGTAGCCCCTACACTAGGGGTGAACCACATATATCTTGTGTTGTGGTGGTTCTTTTTATTCTATTTCTGTTATGATAAGTGGATGAATGATAAAGTAAGATAAATTGCGAAGTATTAACTTCACTGTGAATTCCCAATTAAGGTTTAAGCAAGAAACTATCTTTTTATCTAAACTGCGAAGCTATTTAAGTGAATGTCGAAGCTTTTTATTGCATAATTATTCTTTGTAAAGGCTAAAGGTACAGTAATATTCCTCTTTTTCCTTCAGAAACCTGATTCTACGGCACCCCATAGCTGTTTCGGGTGAGACTGCAACCTGTTCGCAGGTTGTTGTTGAAAGGGCCAACACTATGGGTATGTTTGTTGGTGTGAAGATAAAAGCATAAGAACCCGGGTCTGCCCCATCCGCCCAACAACGACAAAATGACTTGGTAGCACCACATAGGTCAAAGCCTTGACACTTTTTTACAGGTACATAGATGAATTGTCAAATCCTTGTATTCTAGATATCTACAACATCTAGAGAGATTCTTCAACCTATGTCCTCTATTTGTTCTGGATCTTAACCATTCATACTAGTGGAACACCTTGCTGTCCACAGGAGGTGAAATATTCCAACTAACAAAAGTTGGTATCCTAACTTCCTTGAATCACACAACTAATTATATCTTACCTGAATCATCCATGCCTTGCTTACCTTGGTGGGAATTAAAGATGATTGAAGTTGCTAGATCAGATGTTGGAAATCCTAGTATTGGTTGACATACTCGTAGTAAAAAATAATGTGACAATGTTTCCTTGATGTCAATTGTTCTTGAAACCTATGATCATTATATGTATGTTGATGATAAGGGTGTTCCCAAATGGTAAAATTCTATGGCTATAGAAATTGATTACTTGAAGAATAATCAAATGTGGGAACTAGTTCCCCGATTGCAAGGAAAGAATGTCCTAAAGTGTCAATGGGTCTGTTAGACCAATTTTACCTCCAATGGTGTTAGTAAATGCCACAAGTCTCACTTGGTGATGAAGGTATTTTCATAGTATGAAGGAATCAACTACACTAAGACCTTTTATCCTATTGCAAATATGAATTCGGTTCAACTGATATTTTCCATTGCTACTCATTTTGGATGGGAGATTCATCAAATGGATGTCAAAAGTTCCTTTCTTCATGGAGATTTTATTGAAAAAATATATATGGAGCAACCTCTTGGATTCATGATAGATTCTAGTCTTGTTTGTTGACTAAAGAATTCTTTTTATGGTTTGAAACATACACCTCATGCTTGGTATGAGAAGATTGATGATTTCTTTGTCAACCTTGTATTCAAACATTGTGAATCATAATCATAGTATTTGTGTATTACATGTTCATGGTGATACCTTGATTGTAGAATTATATGTTGATGATTTAGAGATAATTAGAAATAATGTAAATATGATTTTGGGTTTAAAGAAACAACTTACAGATACCTTTGAAATGACTCACCTTGGTCTTTTGCATTTCTTTGTTGGCATTCAAATTTTGCAAATGGGTGATGCTATATTTATTTCTCAACATAAATATTCCTTAGATACTTTGAAGTGGTTCAAGATGGATGATTGTAAGTCATGTGCTACACCTTATCAATCGATAGTGAAGTTGTTGAAATACTATGACTACGCTCTAGTCAATTCCACTCTCTATTGTCAGTTGGTATGTATATTTATTTACTTAACTCACAGTTGGACATATATCTCCTTTGTTGTTAACATGGGTTCTCAATTCATGCAATATCCTTGAGATATCTACTAAAAGTATTTAAAGATAATTTTTCACTATATTAAGGGACTTTATCAACATGGAACATCTTGTCGGGTACACTAGTTTCAACTAGTTAACGCCAATGCATAGGGGATTCACTTTTTGACCAATATCCTAACACGTTAGTTCATATTGTGGCTTTTAAAATTGCCAAAAATCGAAACAATATATTGCAGTTATTGGGGGGGATGAAGGGTTTAAGGTGGGGGGGTAGGGTGGTTTATAAGAATTGGGTTATAAACAGGGGTGGGGGGGATATTTTAGGTATTGGTAGGGGGTTTCAACAAAAAACAATGGGTCAATATATACCAAAATTAAGCGTATTGTTTACTATCCCAGAATTGCACGTGCTATGTGAGAGGTTCACTGAGTGAAGTCCATGTCTGTAAATAACGAATGAAAATCCACTCTTTTCTTTGTGTTTCGATTGATTACTAGAACCTTGGTATGGTTGTACAAGAAACAAAATGTAGTCTCTCTTTCGACTATAGATGCCAAGTATCGTGGCATTGTCAATGCAGGTATACAGTAAGTTTGGATTCGTTAGCTTCTTGATAAGCCTGGGTTTCTTGTCGAGGACTCCATTGTTATTTAATGTAATAATTAGGGTGTTATTTAATTTGTTGATAATCCTTTGATAATCCTATTTCTCATAGGAAAATGAATCATATTGAACTTCATGTTCATTATTTGAGACAATTTGTATAGGAGAATGTTGTCTCACTTCTTTATTGCAAAACAAATAATCAAGTTGTTAATATCTTTATGAAGTATTTACCAAAAGATAATTTTGTGAAACTTTGGGCTATAATAGGGATTCAGAAAGATGCAATTATGGGGGCGTGTTCATAATTAATTTCACCTACTGAATATCGAGATAATTGTTCTAATGGGGTGGGTGCTCCAACCTAAGGTCTTGACAGTTCATCACACCTTTGGATATTCTAGAGACAATAAGTCATTAGATGACATGCGACTTGCGAAGCAGTCGACTGGAGTTATGATTAGACAAGTCGACTGAACAATTGAATATTTGGTTGATCAAATGACTAAATGGGTGGAAAGGTCATGGTTGGTGTAACTACAACCACCAACTAAAATTTGGGACATTGCATATTTTACAGAAATGGTTAGTACTAGGGACCCACATTTGTGGAATAGATCCTCCTTACTTACAGTAAGTTGGTTAAATATGGATACTATCAAAATGAGACACTATGGGTTTTCAAAACAACAATATTGATTTGATATGTCTTTCACACTCATTATGCATTGCGATGTTATGATCATAATGTGGTGTGCTTAAGTGCGATAACAATGTATTAAGACTCCATCTTTCTTATTGGAATATTGTTCCTTTATGTGATTTTATTTTATGTTCCATAGTTAAAGTTTGATAGGTTCCCAAACAATAAAACCCAATTTATAATAGTGAATGGAATGGAAAAACATTGTAAACTGCAAAGCAATACAAACTAGCTCTATATGGTGGTAGCTTAACTCTAAAAAGAGATGTGTTAGTTATGCTCATATGTCAGAACTGAGTTACAATGAGGAAAGAAAGTCCTTTTAACATTAAGAAGAAATGAGAAGACCTCAAACATAAAAAACCATAACCCTGAAAGATGAAATTCTAAAACGTTTGTGGGACCTAATGTGTTTAGTTGATATGTCAACTTCTTGGGGGTGCAACGTTTGCATGCAATCTTTATTTGGGGCACTTGGTATCACATTAGAAACTTATAGCAAATAAATTCTCCTTTTTCTTGTGCTATTAGATGTGTTTCACTTCTTACTAGGTGTTGTCGATAAAAAAAATGGTTTTTAGGGCCTCAAAGTGGCCCCAAAAGTTCAAGACACAAAAATATGAAAAAAAACTGCCAAAATGGAAAATTGTGCTTTGAACCAATGGACTAGGTGGGTAGCCACCAATTCCCATCTAGATTATATTGAAATATAGTCTCCCTATCCAATTTCATTACCTCTTCAATATGTGTGTTTATCCATGGAAAAAACATTAAAAGTGTTAGAATAATCAACCCATAGTTACCTACCTTAGACATTAATTAATCCATTTTTGTCTTATTTGTCTAGTTTCCAATATTCCACCCTATGCAAGTTGTCTTCCACATGCCATAGAATTCAAACTTGCTAAAACTGAGTCATGGAGCACTTGGAAAACCTACTGGAATCCATATTTAGCATATCTGCTTTATTCCAGATCCTCCCTAGTGCATATCTGCTTTTTCTGCTAAGTTTCCTGCTTTATTGAGATTTATGGAAAAAGGGAAAGTAAGACTAGGTCTAGTTGACTTGTTTTTTTCCCTCATCGTCCTCCATTCTTTTCTCCTAATAAAAGCATGTATGAGTTGTCTTTCCATCACTTATTAGCTTTCCTACTTGACTTTTCCAATTCATGAGCCTCTAGGTATATTTGGAAACTTCTTTATGCACCTATGGGGGATTTGACTAGATTTAGTAAGCCTACTTTTTGACTATTTCGAATGGCATTCTTATGCATTCGGATATCTCATGTAATTATATATTACAACAGCCTATGACTTCATAAGGTTGGCTATTGTACACTTATTCAATACAGATTAGTGTTATGCTCCAATTTTAGTCTCCTTTGTGTGTAAATTTGCATGTTTGATTAGCAATTTTGTGAGTGCAATTGTTCTATCACTTGGGTTCAATTTCCACATGGTATCAGAGTCTTCTTCACCACCAGAACCATTGAATGTAAGTGAAGAGACAAATGAGTTTGGTGATTCTGACATGTCTTATAATGATGATTTAATTGCAGATCCTGATAGTCCTACAAGACCAAAATGGGAAGCAAAGACCATTCATACGGCTATGGAACTAGCTGGAAATCCTAGTGATCCTAGGAGGACTAGATCTCAGTTTGAGAGTGCCCTGTGTATGAAAGACCCTTTTTTTGCATAGAAGTGCTATCTTATGGTTGAATCAGACCCACAGACATATGAATATGCATCACATGATCCAATATGGAAAACAACCATGAAAGAAGAATTCAACTCACTCCATAAGAACAACACTTGGGAACTGGTTGATCTTCCCCCAGGGAGGAAGCTATTTCAATGTAAGTGGGTTTTCAAAACTAATTTTGCTGCTGATGGTTCACCTTTTAAATATAAGGCAAGATTGGTATCCAAGGGCTATTCATAGGTACATGGTATTGACTACAATGAAACCTTTGCATGAGTGGCAAAGATGGACTCCATAAGGCTATCCTTAGCCATTGCAGCTTCAAAGCAGTGGGAGGTACATCACATGGATGTGAAGTGTGCTTTCCTAAATGGATATATTACTGAAGATATTTACATGTGGCAGCCTCAAGGGTTTGTTTCTAATCCATCTTTTGTGTGCAGGTTAAAGAAATCATTGTATGGGCTCAAGCAAGCCCCTAGGGCTTGGTATGCCAAGATTGATGGCTTTCTACTATCATTGAGTTTTGTTTGATGCAAGTATGATCCTAATGTTTATTTGAAGGTGATTCATGGTTCTTTGATGATTATTGTCTTGTATGTGGATGACCTTCTGATTATAGGAAATTCAAAATAATAAATTGCCTCCTTGAAGGATGCAATGAACCATGCATTTTCTATGACTGATTTGGGGTTGTTGAGCCAATTCTTGGGTCTCGAAATTGCTCAATCCCAACATGGAATAAAATTACATCAGTTAAAGTATGCTTTATATTTTTTAAACAAGTTCAAATTGAAAGATTGCAATCCAAGCAAGATTCCCTTCCTTTCAGGAGTTAAGCTTGAAGAAGCAGGTTGTTCTCCTATGGTAAATAATACACTGTATAGGAATTTTATTGGGAGTTTGTTGTATCTTACACACAATTGACCTGATATTTATTATGCAATAAGTGTGGCTTCAAGATACATGGATCATCCTCATGAGATCCATTGGAGAGCATCCAAAAGGATCCTTAACTTTGTTCAGGGAACAAGAACTCATGGGATCTTCTACAAAGCTAAATCTGATCTTGATTTGATTGGGTTTACTGATAGTGATCGGGAAGGTGACAACACAGATCAAAAGTCAACATCAAGATATGTGTTCATGCTTACTTAAGGACCAATCAGCTGGTCAAGCAAGAAACAGAGTGCCATAGCACTCTCATCTACAGAAGCAGAGTACAGAGGAGTTGTAAATGCAACAAATCAATGTTTATGGTTGCAGGGGATACTTGGTGAGTGTGGCTTCGAATCAGAGTTTTCAACCATTATCTATTGTGATAATCAGAGCACCATTTGAATCTACAATGATCCAGTTTAGAGACAGAGAACCAAACACATTGAGATCCATATGCACTACATCAGATAGCTTGTGCATGATGGCACCATTCACCTACTCTTTTGTGCATCTTCAGAACAAGTAGCAGAAATATTCACCAAAGTTTTCTATGAGAAGACATTCAGCAATCGCAAATCACTACTGGGGATTTTTTATCATGTTGTGAAGCATGATTGATGACAAGATTTTCAAATTTTGTTTTACTGTCCATGTTTAAGGGAGGATTTTCCCACTGGGTTTTTGCCTCTTTCCTTGGTTAAATGGACACGCAGTATGTAAAGGGTGACTAAGCCTTGTTGGGTGACTAAGCCTTGTTGTTTGGCCCTATTGTTTTCTGATATTTACTCATAAATTTAGGATTAAGGGGGGGGGGTTTTATAATAATCAACCCATAGTTACCTACCTTAGACATTAATTAATCCATTTTTGTCTTATTTGTCTAGTTTCCAATATTCCACTCTATGCAAGTTGTCTTCCACATGCAATAGAAGTCAAACTTGCTAAAAATGAGTCATGGAGCACTTGGGAAACCTCTTGGAATCCATATTTATAATATATTCTTTATTCCAGATCCTCCCTAGTGTATATCTACTTTTTTTGCTAAGTTGCCAACTTTATTGAGATTTATGGCAAAAGGGAAAGTAAGACTAGGTGTAGTTGACTTGTTTTTTTCCCTCATCATCCTCCATTATTTTATCCTAATAAAATATTGTATGAGTTTTCTTTCCATCACTTATTATCTTGCCTACTTGACTTTTCCAATTCACGAGCCTCTAGGTAGATTTGGAAACTGCGTTATGCACCTATGGGGGATTTGACTAGATTTAGTAAGCCTACTTTTTGACTATTTTGAATGGCATCCTTATGCATTTGAATATATCATGTAATTATATATTGCAGCATCCTATGACTTCAAAAGGTTGGATATTGTACACTTATTCAATACATATTAGTGTTATGCTCCAATTTCAGTCTCCTTTGTGTGTAAATTTGCATGTTTGATTAGCAATTTTGTGAGTGCAATTGTTCTATCACTTGGGTTCAATTTCCACAAAAAGCAACTATTTTAAATCAATTATAACTTCATTTTCAAGAATTTATTTTGTACCTATCTTTTTAAACCCAGAGTTTCAATAAGGGAAACTCAAATTTGCAATTGGTTTCTTCATATTTTGCATATAAAAATTTAGAAATTGACCTGAATTCCATTGTCCTCTTTTCCACTTCAAAAATTTACAAAAGAGAAAAAAAACTTCCGATTTGTTTTGTCCTCATAAAGTGCCATAATACCACTTGTAGTGATTCTTAACCTAGAAATTGAATCACAATAAATATATAGAAACATTAAACTTCAAAAATAACAAAGAGACAATCATCATATGAATACTACCAAGATATAGAGAAACCCTTAAGGTAGGGTAACACCATCAAATACTCCTTATGGAAGGAATCACTCATAAACCTTTTTTTCTAAAATACAATTCATCACACTTACCTTAATACAATGATACCCATGTGTATTTATAATTTCTCCTGAGTATTCCTAAAGGATTATGCCAAATAGCCCCTCGTTATTATATTATTTACTTAAAAATACCTAGTGGGCCTATTTCATTATTTATGACCATGTTTCATTAATGATTCTCCCTTAGTTACACATTATATGATATATTCCCCTTCGGTAACTTCATAGAAACCCTATATTACCTTCCCCTCGGTATATTACAATTTGTGAGTATCTACATCCATACATGTAGCTTTATAGTAAAGTCCAAGGCTTCCTTAAACTTCACTACTTCTCTTATTGAACATGTGCCAAAAAAATATACATCTTCAAAAAATAATATAAATGGATTAAAAATATTGAGTTTCCTACATTGAGACCCTTCATCCTTCTATTTCATAAGATGAAACCATTATAATTAAACCTCTTTCCACATGTAGGAACAGGAATAGGGACATTAGACATAGTTGTGTTTTTCTTTTTCCTTTTTTAGAAGTTCCATATTCATAATTAACATAAAACCAAAGAATATATGGTTGTATCCAATACCTTTTTTAAATTTGGATTGAATATTCCAAGATTAGATTTGTTGATTAGAATCCATCTTCCATTCTTGCATCTTTTTTTACAAGTCTTAATTTCCTTCAAAAAATTTGTATCAATTTTAATCTTGTCCTTTTTCCCTCTTTATTACCAATAAATTTCCCGTGTATGCTTGAAATCCTCCTTTTAGTTTTTATTAACTAAGATTATTTATTGTGATGTCTTTCATCTTCTATATTCTCACAATGTTGAAACAATTGTTTCACACACAAATAGTCACACAAAAATTGTCCTTAGGGTCCTTCTCTAACCTCCTTAGGTTGGCCAAGTATGTCTAAGTTAGTCAATTAATGTATGAGGTCATCTTCCTTGAATAAGCCATATTAGATGGTTAGATGGTAGTAAATTAATGTAAAATGGTCATCCTTATTGAATAAGTTCTACTAGGTTGTTATTACTTATTAATGATTGGACCATAAGTAGTTAGGTTTTTTCTAATAAGAAACTATTTATAGAGATAAAATTATATGTAATGTTTATTAAATATTTCTATTGTATTATATGTATATTCAAGGATGGATACCTGAGTCCGGTCACAGGACAAAGGAAGCTGCAATAGAGGAAGATCTATGACAAAAGAAGAAGTTGTAGAGGAAGTTGCAACAGAAGCATCCGTGAGGGAAGAGTTCACGACAGAAGGGAAGCTGTGACAAGAGAAACTGTGGTGGAAGGAACCATGATAGAAGAAGACATGTAGAGGATGAAAAGGACAACCTGACAAATCATGGGTAATAAGTCATTTAGGATATCACATACTTTAGGGAATGAAGCATGTTTGTATTTTGGACCGATAGTGCCTACGGACAGTTGTAACTGAATGTACGAGAATAGGAATGACATCCTGTTGGCTAGCATAATAGAGTCAGTTGGTTACGACATTTAAGAGTATATAAAAGGAAGAACCCAAGCTATGTGTGGGTTGTGCTCTCTAGGTATCTATTGGATTTTGTCTTAGAAGAGTTGTAGAGTTATAGAGAAGAGGGTCGATCAAGGATGCATGTGGATCAACAGTAGAGTGAAAGAAAGGAAATTTCAAAGACATAATACTAAAGAGAATGAGAGGAGAGAATTTTGTATATATTGTATAGAATATATAGAGAAGAGTCTACAATTTGAGTGCATAGAGGAAGTTGCTATACATTTCTCATGCCAAACGAAGAGCACCTTTGTGATTTTTCCCAGATGGGTTTCCACATTAAATGTTGTCTCAATGTGTATTTTATTGATATTTCTATGTTGAATGAATGTATGTTATGAATAAGTAGGCCTAGATATATTGACTAGCATTTGTTTTTGAATGAGTTCATAGATGCATGTGTCACACTATTGATAGATACAATATGTGCTAAGCTTTATATCACTATTGCAATCTCTATCGATGGATAAGTAGAGTAATATATTGAACGAAGAGAATAAGAATAGGAAACATACACCCCAGATTTGGTCGAGAAAGCTAATAAGGTTCCAAGGAAGAGGAAATCCACACACAACTGTAGAAACCTGGTTCTAGCAGTTACCCATAAGAGATATCTAGGGCAAGACTAAATATGTGTCATGGGTACTACCGACTGAGCCTTTATCTGTCGAGTCGATATCTTGGGATTTGTTGATGGACAACCAAGGGTCTAAACCTGGGTCATAGGAGGAAATGCAAACAAATGGTTCCATTGCTGGGACCCTAAATAATTTTGTGAGGGATGTGTTTTGGCATCCGACAATGCCTAAAATTCAAGAGTGGGTGGATTCTAAGGAATTTGAGTTTGCACAAGAAGAAAGTGAAGGATCACTATTGAATCGAGCAAAGTGATTGGAGCAGTATATTTATACTAACATTTATGAGATATTCTTCCATGAGTTTTCTATTTTGTTGAATGAGTGGTTGTTGAAGTTAGCAACCTAGAGGAAACATTTTCAACAAAGAGAACCAACAGAGTGGAGTACTCAACTAGTTCAGAGGTTGAAGAACATTATAAACCCTATATCTATGGTTGTCAATTTCTGGGTGTTGGCCCAGGAAAGGGGCATAAGGAAGAATTTTGTGCACACAACCAAGGAAGATGAGCCGTGCCCGTGACAGAAACAAAGGAAGATCACGAAGGAAACAAAGGACGCGTGTAGGAAGAATAGAGAGGTGCGTGGTGAAGGAAAGGTAAGCACAGAAGCGTGCAAATGATAATGGCTGGAAAGTGACAAATACAGAATCCAGATCATGGCCATTTTTGGTGGCATAAGCCTACGGCTATGCATGTATGAGAGGATATTTGTAAGTCAGCTAATAGTGCTTTGTGTCAAGTCATGATCACCATAGATGTAGCCTAAGGGGCAGATAATGGTGATAGTTAACCGACTTCCGGTATGCAGTTGACCCTGCGGTGTCATGTAAAATAGTATAAATAGGAGGGATGCAATAATTATAATGTTGGATTTCAATAGATTTTAGTATATTATAGTTTTTTATCATCGATAGAGATTGTGTTTTGGGTCAGTTCTTCAGTAATAGTTTTCATGTTCAATGGTAATCCATGGTGAACGATGCGACTTTTTATACAATGTTGTAGAGATCAGAGAAGGGGAGACTTAGGAAGAGTCTGGTAGTAGTAGAGTGGTTGTTGAGTCATAGATTTGGCTATTGTGTCCGTAGACCACTAGGAGTAGATGTAGAGTAGAAGAGAAAACCAGAGAGCATGAGAACCATAAGTCTAAGTCTTAAAGACATATCTTAAGATTAGTCAGCATCCCACATACTTCAAGGTGCTATATCCTTTCTCATTCTAGATGAAGAGTTCCTTGGTGGTTTTTCCCAAATGGGTTTCCATGTTATCTCTTGCATTTGAATGAATGATTGATGTGGTGAATGTTTATGTGGATGGTTACTATTTTCTTTTCGTATGATGTTGAATGTTGATTAAATCTATGATGCTATTTTGTAATTAGTAGATGAATGATTGGAAGGCATTATAGAAATGAAAATATGTATATCATCCTATATGCTCATGTCTTGAGTCATGACCTAAGTCATAGGTCCGATTGGTATAATTCAGCTGCACCGCACAAGTTGCGCCAATTGTAAGGTGGAAAGGAAGGTCAAGTTGCATGTGATGACATGTACTTGAGCTTGGTCATGCAAGACTGACTCCTATGTCCATCCATCATGTTTCCTTCATTGAGATCCTTGGCTACAATCCAAGGGACTATAATCCCTTGACAATCATGAAAACATGGTTCCAACGGTTACCCATCGAAGAGATATCTCAGGTGAGACTGTGCCTTCTTCACAGGTGTTGCTGACGGGGCTTGCTCTGTTGGGCCGGTATCTTGGGTATTTGTTGGGTTAACAGGATGTGCAGAACCTGGGTCACGTGAGTTAGGAAAAGTGGCCAAAAAATGGTTTTGTTGTCGGGACCTTATTGATCAAATCAAGGGAAATGTTGTGGCACCCAATGAAGAAGGAGATATAAGACTAGATGGATTCTAAAATGTTGTCATTCACGCAAGAAGAAAGCGCAGAAACATGGTTGAGAGCAGAGAAATGGATATATAAATATATATACTCTAATATTCATGAGATATTCTTTGTTGAGTTCCCATTTTACTACATGAATGGTTATTAAGATAGGAAACTAAGTAGACCAATTTCCAGAGAAGGGAGATGGTTGAGTGGAGAGACCAGCTAGTTCATGAGGTAACCAGTGTAAGTAACCCTGTTTCTAGAGTTGTTGATTTTTGGGTTGATAGTATATTGCAAGGATATATTACTGAGTTTGCAGTAGATACTATAATCTCATATAGTGAAGCTGAAAGAATTTTTTTTGAGTACCCCAAAGGAGATATTTGTTATGTATCAGTACATGGATAAAATTTCTTGCCTATGAGAAGGGTATTTCACAATTGAGTAGTTGAGTCTCATGCCTAGAAGGGGGCTATGATGCAGACGACTGAGTAAGAATATGGGGAAGGATGCTTTGAAATTTTCTCCAAAAGAACAGAACCTGAACTAGAATTTGGAATAGTGGGAGAAGATTCAAATTAGGAAAGAGAAGGAAAAGTGAAAGGGGGCGATGAAATCCTAGTTTGTTCGAAGGAATAGAATACAAAATTCGGTCATGTGAAGATGAAGGGTCTTGCGACAAAGAGGAGGACTACAGCCCAATCTCAGAAGGACCTGAAGATTTTGAGGACTCTAGGGAGACTTCAGGATCAAAGCAAAACTACATAATGCCAGCAATATCACCTAAGACAAGATCTAGAGTTTCATCCCCAGAAAGGACCAATAATACGGATAGCACTAGCCCTAGAACTAGTGTGCAATAAGGTATACCCTTTTTGAATCATGTCCCAGAACACCCTAATGCCAACTCAATGGATGTGATAGATGTCTGGTTACCCACATTTAATGGAAATGGAGTGCAAGACCCCGACCAAAATTGGTTCCTTTGTGAAGCTATTTGGATGGTACATTTTGTCCATAGTGCAGACATTAAGAAGGCGCAGATGATCACGGCCTTTAGGGGTCATGCGCTAGATTGGTTCATGAAGTTCTATGCCGCACTAGCCAAAAAATCGCATAAGACACTTGAGGATATCCGAGCTGCAATGATCTCTGAGTTCATAAAACCTAAATCGGATTCATAGTGTATTACCGAAATCAAAGAAATAAAACAAGCTCTAGCAAAAACATTATGGGATTTTGACCAATGATTTAAAACATTGATGGCCAAAGTAAGCTTCCAAATGTTTGATGTACATCACAAAGAGTGGTTTATTGATGCTCTACTACCACATATCTGAGGACCGTTGATGCAACAAAATATTGAATCATAGACAAAAGCACTAGAACTAGCAATGAATTTAGAAGCCTCACCCATTGGCGACGGTGCCGCTGAAATAGTGCATATCCAGTCGCAGCTAGCTAACCTAATGATACAACTTCAATATATCAAGAAGGGAAAGAAGCACAAGAAAACTTGTGGTGCACAAAATGGAGGATAGATGGACACACTAAGGATAACTGTCCGATATTCCTGAACTATGTAGTGTTAGGTGCAACTAACCCATTAAATGGCCATGGGATACCATGGTGTCATATATGCCATTTAAGAGGCCACTGCGGAAAAGAATGTTTATATTTTAGAAAAGTTGTAAGTACCCTTGCAAAACTATTATGTAAATTTTGTAAATCAATAGGACATGACGAAAAAGACTGTAGAGCATACCAGCTCTTGAAAGAAAAGATAATCAACATGTACTTAATGAAACTTGAGGGGTTCTCTCAGGATGAATAGGAAAAATCCTCGTATCAACCTACGTAGTTCCCACCTAATAAATATAAACCGTAGTATTTGCTTCAACATCCATACACCCAGCAAAACCCTTATCAGCAACACTACCCACAGAACCACTACCCATCGTAGCAACTACACCCGCAGGGAAGGGGTGGCGGAAACTTCAGAGGATGAGGTGGATGAGGAGGAGGATTTGGTAGGGGAAGAGGTCAGGTTACATGTTATAACTACAGATAATTGGGTCACTTTTCCAAATATTGTTTAGATCCTACCAAAACATGTTCATATTGTAAAGGACAGGACCATAATGTCAAACAATGTCCTTAGCTTATTGCAAAGTGGTAAGCAAGGACCATTTCTGCACCTAACCCTCCACCAAACCTGAACCCAAATGAAAATGTGAATGTTCAGATGATCATGGCTGAACCATGAGACCTGAACATCATCGTCATAACTCAAGGAGGTGCGACAACTGGAGCAGACCAAGATAAGTTGCAAGAACAAGTGCAACTGCAAGTGAGGCCAACGACACAAAAAAAGGAACCACCGACCGTCCAGAAATAGAAATAAATATTTTGGGATGTGCAATCAGAATTCATAATCCCAGAGGTACCATCAACTTTCCCAGAAGTCAAGGACATGCTTGAACAGTTCCAACACATATTGTAGAAGAAGGCTTCGCCTAAGGTTAGTAAGCTGAGAACCTTTCTGTCAAGTTGTTTAATGCTAATACAAGATAAAGATGCTATTGCAGAGCTACAAGAAATGATATATGAGATTCTTGTAGAGCAGTAAATTGAGAAGAAGGTTAACCAGCTGTGAAGGAAATGTAAAACTAGTCATGAACTAAGAATGAATGCGCAGATAGGTGACTACGACATGGACTATATCATCTTGGATCTGGGCTCATATGTCAATATCCTAACACGCCAGACATGGGAGAGCATGGGCAAGCTGCACTTGGACTGGTCTCCTATCTGGCTGTGACTTGACAATCAGACGATGGTCATACCCATTAGTCGATTGAGCAATGTAACTGTCGATGTTGAAGGATTGCGCACATATGCAGACTTTGAAGTAATCAACATTGTGGATGAAACAAAACCCTACCCCACACTACTAGGGATATATTGGGCTATAGACAATCAAACAATCATAAAATTCAAGAAAAGGACCCTCTCTTTTGAAGATGAGAAAATGAGGGTAGTATCACCCATCAATCCATTTGAGGGGCAAATATACATCGAGCCTATTTATAATGAGGGGAAGGATGACTACCTTGATCAAATATGCAATGTCATAGCTATGCAAGAAGACTATACCAGTCCATTGGAAGGTGGAAACCTAAGCTATAAATGCACGAGTTCATGTACATCTAATTCAGGAGAGGCTTTAGAGAATTGGAAAAATAGATTACATGAAGTCTCCATGAGAAGGTGTGCAAGAGTTACAAGGTCCATGCGATGGGTGGAGACTGAGTCAAGGGAGTTACCCACCTATGATAGTTTCATATACACCTTGGATATGATTCCTAAGACCTATGATACCTCTCAGGAGCTGCAAAAAGGAGACCAGCAGGTTGCGCATACAGTGTATTTGCTGAAAAACACCCCACAATTGACGTTGCGTTTCAAAAGAAAAAAGGAAGTATAGTTGAGGATATCCCTAACAAAGAGGATAATTTTCACCAACAAAATGCAAATAATCAGCAATACAATATAACCAAAGTAGCAGGATATAATCCGATTAATATCAGTAGGCCAGAATTAGTTGTAAAGATCACAAATCTCTTGAAGGAATACTAGACCCTATTTCCTACCAACTAGCTCAGAAAGGAGGGGAATAGTGGGATATTTAGAGGAAATGAAAATACCCTTGTGACTATAGGCTAATCCAAGTCAGCAACGGCAAATGGCACCACAGGATCAATATCTCTGGGTTAAGCCCTTTAAGGAAGGAAGACTTGTCTTATGGTACAACAACAAATGGTTCAAAAAACCGGACAAGCTAAAGACACAGTGGCTAGGGACATATAGAATTGTGCGCATCACTAAGGAAGGTGCAGGAAAAATTCAAAAATTTAGATAGTACCCATGTCGTGGGTCTAGCAAATGGTAGTCTCCCAAATCCATACTACGACACATATAGGGAAAAAAAAAGATGAGAGGCCAAAATATGTAACCTACTTTGTTGCAGGATTGTGACAGAACCAACATAAAAGTGCGGG
The DNA here is from genome assembly GCA_001517045.1 of Pseudotsuga menziesii. Classification (NCBI taxonomy): domain Eukaryota; kingdom Viridiplantae; phylum Streptophyta; class Pinopsida; order Pinales; family Pinaceae; genus Pseudotsuga; species Pseudotsuga menziesii. The sequence continues at coordinate 697,477 of LPNX010730020.1, read as the reverse complement.
CAATGGAATGCAAAAAAATCAAGTCATCACACAAACTCAAGAAAGGAAAGCAAAGTGAATGCAAAAAGCCATTGGTACACAGGGAAAGGCAAGAAGTGGAAAAAGGATGCAAAAAGCGGGAATGACAAGCTGGATACCATTAAGAAATGAATCTTTGACAAATATTTGGGCAGTTGTGACAATTGTGTGACATTAAATCAACCCAGTATGAGGAGCAGGGTGGTGTACTTTTGGATCCCATCACCTGCCTTGCAGTAAATACAATAACTAATCTGATAAGTACATCCTGAAAAGCTAGTTACAGAAGTTAATGAAGAAAACATTGTAAAAGGAAACCCAGGAAATTAAGTAGACCTCGACCTCCTATCAAATGATGATTGAAGGCTGATGAGAACTATGTAAATATTTAGCTTCCCCAACAAGTAGTTTGTTACACAAAGTGAGCACTAGAGCCCAACCATTGCAAAGATAAACCCTTCCATCCATGTTCAATTATGTCGACACCCATGGTAATTAACATTCCTAGTGAAAGTGAGGCATTTGAATCTACTGTTATCTCTAGTTTCCCCATTTCTGAGGAAGTATAAATACAGTTAGCCAAGTGTCCCCAATCGCAGCAACCACCATAGATCAACTCAATGGAAAGAATACGGAAGCAGCAAAGAAAAAAATATGGCCATGTTACTATTCCAACCCCTGGATCACATGTTGTACCGGACCCAGTTCAGAGAATACCAGTTTCTCTAGGAATGCAGCAAGCACCTCTAGTACCTAACAGAGCGATCAGGTATCCCAGTGAGACGCAGCTGGGAGAGGTGTCTACATGACCACCACCTAAGTAGAGGAAACATAAGGCTCCAGTGGCTCTAGTCGAGTGAGGAAAGGCACCTGTTGGTGAGCAACCAGAAGATATTGGAAACGAAAGCTTGCTACCACAGGAAGAGCCAGAGATAGAGCGGGCCAACCCAATTTTTCCTTGTTACATTCGGCCAAGAAGAGCTAACATGACAGAGGAAGATCTTCCAAATAAGGTGGTGACTAATATTGTAGCACCACGGTTCCATGTTGGCTTGACCTTACTGCACGACATCCTGCCCGAGTTGGCTCTATTGAAGTTCCAATACTTCAACACTCGATAGCAGGAGAGGTTGCATATAAAATACTACATGAGCATAACCCAGTCCACTACAAGTGATTCCTAGGTGCTCAAGCCAAAGAAGTGGTCCAAGGGACTTGCCATCGCATGTATAACCAACATGTTGTTCATGCCTCACTTTGGCCATAGCATACAGGTCAATACATACATGGAGTAGTTACTAGTCTGCTTCCATGGAGGATACTTATGGATATATCAACCATATCTAGTTGATGTCGAGTTAATTTCAAGAACAACTAGACTCCCAAGTGAAGGCAAAGATCCTATTCCATACCTACCTAAGCACAACATTAAACCCATCAAGAAGAAGCATAACCTTCAGCAAGTGGGCTAGGGCTACTTGATTGGGCCCATACAAGACAAAAGTGTGCATGTGGCCACAAATATCTTATCCTATAAGATGTTCCATAAGATGATACCCACACAATGCTCGGCAGTGGTGGTGGAACTTGTAGATTTATGTGCACTAGGAGGAAGACTCAACTAGCCACAATACTTGCTAAAAAAACTTATTGACGATGCGATGCTGTCTCAACACAAGGAAGACCAAAAATTTCACTATTCCTGGCTACTAATATTGATTTCGTTCACTATCTAGGCTGACCTTCCAGACTATGTACAAATGGATGTCCCACTAGCTTGCCTGGGTGTAAGGTACCAGAACCTATGGGAAGATAAGGCGGAAAGTGATCACTAGAATGATAAAAACATTGCATTCTGTTGCTACCGCAACGTTTCTCCCTGACTTTATGTCACTTAAACTCTGGGACCCCTCCTCATCTCTGTTTGTTTGGATTGATCGTTAAAAGAGCTTGGCGCTCTCGAGCGTATGTATTCGTTTGAAGTTGACTGCCCGCCCTGTTGCTTGCCTCGGTCAGTTTTAGTTGAGTTGGATGGTCTGTTTTAATACCTATAGAACGTGAGTCTTTTACCTTAACAAAGCAAATGATTTTTTTGGCTGAAATTGATCCTTAGCGCTGTTGGTTTCTCCCTGGATCGGGCCTCTTGCGGAAGTTCTAAACCGTCACTCACCCGCCGTTGCGGCTCCCTGCACAAACTTGCCACCCGACTGGAGTTCCATCCGACGCCCGATTCGCTGTGTAAATCACTTCCTTTTGAGCTTCGGCTTGCCCGCCATTGCGGCCAGGAGGATGAAGTCAGTGGCCGATGTGAGTCTCATCCGACGCCCGATTCGCTGTGTAAATCACTTCCTTTTGAGCTTCGGCTCGCCCGCCATTGCGGCCGGGAGGATGAAGTCAGTGGCCGATGTGAGTCTCATCTGACACCCAAACTTTGCCTTGTTTAGCCTCCATCGCATGTCTTTAGCATGTGTCCCCTCCGTCGTCGCGGCTGGAAGAGTAATCTAGCTCCCGATCCACTTCTCTCCACCGCCCGATTGCCTATGACGCTCCTGTTTTCACTCACCCACTTCTGGTGCTCCCCCGCCGTTGCGGCCCCTGAAGCCGATGCCCACTCGATGCCGCTTTCTCAGCCCGTCCGATTAAAGTCTCGCCCGACCGCCGATTCTATTTCGGGAATTCTCGCCCGGGTGAACCAGGCCAATTCTTGTGGATTTTTCATCATAATTAAAAGTTTCAATTCTACCTAATGTCTCATATGAGTGGATAATGCACTAAAGTTGAATGCAGGAAGAATTCCATAGATCGCTGGAGCGACCCATGGTGAGGAAAAGGATGACCCAAGCGGGGGACAGGGGCATCGACGAGGCGTTTTCAGCAGTTACTGTTAGGAGATAAAACGCCTATGGAAATGATTGTGGGAAAGGAAATGACCAGAGAAGAAGTTGAATCGTCAAGGGCGCTGAAAGGTCACGCACTGAGGGGAACCGAAGGGGAAGAATTCCTAGTTTAAATAGAAAAATATAGGACTTAGAGAGGGCTTTTTTCCACTGGAAAATTTGTAATTGTTGACTTGTAAGAGGAGCTACCTCGTTTTGCTTGAAAAAACTGCGATTTGCCTGCTGGAAAGAGCAAAAGATGTGGAATGTATCAATGCAATTCAATAAATGATGTCGAAGAGGAACTATTTTATTTTCAGCAGTCTTTATTTACTGTAAGAGTATTTGATGTTTGAACCTATGTTCTTGTTGGATGTTCTTCAGTAATTTTTGGGTATATTTCCACTACGAGCAATAACTATGTTATAAAATGATTGGCTATCTGATTATTTGAATATCTGTAAGTGTTCATGTGTTGCAGAAGAAATAGCAGCTACCTGTTTTTTCTTCTTATGGTGTATGAATATGTGTTGCTCATCTGAAAATGACAACCCTGCTCCCTAGGGATAGTTTAGATAGTTAGCTTTTTTCTGTTTGTAGTTGGTTTGGTTGCCGGTGAGCATAAGACGAGAGGTAAGAACCTGCACATCACTTTGTGACCGCTCCCTGCATCTTGACTACCCTGCATTTAGTTAGGCACGTGCATATCATTTATTTTAAGTCAAAATACAAAAACTCGGTGGGCCGGGCCGCAACCGATAAAGCTTTTGCTTTGCTACTTTGACCTACGGTAGCCGGACCGTAAACCGGACGGATTCCCTATACCAAACAGTCAGCGGGCTAGTTGGGAATGCTGATTGGGGAGAATCCCTTACTGTTGCCGCCTGCAAATTTCCAGGCCTCAACAGTTTTGGTGCTAGAAGGAGGGCCGCCAGTGCATGGCTGGCCGAGGAAACCCGTTTTCCCGAGAATATTCCACTGGTCACAGTTCTGAAAGTAGTGTACCACGCAATTCAATTCCGGAAGAAGAAGAAAGAGAACATCTATACCCTGTTCGCAACGAGATGGTTAACGATCTGAGAAGACACACCAGGGCATACTTAAAGAAGATTAGAGGATTACCTATCATCCTTGAGTTGCCTAGAAGAGAATACAAGAGAAGAGACTGTCCTTTAATAGAAGATTCAGTGTTGGTTGGAGATTGGCAAGAGCTGGTAGAGACTGTCTTACAAGAAGTCGAGCTTCCTTTGAATCAAGAAGGCCCGGAGACTCCCTACATTTCTCCTGTTCACACCCCTGTTGGTTCACCTCCGCACTCTCCACCTCAACTCATGGCAGCAGCTAACGCCAATCAGCCACCTAATCCTCCAAACCCGCCACCTGCATGGAAAGCCAGATCACCTCTGAATCTGACCCCACCTTTGCACGACCTACCTCAAGCTTTCGAAAAGCTATTGCCTAAGTTTGACCCCAATGAAAAGATATTGGTAGATGACCACTTGCAGAGTTTTTATTTGGCTATAGAAGGATTAAGGGCAGGGGAGCATGAAGATGTGGTTTGTAGACTTTTCCCACATACCCTTAAAGGAACCGTAGCCTCGTGGTATTTTGGACTGCCTGCCAATTCTATCCCAGATTGGGATACCTTCGAAAGGATGTTCAGAAGTAAGTATGTGGTCCAAAAGACTCACGCTGCCCTTATGAAAGGACTTTGTGCTTTGAAGAAAGAAAAGAAGGAAAAAGTGCACAGTTTTACGCAAAGGTTTACAGCATATCTAAGAAATTTCTCTGATGTAGACAAACCTTCAGAAAAGGTCCTAATCGAGTATTATACATCAGCTTTGGGCCCTGACTTGGCCATGTTCACAAAAGGCAGGACTAAGCCCACTTTGATGGAAACTTATGAAGAGGCAGAAGTAGTGGAAGCGAAAAGAGAAAGCATTGAAGAATATCCTGAACAGTCAGGAGAGAAAAGGAGAACTTTGTTTTTTACCAAGCCCAAAGAGGAGAAAACACCGGATTATGAAGGTATGGCCAAAATGGTTCAGAAGCTGTCTAATAAAATCATAGACTTAGAGAAAGAAAAAGAAGTACAAAAGTTTTACAGGCCATTTTATAAGAAGAGGGAGGACAACAACCAGTCCCAACCTCCTCCTCAAAAGAGTGCATCCATGAATCTCACAGACATAGGAATGGAAAATTTTTGTACGTTCCATCAACAACCTCATTCCGAAAGAAACTGCCCGCAATGGATAAACTCAATGACATTGGTCATGAATCAGATGTTAGACTCAAGATTGACAGAAGAAGATGATGATGGAAAGAAAGAGAATTCTGCTTCTACTTCTACAAAAGAACAGGAAGAAGAAGCTATGGCTTTATGGAGCTCTGTTTCAGTACTCGACGCAGAAGGAGAGAATAGTCACGGACGCAAAGAGATTAGTGAGGCTAACGTGACAACTAGAAGTAAGGGGACGGTTAGTGACGACAGTCTTTTACTCCCAAAGATTAGAAGGCTACAAAGAAATGTCAAGAAGAAGTTTCAAGAAAAGTCATTAGCCAACCAGGTACCGGAGTTTACCATTACAAGTCAAGACCCTAAACAAAACAGAACGTTGCCTAGGCCAAATGAAGAGAATGCAAACGCTGAAAAATCTCAGCCCACTAAATCACAAACTGAGTATGACATTGTTGAAGATTTGAAGAAGATAAAGGCAAACGTTCCACTGTTAGAGATGTGTAAAGTACCTCAACAGAAAGAGAGGTTGTTGAAAGCACTTGAAACGCTTGAAGAGAAGCTTCCCGCTGAAAATCAACCCCGGGATGAAGAAGAAATCGGAGAAGCTAGTACCGGAGGTATGTCTAAAACTAAACATCCACCTTTCCTCCTAACATTTGAAGTTTTTAATTACAACGTGCACAATTGTCTAGTAGATTCAGGGGCATCCATTAATGTGATGCCCATATCGGTTTGTAAGAAAATAAATGGGCAGCCCAAGCCAACCACGTGGAAAGTGGTGCAGTTGGATAGGACCAATGTCAAGGTAGTTGACGATATGGAAGACGTGCTAATCCACCTGGCATCCGATAATAGAGTGTGCCAAGTCATCAACATTGTAGTGGATGACATACCAGATGCGTACGGCTTGGTCTTGAGTAGAGATTGGTCAGCCAGATTAAATGGGTATTTCGCCACAGATTGGTCACATCTTTGGTTTCCATACAAAGGGAGTCCTAATCAGATCAAGGTTCTGAGAGAGCCTCATATGAAGTACAATGTCACTCAATTAGATGGGAAGAATGTACCAGTTGAATCTATATTGGGAAACTACTTTCTGGAACTAGAGCCAGGGAATTATCAAGCGAAAGAGGCTAGCAGCACATCTAACACCCAGCCTGATCTCCTTCATTTTTCTCAGGCTGATGAGCTTGACTGTAAAATAGTAGATTTAGCTGTAGGAGTAGATTCATTTTCATTAGACAATGTTTGTTGGACTTTATATTTTGACGGCTCAAAAACATTAGAAGGATCAGGGGCCGGATGCGTCCTTATTGATCCACAAAAAAATTAAATACTTCCTGTCCTGTAGATTAGAGTTTGAATGTACTAACAATACAGCCGAGTATGAAGCATTGTTGCAGGGACTCAAAAAATCAATTGAGCTGAAGGTTAGTAATTTAAAAGTTTTTGGGGACTCAGAAATAGTTGTGAAACAAGTAAAAAATCAAATACACTGTGTTTCCCCTCATTTGAAAGCTTACCAAAACGAGGTATGGGAATTGCTTAAATGTTTTCATGCGTTTAATATTGTTTCAATTCCAAGAATAAAAAATGCAGCTGCTGATCTTTTAGCCACATCAGCTGCCAGGCTGGTTCCCACTAATAATAAGTGCTCTATTGAATTACTTTTCAGGCCCTCCGTGCCGGACATGATCACTAACCTGCGAGTATTTGACAATGATCAGCAGATAATTGAATGCTTGACAAATGATGAGACTTTTAAAGGAGCTATCATAGATGACGAGGAACATCAAGCTGAAATGAAATATAATAATTTCATTCCCAAAGGTGTCAGGATGCTGGAGAAAATGTTTGACTTGAATGAGAAATTTAGGAGACCAGCTAACGTGAAGACACACAGCTCAACTTTACAGTTCGAGTTAATAAACTTAGGGACTGAAACGGAGCCCAAGTTCGTGAACCTTGGCAAATGCTGTTCACCAGTAGAAAGAGACAAGTTCCTCAGTTTGTTTAAACAGTACAAAGATGTCTTTGCATGGACGTATGCAGATTTAAAAACCTGTGACACTAATATCATCAAGCACATCATTCCTATTAAAGCAGGTGTCAAGCCATATCAACAGCCGTTGAGGAAAATGCACCCAAAGCTGGAGCCGCTAATTCAAAGCGAGGTGAAGAAATTGCTGGACACTAGGATTATCTTTAAAGTCAGGCATTCTGAATGGGTATCAAACCTGGTGCCCATTAGGAAAAAATCGGGAGATATCAGGCTATGCGTAGACTTCAGAAATCTAAATCGCGCCTCAGACAAAGATAACTACCCGGTACCTCCCATGGAGCAATTGCTGCAAATGCTTTCCGGCTCTGAGATGTTCTCATTGTTGGATGGTTTCTTTGGCTACAATCAAGTGTTGGTAACCGAGGAAGATAGATTGAAGACAACGTTCAGAACTAAATGGGGAACTTTTGCATATAGAAGAATGCCCTTTGGATTGATTAATGTGGGCGCGACATTTCAGAGAGCTATGGACATAGCTTTTCGCGGACTGATTGGGCGAAGTGTGGTGGTATACCTTGATGAAATTACTATATTTTCGAAGAAAATAGGGGAGCATGCATTCCATTTAAAGCAAATCTTTGAACGCTGCAGAAAGTATGGCATTTCCCTCAATCCAAAAAAATGCGTGTTTGTTGTCACAGAAGGCAAGTTACTGGGGCATATAGTGTCTAAGGAAGGTATCTCCATAGATCTAGAAAGAGTTAGGGCTATTGAGCAAATCCCTATGCCCCACAATAAAAAAGGAATGCAATCCTTCTTGGGAACAATAAATTTTGTACGAAGGTTCGTGCCTGATTTTGCCCAGATTGTTAAGCCATTGCAGCAGATGATAAAGCAAAATGCACGATTCAAATGGACTGAAACAGAAAAGAAATCTTTTAGTAAAATCAAAACTGCTGTTGCACATGCACCCTCTTTGAAAAGCCCAGACTTTGATGAGGACTTTATTATGTATACATTTGCGTCCAATGATTCGCTAGCAGTTGTACTCACGCAAAAGGAAGAGGGAGGTGATGAATTTCCAATCTCTTTTATGAGCACTAGGCTACAAGGAGCTGAATTAAACTACCCAACCATTGATAAACAGGCTTACGCAGTGTTCAAGTCAGTAAAACAGTTCAGACCTTATATATTAAAAAATCGGACCAAAGTGATAGTCCCTTATCCAGCTGTAAGAACTCTTCTCATTTAAAAAGAGTTAGGAGAAAGAAGGGGCAACTAGGTAACATCTCTCCAAGAATACGATCTTGAATTTAAACCAGCTACTTTAGTGAAAGGTCAAGGCTTATGCAAACTGATGACTGGGAGCGGAAACAACGAGGAACAAGTATGGGAAGATGAAGCTGAGCTGCATGTAGCGGAGGTTTGCCCTTTGTTCATAGCCCCTGAGTCTTGGTATAGAGACCTTGTGCATTATTTTCAGTCAGGGGTGCTACCGGAACATTGGAATTCCAAACAAAGAAGAGCCTTGCGTCTGAAATCAGCTTCCTATCAAATCATAGAAGGTGTATTGTTCAGAAAAAACTACGATGGAGTCCTCCTGAGATGCTTGGAGAAAGAAGACGCTGAAAAAGTAATGTCTGAATTGCATGACGGCCCAGCTGGGGGACATTATTCAGGGGACACTACATCCCACAAGGTCCTCAGAGCCGGTTACTATTGGCCAACACTTTTTAGGGATGCACATGCACACGTCCGAAAATGTGATATTTGCCAAAGATGTGATGGAAGACAACCTAGAGCAGCAGCACCTCTAAAGCCTGTAATGATCACGGAGCCTTTCGAACAATGGGGTATAGACGTCATTGGAGAAATAAAACCAAATTATTCCCTGCTACACAAGTATATTCTGACTGCCACTGATTATTTCACTCGCTGGGTCGAAGCTATCCCTTTGCGTAAGATAAACGAAGACGAAGTCATCAGTTTTCTACAAGATCATATCATGACCAGGTTTGGGGTTCCAAGTTCGTTAGTTTTTGATAATGCTAAGTACTTTTCTTCCATTAAATTGACTGCATTCGCTCATGAGAAAGGAATAAAATTACATTACTCTGCTAACTACTATCCACAAGGAAATGGCTTGGCTGAATCCTCAAATAAAAACATTATTAGAATCCTGAAGAAAACTGTCATAGAAAACCAGCGGAGTTGGCACTCAGCCTTACCCAATGCCCTGTGGGCTGATAGAGTTACCCCCAAGTCCTCCATAGGTGTGTCACCCTTTAACCTTGTGTACGGAAAGGAGGCCATCCTACCGCCCAATATTCTACTACCATCTTCCATACTAGCCCAAGAGTCTAGGGGGTCGGATGACGAGGTTCTGCAAGTAAGAATATATAATATCCTAAAAGCAGAAGAGGCCTGATCCAAAGCCAGAGAGCATTTCAAACAATAGCAGGAAGTAGTCAAAAGATGGTTTGACAAACATAAAGCTGGAAAAAAGGACTTTGAAATAGGCAACTTAGTCCTTAAGTGGGACCACCCCCATGATGAAAAAGGGAAGCATACCAAATTCCAACAGTTATGGGTAGGTCCTTTCCAAATTGCTGCAAAACTTGGCCCTGCTACCTATATGTTACAAGATTTACAGGGATGGGAGGAGAACTTGCCAGTTAATGGTTTGGTTCTCAAACCTTATTTTTCTTAAATCATTTTGAGCTTTCTAATTTGTACATAAATAAGTTGTGTTTTTGTTTCGAGTCGCGCGTTCTTTCATTTTGATTTTTAGTCTTGATTTTCAATAAGGGTACCAACTTGTGGTTTCTTGGAGGATGCTAAAGTCTTTGGGAAAGAAAATATGTCGAGTATCAGCCTGTCTATTCCTTGAAGAATTCTTCCAGCCTAACAGTTTCCCGAGTAAAATGTTATGTGCATTGAAGTCTTTCCCAACCCCTTGAACTTAACCGGATTCAGAGAGTCTAAAGTACTGTGTTGGGGCTCCATCCACGCCACATTCAAATGTTCTAAGGAGCAACGGTGAAGGACCCATGAGAGGAAGCAGGATAAACAGCGTATTAAATATAAATGATCCCATGGCAGCAAATAAATGCCAAAAGGCAGATAAAGAGTCAAACTTCTATAAAAGCATCATAGATCAAAGCAAGTATTAAAGCATAAATGCTTAAAATGCCAAGAGATCCTCTCCGTCCGTGAGCTGAGGCTTAAAATACACCACTCACACAAAAGGGCACTATGGGATAGAGGATCCTGAATTAAAATTCAGTAAGAAAAGGCACACAGAAAGACTCAAATGAAGGGGACAAAAGTCCAAAAGCACCAAAATGCTAAAGTAACATGGGAATGAGGAACAAACGGATACTGCTGTTTACTATATGCTGCAATCCTGTGGTGTCCACACCGTTAGCCACCTAAAAACAAAGGTAATAATGAAAATCATACTCTGGTCATGGCATAGTTATTTGGACTTGAGTTTCTCGGTTTTCCTTTTCCCCCAAATGACTGACATCAATGATTAAGGTACACATTTCAGGGATACGAGAAATCTAGATAGCTGGAAGAATTCGATGGATGCATTTGTTGCAGAATAGTCTGTTACTCAAAGACAACAGCCACTCAGAGATCTAGGTTCCCCAGGTAATCGCCAGTTGTTGCTACCGCAACGTTTCTCCCTGACTTTATGTCACTTAAACTCTGGGACCCCTCCTCATCTCTGTTTGTTTGGATTGATCGTTAAAAGAGCTTGGCGCTCTCGAGCGTATGTATTCGTTTGAAGTTGACTGCCCGCCCTGTTGCTTGCCTCGGTCAGGTTTAGTTGAGTTGGACGGTCTGTTTTAATACCTATAGAACGTGAGTCTTTTACCTTAACAAAGGAAATGATTTTTTTGGCTGAAATTGATCCTTAGCGCTGTTGGTTTCTCCCTGGATCGGGCCTCTTGCGGAAGTTCTAAACCGTCACTCACCTGCCGTTGCGGCTCCCTGCACAAACTTGCCACCCGACTGGAGTTCCATCCGACGCCCGATTCACTGTGTAAATCACTTCCTTTTGAGCTTCGGCTCGCCCGCCGTTGCGGCCGGGAGGATGAAGTCAGTGGCCGACGTGAGTCTCATCCGACGCCCGATTCGCTATGTAAATCACTTCCTTTTGAGCTTCAGCTCACCCGCCGTTGCGGCCAGGAGGATGAAGTCAGTGGCCGATGTGAGTCTCATCCGACGCCTGAACTTTGCCTTGTTTAGCCTCCGTCGCATGTCTTTATCATGTGTCCCCTCCGCCGTCGTGGCTGGAAGAGTAATCTAGCTCCCGATCCACTTCTCTCCACCGCCCGATTGCCTATGACGCTCCTGTTTTCACTCACCCACTTCTGGTGCTCCCCTGTCATTGTGACCCCTGAAGCCGATGCCCACCCGATGCCGCTTTCTCAGCCCGTCCGATTCAATTCTCGCCCGACCGCCGATTCTGTTTCGGGAATTCTCGCCCGGGTGAACCAGGCCAATTCTTGTGGATTTTTCATCATAATTAAAAGTTTTGATTCTACCTAATGTCTCATATGAGTGGATAATGCACTAAAGTTGAATGCAGGAAGAATTCCATAGATCGCTGGAGCAACCCACGGCGAGCAAAAGGACGACCCAAGCGGGGGACAGGGGCATCGACGAGGCGTTTTCAGCAGTTACTGTCAGGAGATAAAATGCCTATGGAAATGATTGTGGGAAAGGAAACAACCAGAGAAGAAGTTGAATCGTCAAGGGCGCTGAAAGGTCACGCGCTGAGGGGAACCGAAGGGGCAGAAGTCCTAGTTTAAATAGAAAAAGATAGGACTTAGAGAGGGCTTTTTTCTACTGGAAAATTTGTAATTGTTGACTTGTAAGAGGAGCTACCTCGTTTTGCTTGAAAAAACTGCGATTTGCCTGCTGGAAAGAGCAAAAGATGTGGAATGTATCAATGCAATTCAATAAATGATGTCGAAGAGGAACTATTTCTTTTTCAGCAGTCTTTATTTACTGTAAGAGTATTTGATGTTTGAACCTATGTTCTTGTTGGATGTTCTTCAGTAATTTCTGGGTATATTTCCACTACGAGCAATAACTGTGTTATAAAATGATTGGCTATCTGATTATTTGAATATCTGTAAGCGTTCATGTGCTGCAGAAGAAATAGCAGCTACCTGTTTTTTCTTCTTATGGTGTATGAATATGTGTTGCTCATCTGAAAATGACAACCCTGCTCCCTAGGGATAGTTTAGATAGTTAGCTTTTTTCTGTTTGTAGTTGGTTTGGTTGTCGGTGAGCATAAGACGAGAGGTAAGAACCTGCGCATCACTTTGCAACCTCTCCCTGCATCTTGACTACCCTGCATTTAGTTAGGCACGTGCATATCATTTATTTTAAGTCAAAATACAAAAACTCGGTGGGCCGGGCCGCAACCAGTAAAGCTTTTGCTTTGCTACTTTGACCTACGGTAGTCGGACCGTAAACCGGACGGATTCCCTATACCAAACAGTCAGCGGGCTAGTTGGGAACGCTGATTGGGGAGAATCCCTTACTGTTGCCGCCTGCGAATTTCCAGGCCTCAACACATTCTTTATGGATGCAGAGGAGCTGCGTGAGGTTGTTCGACAGTTGTTATCCACCTGAATGGCACATCTCCGTCCGAGTGACGACATTTGCTATGTTGGCACAAAAAAGGACGTTTATGGATTGAGGGTTGCCCAAAACACTATAGATGGGCATATTATGAACTACATTTATCATCCATCCAGCTGGTTATTTTTACCTTTTTAAATATGTCAAGTCCTGTACGTGACTCTTATTATATGCAACTCGCGTGTTGTACGTGAGTGTCGGTTATTGCATCTCGCATACAAATTTGTATGCGGGTTACCCTTAGAGAAACTCGCGTGTCATATGCGAGTTTCCAATATTGATACCCACATACACCTTCCTTTGACATTAAAAATAAAAACTCATGATTACTTGAGATTAGTTAATCCCTTAACCTTAATCACCTTAACTGTCTCAACCTCCTCAACCTTCAAAACTGCCTTATTTCACCAAGTATAAATATAGGCCTTGGGGAGGGTGTTAATCACATACACTTGGAGAGAAAAGTTATGCTGGTGGATTCCATTCAGAAATATTTGGAGCAGTGGAACTCAGAATCCTTTGGTTGCAGAGGAGTCCTTGTCTTAGGCATTGGGTTGTAATCTGAAATCTTTCATTATTGTTAAAAAAGAGAATCCTTCTTCCATATGTGTCTTGAATGTCTCTCATATATTGTGGTTTGATAAATACTTATGATTCAACACTCTGTATATGATTTATCTAACCTGTTTATATATATGTATCATATTGTATTTGGAGGATTGACTCTTGACAGGTGAAGGAGAAGCATCCCTGAAGGCTTTGGAGGAGAAGCAGAGCAGAAGAGGACAAGCTAGGATCAACTAGCGTGTATCGGGTGAGTCTTTTCTATACTCCTATTTCCTTTACTGCACTCTAGAGTTGATTTCCTGCAAGTTTCATGAGTATGTTGGTAACCCCAGACCTTCGATTATAAGGTGTTTATTCCTGTACAATAGAACTGGTGACTCCGTTGGGGAGCCCAGACTACTGTAGGTTGTTTCTGTCACCCCTGACCAATCTTTGCTTTGAAGTTTGTGTGTGGTCTTTTATCCTGGTTCATACTTATCACAGTGTTTGAAAGTCTCATGGATTTTTCTTATTTTTTGAGAAAAATTTTGTACCTGTACGCGGGTTTCTCTTCTGCACAATCGCATACAGAAGCTTGCATACATGGGTTTCTCTCTTGGACAATCGCGTATAGTACACAAGTTGCCCTTCTACACAGTCGCGTACAAGCCTAGAAATAGGGATTTTTTAGGATTGGGTTTGTTTGTCCCTCTCTTTGTGTAATTCATGTTTGTTAGTTGGCTTTCTTTATGAATACTGTGTTGTTTGTTTGAAGACCTTTGGTGACCACACTTTGTGCTTTTTTCGTAAAGTCCTTGGGTTTCTTTTGTTTTGATTATCTTCTGTTTGCATGCTGAATTAGCTTGGCATGTTGGGTTATAGGTTGAAGTGTCTCTGTCCAGATCAGTGATCAGGGTTTTGGGCATCATTTTTCCAGTCTATCTTTTGATAGTGGTTGTTTTTTCACTTACCTTTATGAGTTTACAGTGATCTTTTGCCATTGTGTGCACCCAAGCTAGGGTTCCTAGTCTCCCTTTGTTGGTTGATTCTTGGTTCTTTTAGCCTGTTTACTTTAGTTGGTTTGTTTTATATAGTTGATTAGATCCAAGTATACTCAAGTTTTGTGCATTTTAGGTGCATGGTAGAGTTTGAGCAATTTTAAAAAGTGAAAAGAAAAACATTTTCAAGCTTTTGCATTTGCTTTTGCATAAGTAGTTTTTGTTTCAGTTTTAAAATATAATCTCAAAAACTACAAAAAACATAGGCTTAGTTTCTTTTATCATTTGCATTTGTTCATCAATATATATTTACAAAAAAAAAGAAGTTTGCTTTGATAGTGGTAATTTGCTTTGAAAAAAATACACCGTTAATGTTTTTTATTTCTTATCAAGTCAAAAACACCATAGTTCATCACTCCATTTCCTTCTGAGTAAGAAAAGGCCCTTTAAAATGAACGCAATAATTAAAATTTACTAGTAATTTTTTATTTTTAGGGGCCTTTCACCTACTAGCTTAGGCTAGACTTGTGGGATAGGAAGTGTAAACTTCCCATAAGTTTTAAAATTCAGACATAGTGGACCTTTCTTTAGGTAAATCCTTGACTTTATCGATTGTATCTGGGAAGCTCCTCTCAAATGGGAGTCAAGCACGAGGCCGTGTGGAGGCATGGACTGAGGAGATAACCCTCTGATTCCTTGTCAAAATGCAAATCAAGACTTTTACGCATCTAGGGATTCTATCCTAGATATATTTTCGGGCTCAGCTACCCTGCCCATGTGTACGAGTCAGGCTTGCGACTGTCCCCCCAGACTGTTGGTATAGCTAAGGTAGCCTTTAGTCTCTTGGCATTTAGGGTTCATACCTAGGTAAACCAGAAGGCTATTTCTGGTTCACCTTGAATGGGCTTGGAAGGTAACCCTTGTTGTAAGTGTAGGAGGGCGGTTGGATGATTCCTTCACTTGTGCCTAAGAACCACTTCAAGGATGCCAAGTAATCGTTCATCAGCTTTCTTCGGGAAAGTATATCTTTCACCCTTGATTGATTGTTTGAGACTTTAGGATTTTTATAGTGTGTGATCTGTGGTTTTTCCTGTGTTTAGTTGGCCTTAGGGTGTGATTTGTCAAATTTTCAATTGTGGAGGACCAACCTATTAGAAGGTCAAGAAGGTTGAGAAACCTTCCTCCTCTCGTCACATTGGAGCCTCCACCTCCACCCCAAAGGTGGAGATTGGACATGGACTATTCATTTGAACTGGTAGGGATAAGTGAAGTTCTAGGTGAACCAGAAATTATAGCTAATTGTTTTGATCTTGATATAGTTGAGATAGAATACTTGCAGACTGACAAGTTTGCGAGAAACTTTAACACACCCTTGACTAATTTAAATGATACTGTGATCGTTCAGGTTAGACCTTTTGATTCACCTATTTTAGGTGTCCCTGTGGGTAGGATTATGTCTTCTATGGGAGAAATTTATTTTGTGTTCATCTCAGCCGTTCCAGTTGAAGGGGTACTACCTCCCCCGGTAAGTTCCCCTAGATCTAGTATACCTTCTACACCTTTGACTCCAGCAAGCCGGGTGGTTCAACCACCAGTTCACTCAAACCTAGCAAGTACTTCTGGTGATATGGTTACTGGGATCCCTAGTATACCTACTATTCCTTCTTCCTTTCCATATACTACCCAGAGTAGTCCGGTAGGATCCTCGACGTTTGTCCAAGGAATTCCTTGGAATGGGGGGCACATCCCCCCATCCTCTCCATACATAGGCCCATCACCTTCCTATGTAGGAGTGTAGTTTGGGAACAATACCTCTTATGGTAAAAGTTACCAAACTCCGATTTTGGTGCCATTTACAATCTCTCCCTTTTCGTTGTTCAACAGAGGGATACCGGCTCCTGTCTTTCAGACCCCTATTTCTATGGGGACGGCCTGAACTTCTTATACTGCACCTCCCACACACAATCCTATGGCTTACCAATGGAATCCATTTCAGAGTAACCTACCCACTTTGCAACCAGTGGTAGGGGGAAAACCCACTTTTACCCATGGGAATTCAAGGGCAGGTCCTCTAATCCCCAGGCTGGCACATTTAGTACCCCAGTTCGACCCAAAATTTCATTCCTGGAAACCTTAAAATTGCTAGATTTGTCAAAATTGATGAATGACCCGGTGAGGCATGACCCCTTATGGCCACCTGTTCCCACCAAATTGCCATCAAACATCCCTAAATTCGAGGGAAAAGTTGGTGAAGATCCTGGGGCTCATGCCACCACATTCCATTTATGGTGTTCTTTGAATTCGCTAAATGAAGATTCAGTAAGGTTGAGTCTATTCCAGAGAACCTTAACAGGTACTACGGAAAAATGGTATATTGAACTACCGTCTGCTGCTTTCAGTAGTTTCTAGGACTTGGCTAGTGCATTTCTTAGCCATTTTCAGCTTCTGGTCCGATATGATTTCAGAACATACTTGTTGTCTACTTTTAGGCAGAACAAGGCTACCCACATCTCAGATCACATCCAAGAGTGGAGGAGGCAAAAAGAGCCTTATAAAAGCCACTATTCCTCCTGAGTTCCTTTTAGAGTGGTTCCTTAAATCCCTGTTGCCCTACATATCTAAGGACGTATCCACCTCAGGAGTGATGAATAAATAAGAAGCCATTCTCAAGGCCCAGCAACTGGATTTGATTTATTCACAATCTGGGATCTTGTATGATATTATCCCTGAGGCACCGAGGCATATGCACGATGCGGAGAAGCCTAAGCCTGGACCCCATGCCGATGGTGTGGTTGGGTCTATTAACTCTCCCACCGTATAATCTTTGGCTAAGCAACTTCATCAGTTGTCCGTCAAGAAGTCTACGGAGGAGGCAGCAAAGGCTTCCCCCTCCCCCCAGAGTGCAAATGTTTTTGTACAAACCTCTCAGAAGGGCAATCAACAGCCCGACGGGAAGAAAAAGAAAGGAAAGAAGGGAGAGGGAAATCAAAACAAGCAAAAGCCCATGAACAATGCTGATGGGGGCAAGAAAGAAAAGAAGAAGTTCAAGTTCCTGTGTAAGTTGTGCCACGAGGACCACCTTACTCACCTTTGTCCCCTTATGGATCAAGCCCAGAAGCTAATTAAAGCTCAACAACTGGCTGTCCTGAAGGATCCTTTTCCCCAAGGATAGAACTCTACTTCAGCTTCTAACGTAGCAGGGGGCACTCAAAGTGCCCCTGACCCAAACTATATCAACATGGTTCGATCTTTGACTTTGTTGCAGATGAGGAATAAAAATTATGAGAAAGAGACTATTGAGAAGGGTAAAGCTGTAGGTGAAACTTCTAACCCTCTCATAATAGAGAAGACTGCTAAAACTATGCCGAAGATATCGAAAGGTGTCTTCAAGAAGACCTTGCCTAACCCTAACGCTAGGAATGCTTCAAACTACTTCGTAGTTGAGGATTTAGCTCAAACCCCATGTGCAATGTTAGCTTTAGAGGTGTTACAGAGCTGTCCTGCCCAGCGGGATGCCCTCTTAGCAGCTTTAGGTAGCATGGACTCATTGAGTCTCATGGCAAAATTTCATTTATCTGATGTTAAAATTTGCCTACCTTACCATGTAGCCTTATCAATAGATGTCATCCATGGTGGTAAGACCATTGGAAGGACAGTTGTTGATGAGGGTGCTTCTACATGTGTTATGTCCTTGACCTATTGGAAAGCTCTTGGATCCACAGAGCTGGTCCCATCAAACACTTTACTTACTGCTTTCGATGGAAGATCCTTCTGTCTACATGGTATCCCGTCGACTTTTGAAATCAAGTTGGCAGGAAAAGCAGTGTCTGTTGAGGTAGAATTGATTAATGCTCCTTTGGACTACAATCTGCTTCTAGGAAGGAACTGGACTTATGCGATGTTTGCTATTGCGTCAGCCGTTTTTCGTGTAGTGGTTTTTCCACATGAGGGAAATTTGGTTTACTATTGATCAACTTGATTATACTTGAAAAGGTATTTTAGAGTCTAATGAGTCCACGGTGCTATTGGTTGATCAGGTCAAAACTACTGCACAGAACTTGGGGGGTGGAATGTACACATCACTGATGGGCGTGTTTGATCTTCCAGCCCTGGTTAATTATATTGGTTCTACTAGTGTGGGGAAGTCCATATCTATGGTTGTCGATAGGAGTGATCCTTGGGTTCTCCCATCCCCCCATGAACTGGAAGTGCCCTTATCGGTAGTGGAGGTATCTTATCAGGCTATCACTCAAGCCACTATTGATCCCATTCCAGATCCTCTAACAGTCTCAAAAGATCTGGAAGAAGTTTATTTACCTGCATGGGCAGAAAAATCTTCGCACTCTATCGATTTTTTAGACATGGTTTTACCTTCTGATGAATCCATTTTGGAAGCCATGAGAAGAGATGGTAAGATTTGTGAGGATCTTCATCATCGTTCCTATTTTCTTCCAGAACTAAGAAGAATAGAAAATCAAGAGTTTCGGTTGAGACTGTCAGAAGATGTTGATATACCTATCAATCCCTTGCCTAGGGAAGGAATGTTTGCTGAGGGGAATATGGAAAATATTTCTGCCACCATACCTGTTAACATCTCTGTGAACCCTGATGTCATGGAAAATATATATATAGGTGCCAATTTCTCTCCTGAAGATATTGCCATCTATACTACCTTTTTTAAGGAATTTCGCGATGTCTTTTCTTGGTCATATGAGGAGATTCCAGGCATAGATCCATCGATTGTTGAACATGAAATCCAAACATATCCTGATGCCAAGTTGGTTCGACAAAAGTTAAGACCTGTTAACCCATGCAAAGTGGCAGCTGTGAAGGCAGAAGTTGAAAAGATATTGAAGGCTGGTTTTATCTATCCCGTAGCTTTGAATGAATGGGTATCCAACCCTGTTCCTGTTGATAAGAAGAAAGGGACTATTCATGTTTGTACAGACTTTAGAGACCTAAATAAAGCCTATCCTAAGGACAACTATCCCACACATTTTATAGACCAAATTATATATGCTTGTGCGGGAAGTGAGGTGTTCTCATTTATGGATGGTTTCTCCGGATACAATCAAATTCAAATAAAACCGAAAGACCAACATAAAACTGCTTTCATTTGTCCTTGGGGTACCTTCATGTACAATAAAATGCCCTTTGGATTGAAAAATTTTGGGGCAACCTTTCAACGGTCTATGAAATTTTCTTTCCATGACATTAAAGCCATTGTTGAACCATACCTTAACGATCTACCTGCACATTCTCGTAAGAGGATTCAACATCCAGATCATTTACGGTTGATATTTGAGAGATGCAGACATTATAAAATCCACTTGAATCCCCACAAGTGTGTATTCTGTGTCGAATTAGGAAGATTACTCGGGTTCATTGTCTCTAGTAGAGGCATCCAGGTGGATCCATTGAAAGTTGAGGCCATTGTAAATATGCCTCCTCCTCGTTCTCTCAGGCAACTTCAAAGCCTGCAAGGAAAGTCTAATTTTCTTCAACATTTTATTGTTAACTATGCCAAGATTACTAAGGGTTTCATGCGCCTGCTCAAACAAGACACCCTATTTGTATGGGATGAAACCGCACAACTTGATTTTGAGGCATTGAAAAAAGCTTTGTTGTCGGCACCCTTATTACATCCACCAGATTATTCTATGGATTTTATATTATATCTGGCAGCGTCGGAGTCGACCATTGGGGTAGTACTAGTCTAGGAGGATGATAAGCTTGTGGAGAATGTCATTTATTATCTTAGCCATGCTTTGGTCAGACCTGAACTTAGATACTCCCACGTTGAGAAATTAGCCTTCGCAGCCGTGTATGCTATTCAGAGGTTACGTCACTACATTTTACTAAGGACCACCACAGTAGTGGCGGATGTGAATCCATTCCAATATGTTTTATCCTGATGGATTTTTGGGGGAAAATTTAACAAATGGATAGTCATTCTCCAAGAGTTTGACTTGGATTTCTAGTCCGCCGATTCTAAGAAGTCGTTAGTTTTTGCTAAACTTATAGCAGAATTTCCTACTGAAGAAGATGTAGCGGTTGAAGATGACTCATTCCCAGATGAGCACATATTCTTGATATCCACCTTTGATCCTTGGTATGGATATATTCTTATATATCTCCAGACTTTGAAGTACCCTGCAGCTTCCTCAAGGAAGGAACGACGTAAATTACGCCTTCATGTGAAGAACTACCTCATTATAGGAGATACCTTATATCAACAAGGGGTAGATTCCGTCTTGCGTCGTTACCTTACCCATGAGGAAGCAGAAATTGTCCTAAATGATTCCCATAGTGGAGCATGTGGGGGTCATTTATCTGGGTTAGCAACAGCCCATAAGACATTACGTGCCGGTTATTTTTGGCCCACGATATTTAAAGATTGTGTGGAAGCAGTGAAGCATTGTCATCTGTGTCAGATTTACACCAGAAAAATACGGTCACATCCTGCTCCGTTATTTCCTTTTGTCTCGGTAGGCCCTTCATGAAATGGGGGATTGATTGCATGACATGCAACCCAGCCTCGGTTGGGGGGCATAAATACATCATTGTCACTGTTGACTATTTTACAAAATGGGCAGAGGCAATGCCTACTTTTAAAGCCGATGGGGAAACATCAGCTTTCTTTGTATTCAATCAGATTATCGAATGGTTTGGTATACCCAAAGTGATTTTCACTGACCACGACAGTCATTTTGACAATAACATGATGACGGAACTGACTACTATGCTCGGATTCAAACAAGAACATTCATCTTCATACTATCCGCAAGAAAACGGTCAGGTTGAGGCTGTCAATAAAACTTTAAAAACTATCCTTAAACGTACAATTGATGCAGCCCGCTCTAACTGGAACACCATGCTATATCCTGCTCTTTGGGCCTACCGAACCAACATAAAAACTGCTACGGGTTTCTCCCCTTTCCAACTCGTTCATGGAGTGGAAGCAGTTACTCCGATTGAGTGTGAAATCCCATCACTAAAGATAGCCATTCATGTGTTACCTGGTATGACTGAGCTTGAGGAACGTCTTCTACATTTAGAACACCTTGATGAACAGTGTAGAGATGCACTGACTACTAATCAAGCTCATAAAAATAGGGTCAAAACTCAGTATGATAAATCAGTCAAACCTCGAGTTTTCTCTGAAAGGGAACTTGTCTTGCTTTGGGAGCAAGACAAAGAACCCCTGGGGGCAAGAAAATTCAAGGCCATGTGGTTAGGACCTTATGTTGTGTCGAAAGTATTGAGTAAGGTGTTGAGGCCCAGGAATTCGTAGGCAACAATAGTAAGGGATTCTCCCCAATCAATGTTCCCAACTAGCCCATGACTGTTTGGTGTAGGGAATCCGTCCGGTTTGCAGTCCGGCTACCATAGGTCAAGTAACAAAACAAAGGGTTTTACCGGTTACAGCCCGGTCCACCAAGTTTTTGTATTTTGACTTAAATTATGAAATGCACGTGCCTAATTAACAATGCAGAGTGATAAACATGCAAAAGAGCATTCACAATGTGATGTGCAGGTTCTTACCTCTCATCTTAGAAGTCACAAGCATCTAAATCATACAAATAGTAATAAAATAAAACTAACTAAACTATCTCTAGAGAGCTAGATTAATTCATGAGTAATGCAATACTGTTCAGGTGATTATGGAAAATCACAAATAGTTGTTATTATAACCAAACATATAAACAGAAGTAAAAGTATACATGACAAGATAGCTCATCAACAATTAAAACATCCCATTACTCATAGTGGAAGAACACCATAAAAATACTGAATATTCTTCAGACAAGAACATAGGTTCAATAAGTTAGAACACTCTTACAGCTAATGAGACATAGTTGAAAATGAAATAGTTCACATTCAACATTGCTCATTTAAACGCATTGATCCATTCCACATAGCACTTTCTCCAACAGGTAAAATTTTCACTTTCTAGTTTGTAAAATGAATTAGTTCCTCTTACAAGCAAAAGGTTTACAAGTTTTCCAGGGAAAAATCCCTTGTAACTTCTAACTTTCAAGTATTTAAAGAAAACAGTAGATCCTTTCGGTTTCCCCCAAATGTGTGACTTTTCCCTTCCTTCAAAAGGGTTCATCTTCTCATCTTATTTTCTGTATGCCTTCATGATATGATTAGTAACGGATAGATCTTTTGGGTCTATGCCTTTGTCTCCATCCATTTTATCTTTTCCTTAGCTTGTCTTTCTCGCGATCTTGATGGCTACAGTTCAACCTTTCCCAAAACTACCTTGCTATGCCTTCGCATCGCAGTAGTCTGAAGACATCCTTTGAGTCCACCTGCGCTTCAATAGAGTGTATCATTCATCGAGACCGTGTTATAAAACAAAGCAGCACATTATACTAACTGAAACGGCCAACCCAAAAGAAATGGCCAGGTGCACCACTTGTTCAATGCCAACACCACTACCTCAACCACCTCCAAGCTTGACAAACATCACCAACGGCAGCAAATGGGAAACTCATCGGCAGCTCCAAATACCAACATCAGAAGCGTAGACCAATCCACAGGCGGGAAGACTTTAAATCGGCAATCGGAGGATATTAACATCAGAGGCTAAATGGCTTTCCCAGTCGCAATGGCGGAAGAGACATAGGTTACGGACAAGTGATCGTAAGGCGGGAAAATTCCCAATTGAAAATCGGAAGGGTAACCACATTGGAAGCCAAATGACTTTCCCAGCCGCAACAGTGAAAGAGAAAAACTATGGGTCTACAATGAAAGGGGTCAACATGCATCGGAAGTCGGATCTCTTTATGCTTCGGACGCTAAGCCGCTTTGGGAGCCACAATGGCGGAAGGGAAAAGGACAAAAGCAGCCGATTTAACATAGTGTGACGCCTGATTTAATAGAAAAATTAAGTGTTTGGAAGCTTTTTATATAAAAAAAGAAAATCAGCAAAGGTTTAAAACCAATTTTACTTCTGAAACCGCGGACTCAAAGAACAAAAAATCCGATTTATCACTAGCTAGTAAACCAAACTCACATCTGTGATCAATCACAAAATTCAAACACAGGAAACCCTTGAAACCGGATGAAAATCAGTTTTCACAATCATTCGAAATTAAAACCCGACCAATAAGTTCCAAGATCCTACAATTGAAGAACAACGCTAAATCATGAGCAGGGGCCCAAAATTTTAAGAAATTTAGGGAGAACGGTTGCGGCTGCAACAACTGGCGATCACTTGGTGAACCTAGATCTCTTGGCGATTGTTCTTTGAGTGACAGACCGTTTAACAATATATGCATCTATTGAATTCTTCCAGCTATCCGGATTTCTCAAATGACAGAAGTGTGTACCTTTAATCATTGATGATAGTCCAATTTGGGAGAGTGGAAACCAATATTTTCAAGTCCAGATAACTCTGTTGAGGCCAGAGGATGAGTTTCATTATTACTTTTGTCTTCAGGTAGCAGATAGCTTGGACACCACAGGGTTGTAGCATATGGTAAATAGAAATATTCATTTGTTCCTCATTCCCATGACACTTTAGCACTTTTTGTGCTTCTGGACTTTTGTCCCCTTTTATATGAGTCCTCCTGCATGCTTTTCTTACTGAATTGTAATTTAGGATCCTCTATCCCATAGTGTCCTTTTGTGTGAGCGTTGTACTTCATGTTTCATCTCACGGATGGAGAGGATCTCCCGGCAATTTAGTACTTATGATTCAGTATCTACTTTGATGTATGATGCTTTCATAGGAGTTTTTTGACTCTTATTTTCCTTTTGGAATTCATTTCCTAGCATGGGATCATTTATATTTAATATACTGTTCACCTTGTTCCTTTCCATGGGTCTTCTGCTGTCGCTCCTTAGAACATGTTAAGTGTGACGTGGATGGAGCCTCAACATAGTATTCCAGACTCTTCGAATCTGGTTTATTTCACAGGGGTTAAGCAGGACTTCAATGCACACAGAGCTTATTCAAGAAAACTGCTAAACTGGAAGAAGTTCTTTTAGCAACACATAGTCTGAGGCCCAAAAATGTTTATCATTCCCAAACATTTTGATGTTCTCCATGCAACTGCGGGTTCATTCCCTTTATTGGAATCAAGAAAAACAAACTAAAACAAACTGAAAAACATGACTCAAAAGACAGCCAAATAGATTAATTATGTACAAGACAGAAGAACTCAAAGAAACTCTGGAAAAATAAGGCTTGAGAACCAAACCATTCACTGGTAAGTTCTCTTCCCACCCCTATAGATCTTGCAACTTTTAAGTAGAAGGGCCAAGCTTTGCTGCAATCTAAAAAGGGCCTACCCACAACTGCTGGAATTTAGTGTGCTTTCCTTTCT
This sequence comes from Pseudotsuga menziesii, assembly GCA_001517045.1. Classification (NCBI taxonomy): domain Eukaryota; kingdom Viridiplantae; phylum Streptophyta; class Pinopsida; order Pinales; family Pinaceae; genus Pseudotsuga; species Pseudotsuga menziesii. The sequence goes on along the minus strand of LPNX010730020.1, from coordinate 672,794 downwards.
CATCATGGGGGTGATCCCATTTGAGGACTAAGTCTCCTACTTCAAAGTCTTTTGTTCCAGCTTTATGTTTGTTGAACCATCTCTTTACTAACTATTGTTGTTGCTTAAATCGTTCCCTGGATTTAGATCTAGCCTCTTCTGCTTTCAGAAGATTGCATATCCTCATATGCAAAACTTCATTCTCCGACCCTCTCGACTCTTGAGCTATTATGGAAGAGGGTAGCATGATGTTGGGGGGGAGAATGGCTTCTTTACCATACACAAGGGTATACAGTGACACTCCTATCGCAGACTTGGGGGTGACTCTATCGGCCCAAAGGGAATTTGGTAGCATTGAGTGACAGCTCCTCTGGTTTTCTATCACAGTCTTATTTAAAATCCTAATCAGATTTTTGTTAGTGGATTCAGCGAGGCCATTTCCTTGTGGATAGTAATTAGCAGAATAATGCAATTTTATCCCTTTCTCATGAGCAAAATCAGTTAATTTAATTGATGAAAATTATGTAGCATTATCAAAAACTAGCGAAACTAGAACTCCAAACCTGGTCATTATGTGGTCCTGCAGGAAACTAATGACCTCATCTTGATTTATCTTGTGCAACAGAACTGCTTCGGCCCAGTGAGTGAAATAATCGGTCGCGGTCAGAATGTACTTTTGTTGTAGGGAGGAATTTGGTTTTATTTCTCCAATGATATCCAACCCCCATTGCTTGAATGGTTCCGTGATCATCACAAGCTTTAGGGGCGCTGCTTCTTTAGGTTGTCTCCCACTACACCTTTGGCAAATATCACACTCCGTGACATGTGCATGTGCATCTTTAAAGAGCGTAGGCCAATAGTAACCTGCCCTGAGGATTTTGTGGGCTGTAGTATCTCCTGAATAATGGCCCCCAGCAGGACCGTCATGCAACTCTAACATTACTTTCTTCGCATCTTCCTTTTCTAAGCATCTGAGAAGAACCCTGTCATAATTATTTCTGAATAATATCCCTTCAACAAGTTGATAGGAGGCTGATTTAAGACGCAGCGCTCTTCTTTGCTTGGAACTCCAATGTTCTGGAAACAACCCTTCCTACAGGTAATGCACAAGGTCTCTATACCAATACTCGGAAGCTGTAAACAAAGGACATACCTCCATTACATGTAATTCGACTTCATCTTCCCAGGCATGTTCTTCATTTTTTTCATTTCAGTCATCTGTTTGCACAACCCTTGTCCTTTAACTATAGACGCTGGCTTGAATTCAAGGTTGTATTCTTGAAGGGCTGTTACCCACTTGCCTATTCTTTCTCCTAACTCCTTCTGTACAAGAAGAGACCTTACAGCTGCGTAGGGGACGATCACCTTGGTTCTATTTTTTAAAATATAAGGCCTGAATTGCTTTACTGCTTTGAATACAGTGTAAGCTTGTTTATCAACAGTGGTATAATTCAATTCATCCCCTTGTAGACCAACACTCATAAAGGATATTGGGAATTCATCCCCCCCATCTTCCTTTTGGGTGAGCACAGCTGCTAGTGAATCATCGAATGCAAAGGTATACAAGATAAAATATTTGTCAAAATCTGGGCTTTTCAGGGATGGTGCGTGTGCAACAACAGTTTTGATTTTGCTGAATGCGCTCTTCTCAATTTCAGTCCACTTGAATAGTGCATTTTGCTTTACCATCTGCTGCAACGGCTTGACAATCTGAGAAAAATTAGGTACAAATCTTCGCACGAAGTTTATCGTTCCCATAAATTATTGCATCCCCTTTTTATTATGGGGCAAGGGGATTTGTTCAATAGCCTTAATTATTTTTGGATCTACAAAGATTCCTTTCTTTGAAACTATGTGACCTAGCAACTTGCCCTCCATGACAGCAAACACACACTTCTTAGGATTGAGTGAGATGCCATATTTCTGACAGCGTTCGAAAATTTGCCTTAAGTGAAATGCGTGCTCTTCTCTTCTCTTCGAGAATATTGTAATATCATCAAGGTATACTACAGCACTTCGGCCAATCAATCCATGAAAATCTATGTCTATAGCCCTCTGAAATTTTGCTCCAACATTTATAAGCCCAAAGGGCATTCTCCTGTAGGCAAAGGTTCCCCATTTGGTCTTGAACGTGGTCTTCAATCTGTCTTCTTCGGCTACTAATACTTGATTGTAGCCAGAGAAACCGTCTAATAACGAAAATAGTTCAGAACTTGACACCATTTGCAGCAATTGCTCCATGGGTGGCACAGGATAGTTATCTTTGTTGGAAGCGCGGTTTAGATTTCTGAAATCCACGCATAATCTGATTTCTCCATATTTTTTTCTCACTGGTACCAGATTTGATACCCACTACGAGTGTCTGACCTTAAAAATGATTCTAGCATCCAATAATTTCTTCACTTCACTCTGAATCAGCGGTTCCAATTTTGGATGCATTTTCCTTAAAGGTTGCTGATACGGCTTGATGCCGGCTTTGATGGGGACAACATGCTTAATGATGCTGGTGTTGTATGTTTTCAGATCTTCGTATGTCCAGGAAAAAACATCTTTATATTGTCTAAACAGAGTGACAAAGTTATCTCTTTCTGCTAGTGAACAACATTTGCCAAGGTTTACAAATTTAGGACTTTCCTCAGTCACTAAATTTATCAGCTCGAACTGTAGAGATGAGCTGTGAGTCTTCACGTTGGCTGGTCTTCTGAACTTTTCATTTAAATCGAACATTATTTCCAACATTCTGACTCCTTTAGGGATGAAATTGTCATATTTCATCTTAGCCTGATGTTCTTCATCATCTATAATCGCCCCTTTGAACACCTCATCATTTGTTAAGCATTCTATTATCTGTTGATCATCATCGAACACTCGCAGGTTGGTGATCATATTCGGTATTGAGGGCCTGAAAAGCAATTCGACAGAGCATCGATTATTAGTGGGTACAAGCCTAGCGGCTGATGTGGCCAACAAGTCAGCTGCTGCATTTTTAAGTCTTGGAATTGAAATAATATTGAATGCATTAAAACATTTAAGCAGGTCCCATACCTCATTTTGGTAAGCTTTCAAGTGAGGGGAAACACAATGTATTTGATTCCGGATTTGTTTCACAATAATTTCAGAATCCCCAAAAACTTTTAGATTACTTACCTTTAATTCAATCGCTTTCCTCAAAACCTGCACTAGCGCTTCGTACTCAACTGTATTATTAGTACACTCAAACTCTAATCTACATGAAAGAAAATGTTTATTCTTCTAGGGGTCGATCAGGACACAGCCAGCCCCTGACCCCTCTAATGTCTTAGAGCCATCAAAAAACAAAGTCCAAAAATCACTAACTACTGAATGTGAATCTATTCCTACTGCTAAGTCTACTATTTTACAGTCAATCTCATCAGCCTGTGGGAATCGAAGGAGATTAGGCTGAGTGTCTGATGTGTTGCTGGCTTCTTCTGCTTGGTAATTTCCTGGTTCCAACTCAATAAAATAGTTTCCCAATACAGAATCCACTGGTTCATTCTTCTCCTCCAGTTGAGTAACATTGTATTTCATGTGAGGCTCTCTTAAAATCTTAATATGGTTCAGACTTCCTTTGTATGGCAACCACAGATGCGACCAATCCGAGGAAAAATATCCATTTAGTTTGGCAAACCAATCTCTACTCAGGACAAGACCGTACACGTCTGGTATATCAGCCACCACGATATTAATGACCTGGCATACTTTATCATTTGATGCCAGACGGACTAGGACATCTTCCATCTTTCCCATTACCTTTACATCTGTCCTGTCCAACTGAACAACTCTCCAAGAAGATGGCTTGGGCTGCCCATTTATCCTTTTACAGACTGATATTGGCATGACATTAACCGACGCCCCTGAGTCTACCAAGAAATTATGTACATTATGATTGAAAATTTCAAACGTGAGGAGGAAAGGTGGATGTTTGCTTTTAGACTTACCTCCAACGCTGGTTTCGCTGATTTCTTCTTCTTCCTAAGGCTGATTGTCAGTGGGAAGCCCCTCATCCGAAGCTTCAAGTGCTTTCAATAATCTTTCCTTTTTCTGTGGTACTTTACACATTTCAAATAGTGAAACATTTGCCTTTATTTTCTTTATGTCCTCCACGATATCATAATCCATCTGTGGCTCATTGAGGTGTGGTTTATCAGCAGTCACCTTTTCTTCATTGGGCTTGGCCAGCGTATCTTTTTGCCTAGGATCTTGGCTGGTAATAGTGAATTCTGGAATCTTATCGGCTAAGGATTTATTTTGAAATTTCTTTACATTTCTTTGCAGCCTTTTGATCTTTGGTAGAATGAGACTGTTTTCTTTAATTGGCCCTTGGCTCCTTGTTGCCACATTGGTTTCCATAACATCCTTGTAGCCCTGATTCTTTTCCTCTTCCGCATCAAATAATGAAACAGAATCCCACAAAACCATGGTTTCCTCTTCTTGTTCCTTTGTCGACGTAGTATTCTCTTTTCTCTCTTCATCTCCATCTTCTGTTAATCTAGAGTCCAACAGCTGATTCATGACCAATGTCATCGAATTTATCCATTGAGGACAATTCTTTTCAGAGTGTGGCTGTTGGTGGAAAGTGCAAAAATTGTCCATGCCTACCTCTGTTAAATTCATAGATGCAGTATTGTGAGGAGGAGGTTGAGACTGATTGTTATCCTCTCTTTTCTTATAATATGGCTTATAAAAATTTTGTGTTTCCTTCTCTTTCTCCAAATCTATGATTTTGTTGGAAATCTTTTGCATCATTTTTGCCATATTTTCATAATCTGGCGATTTCTCTTCCTTAGGCTTAGTAAACAATAAGGCTTTCCTTCCTGCACCTTTCTCTCTTGACTATTCTGGATAATCTTCAATACTTTCTCTTTTAGTTTCCACTACTTCTTCCTCTTCATAGGTTTCCGTCAAAGTAGGCTTGGCCCTACCTTTGGCAAACATGGCCAAATCAGGGCCTACAGATGAAGTATAATATTCAATCAGAACTTTGTCTGGAGGTTTATCTGTTTCAGAAAAATTCTTGAGATAGGCTGAAAACCTTTGCGTGAAACTGTGCACCTTTTCCTTTCTTTCTTTCTTCAAGGCGCATAGCCCTTTCATGAGGGCTGCATGAGTTTTCTAAGTTGCATACTTACTTCTGAAAATTATTTCGAAGGTATCCCAATCAGGGATAGATTTAGCAGGAAACCCAAAGTACCATGATGCTGCAGATCCTTTAAGGGTATGCGGGAACAGTCTGTAGACTACATATTCATACTCCCCTGCCATTAATCCTTCAATTGCCAAGTAAAAACTTTGTAGGTGATCATCTACTAGTATTTTCTCATTTGGGTCAAACTTGGGAAACATCTTGTCAAATGCTTGAGGTAGGTCATGTAATGGAGGTGTCAGGTTTAACGGTAATCTGGCTCTCCAAGAAGGTGGTGGATTTGGTGGGTTAGGTGGTGGATTAGCATTTACTCCTGCCATGAGTCTAGGTGGAGAGTGAGGAGGTGAGCCAATAGGAGTATGAGCGGGAGAACTATGAGGGGTATCTGGGCCTTCTTGATTCAAAGGTAGCACAACTTCCTGTAAGGTTGTTTCTACAAGTTATTCCCAATCCCCAACCAGCACTGAGTCTTCCACTACAGGATGATCTTTCTTTTTATACTCTCTTCTGGTCAATTCAGGGATGATTGGCAATCCTCCAATCTTCTTTAAATATTCCCTGGTGTGTCTTCTCAGATCATTAACAACTTCGTTGCCAACAGCATATAGAAGTTGTCTATTTCTTTCTTCTAGAATTGGATTATGAATCCCATTTCTTTCAGAACTGTTACCGGTGGAATAATATCGGGAAAATGGGTTTCCTCAGCCAGCCATACACTAGCGGCCCTCCTTCTAGCGCCAAAACTATTGAGGCCCAGGAATTAGCAAGCAACAACAGTAAGGGATTCTCCCCAGTCAACGTTCCCAACTAGCCCATGACTGTTTGGTGTAGGGAATCCGTCCGGTTTGTGGTCCAGCTACCATAGGTCAAGTAACAAAACAAAGGGTTTTACTGGTTACGAATCGGTCCATCGAGTTTTTTTATTTTGACTTCAATTATGAAATGCACGTGCCTAATTAACAATGCAGAGTGATAAAGATGCAAAGAGCATTCACAATGTGATGCGCAGGTTCTTACCTCTCGTCTTAGAACTCACAAGCATCTAAATCATACAAACAGTAATAAATAAAACTAACTAAACTATCTCTAGAGAGCTGGATTAATTCATGAGTAATGCAATACTGTTCAGGTGTTATGGAAAATCACAGATAGATGTTATTATAACCAAACATATAAACAGAAGTAAAAGTATACATGACAATATAGCTCATCAATAATTAAAACATCCCATTACTCATAGTGGAAGAACACCATAAAAATACTGAAGAATCTTTAGACAAGAAAATAGGTTCAAGAAATTAGAACACTCTTACAGCTAATGAGACACAGCTGAAAACAGAATAGTTCACATTCAACATTGCTCATTTAAATGCATTGATCCATTCCACATAGCACTTTCTCCAATAGGTAAAATTTTCACTTTTTGGTTTGTAAAACAAAGTAGTTCCTCTTACAAGCAAAAGGTTTACAAGTTTGCTAGGGAAAAAGCCCCTGTAACTTCTAACTTTCAAGTATTTAAACAAAATAGTAGATCCTTTTGGTTGCCCCCAAATGTGTGGCTTTTCCCTTCCTTCAAAATGCTTCATCTTCTCATCTTATTTTCTATATGCGTTCATGATATGATTAGTAACGGATAGATCTTTTGGGTCTATCCCTTTGTTTCCATCCATTTTATCTTTTCCTTAGCTTGTCTTTCTCGCGATCCTGATGGCTACAGTTAAACCTTTCCCAAAACTGACTTGCTATGCCTTTGTGCCACAGTAGTCTGAAGATGCCCTTTGAGTCCACCTGTGATTCAATAGAGTGTATCATTCATCGGGACCGCATTATAAAACAAAGCAGCACATTATACTAACTCAAACGGCCAACCCAAAAGAAATGGCCAGGTGCACCACTTGTTCAACGCCAGCACCACTACCTTGACCACCTCCAGGCTCGACAAACATCACCAACGGTGGCAAATGGGAAACTCATCGGCGGCTCCAAATACCAACATCGGAAGGGTAGACCAATCCGCAGGCGGGAAGACTTTAAATTAGCAATCGGAGGATATTAACATTGGAGGCTAAATGGATTTCCCAGCTGCAATGGCAGAAGAGACATAGGCTATAGACAAGTGACCATAAGGCAGGAAAATTCCCAATCGAAAATCAGAAGGGTAACCACATCGGAAGCCAAATGACTTTCCCAGCTGCAACGGCGGAAGAGAAAAACTATGGGTCCGCGACGAAAGGGGTCAACACGCATCGGCAGTCAGAGCTCTTTATGCTTCGGACACTAAGCAGCTTTGGGAGCCACAACTACGGAAGGGAAAAGGACAAAAGTAGCCGATTTAACATAGTGTGACGCTTGATTAACAAAAAAATTAAGTGTTTGGAAGCTTCTTTTTTTTTAACAGAAAATCAGCAAAGGTTTGAAACCAATTTTACTTCTGAAACCGCGGACTCAAAGAACAAAAGATCCGATTTATCACTGGCTAGTAAACCAAAATCACATCTGCGATCAATCACAAACTTTCAAACACAGGCAACCCTTGAAACCGGCTGAAAATCAGTCTGCACAATCATTCGAAATTAAAACCTGACCAATAAGTTCCAGGATCCTACGATTGAAGAACAACGCTAAATCATGAGGAGGGGCCCAAAATTTTAAGAAATTTGGGGAGAACGATTGCAGCTACAACATAAGGGTGCATATGAGTTAGTTGATTTTGACGGGAACAAGCTGCCTGAGCCTAGAAATGGGCTCTACCTGAAAAAGTACTATGCTTAGGCCTAACACATTTTCTTGTATTTTTATTGTATGTATTTTCATGTACATTAGGTTATCGGTTTTGTTTTTTATATTATCTGCTGGTTGTTGCAGATGTCTTCTGAAAGGTATATAGGGTTTGTTGATGGCACCAGCCATCACACTTGTAACCTAGCTTCAACAGCATGGGTTATTTACTCTCCATCAGGACAACTTATGGCCGCGGGAGGCACTTGTTTAGGTCCTGCTTCTAATAATGTTGCTGAGTATAGGGCTGTAATTGAGCTCCTATGGGATGCTTTGTCACGTGGTATCACCCAGCTTGAGGTCCACTCTTAGTTGGTGGTTTTCCAGCTCAATCAGGCTTATCAGGTATGAAATCCTATTTTATTACGTCAGTTCATGCAAATTCGTTTATTGGAAAGACATTTTGAGGTTATTACATTCAATCATATTCCACGAAATCATAATTCATTGACTGATGCATATGCTAATTACATTTTAGATTGGCATCTCACACACATTTTATAAAGATATACACCAAACATATGAAAAAAATTTGTAAATAAACCGTCAACAAATAACAATATATATATATATATGTAAAATATCTATCCATAGATAGGTCAAGTCTGATCCTCAGATCCCGTCATATACAAAATATACAAAAATGTGGATCGGAGTCCATCAAAATGTCCTAGATCTACAAAGGACCACCCTGGTCACTAGGACCATATTGGTCCCCATGGTCCCTCTGCACTCTAGCTTCCTCAGCCTCCTCAGCTTTGGCAACCTCCACAGCCTCTATATATACAAGCACCGCTCTGACCACTCACCTGAATAGACGTAGCCAGACCAGTGGAACTCCAACAACGAACTCCTACATGGCAGTTGGGATATGCTCTATCCACAAGGTAGGTACTCTTTGGGTCAGCCTGGCCAACTTCCCCTCTAGAACCCTGATCAGTCCCGGGTCTTCGCCTATGATAGGGTGAATAAACATGAATGGGTTCCCTTCAGGGTGGACTGGTCCAATATATGCATTTTGACACATTTATAGGATTAAGACTTGTACATATGTATATATCTATCATTTTAAAATTCATGAAAATTTGAAAAATGATAAAAATTAAAAATTATTTACCTACCTCTCCCCATGCTCCTCCTGGAGGGAGGACAAGGTCTGGGTCATCTCGAAAGTCCATACCGGGATATGGAAACTACTCTAGTGCCGGTAGCTGTCGTTACCACCAGGTATAGAAATCATCATCATATACACTATGTACTGTGTCTCCTCCTCCTTGACGGAGTAAGATGTCTCCCCACCTGCTCAGCCTCGGCTGACATGGAGATCTGACCAGTAGAGGTATGGTAGGGCTCAATGCTGGTACTCTCTCTCAAAGAAGGCCACTAATATGCTCGCATAACCAAAGTTTTTTTGCCTTCCTCTTTTTCAATTGGACAGTTGTCTCTTCATGATAGGGACAACTCCTGAACACCAATCATAGAGAGAACCACGAAAACAATCCACTGCCAGCCTCATTTCGTTCCGTGTAGCCAAATGTAAAGAAAAGGATCTTGAAATCCTCATGATGGTGCTAGAAAGTACTTGTAGAGTAAAGTCATGGATATGTACAATTGGGACATAGCTCCCTCTATTTTGAGTACCCAGTGTGCAAAACACATCTATGTAGTTCTGTACACTTAAAGGGTCATCGCCCCTGTCGGTGCCCTCTAAGTTGACTGGTGCTCCTCGTCATGAAAGACCAGTAATGAAATACATGTCTTCAGTAGTAATCTCCAAGGTTTCACCCTGTAGGTTGAACATCCCCAAATCATGATCCCAATAATTTATCATGAACTCAAGTAGGCGAACATTGGCCCACATGGGTGATGTGCAAAAGAATTTTAGTAGCCCACTCGTTCACAATGCATGTATAGTGGGCGCACTTTGGAGCGCTGCTTGGTCCATTATTTTATGCTCCCATTACCTCCATTCCAGAACCATCCTTACACCAAGAAAAACAAGTAATTTGATTCAATAATTCCATATAAAAATTCAAATTTTTTTTACTATCTTTAGGCTTTTATCCTTCACGCAGCACACACAACTGTCTAGCTAGACATGTCGCATGCTGTACATGACTGTCTATATAGGCAAATCACGTACAGAACGCGTGTACGTGAGTCTTCACACCATCAACCCGCGTATGCACTGTGCCATGTTTAGGATGCTTTTAATAATGGAATTAAGACTCAAAATTCATAATTTCTTGGATCAAAATGAAGAGCTCAGGGTGTAGGCTTACCTGCAACTTGCGGAATTCGATTTCGTCAGTTCAAATGTCCACAATGATCGAACAAAGGTAGAAGGAAAAACTTGCTTTTATGGCTCAAAATTTCAAATGGTGAGTTTTGTTTTGATTTTCAACTATTTATAGAAATTATATTTCTTTAAGTGGGTATTTTTCTATAGTTTGAAAATTCATTCAACTAATACCATATTTCTTTATGCTTTGGAACAGGTTTTTCACTATTACAAAGTGTTGTTGCTCCAATAGGGTGGTTTTGTCATTTCCAATCCATTTTTGGCATGTTTATTCAATCCACATTAACCTTAGCATTCAACATTTTGCCACGGACTATGGTATTATAAGCCATTAGTTCCCTATTTTTACCATTGTTCTTTTGTGGATAGGACCCTTTTTTCTTGAGTACCTTCCTTGTTAGAATAATCAACCCATAGTATTTACCCACTTAGACATTAATTCATTTATTTTGTCTTATTTGCCTAGTCCATGAGTCCCACCATGTGCAAGTTGCTAATTGCCTATCCATAGAGGTCAAACTTGCCATTATTGACTCATGTAGTGCTTGGGAAAACCTTAGGAATCAAATCTACTTTATTCCTGGCCTCCTAGGCGCCCATCTGCTTTTTCTGCTTGATACCCTGCTTTTTCAGTGTTTTAAGGCACATAGGAAAGCAAGACTAGGTGAGGTGAATCTGCTTTGTTGCCTCTTGCTCCTCCACTCTTTCCTCCATGCAAAAGCATGTATGAACTGCCATTTAA
>LPNX010730020.1:631862-658141 GCA_001517045.1 Pseudotsuga menziesii | reverse complement strand
TCCCAAGTTGGTTTTGCCTCTTTCCTTGGTTGTATGGACATTGCAGTATGTAAAGGGTGACTAAGCCTTATTGCTAGGCCCTATATTTTGATTTATTACTCATAAAGTCAGTCTTAATGGGGGGTGTTAGAATAATCAACCCATAGTATTTACCCACTTAGACATTAATTCATTTATTTTGTCTTATTTGCCTAGTCCATGAGTCCCACCATGTGCAAGTTGCTAATTGCCTATCCATAGAGGTCAAACTTGCCATTATTGACTCATGTAACACTTGGGAAAGCCTTAGGAATCAAATTTGCTTTATTCCTGGCCTCCTAGGCGCCCATCTACTTTTTCTGCTTTATACCCTGCTTTTTCAGTGTTTTAAGGCACATAGGAAAGCAAGACTAGGTGAGGTGAATCTGCTTTGTTGCCTCTTGCTCCTCCACTCTTTCCTCCATGAAAAAGCATGTATGAGCTTCCATTTGACCACTCTTTAGCTTTCCTATGCACCCTTGCTAATTCGTGGGGTCCTTGATAGATTTGGGATCAGCTTTTTACACCTATGGGGGATTTGCCTATTTTGGGTAAGCCTGATTTATGCTAGATTTGGATGCTTCCTTATGCATTCGATTTGCTCATGTATTCTATATATTCAGCATCCTATTTTATTACAGGGTTGGCTATTGCACACTCAGTTAATATAATTTTGTGTTACAGCTCCATATTCAGTCTCCATTGTTGATAATTTTGCATGATCAATTGTTAATTGTTGTGGGTGAAATTAATCTACTGCAGGCCTGAATTTCTACATTCCTTTTAATCCTATGTTGTTCTTTGGTACTCATGCCACAAATTTCAGGTTCAAGGGTATCCTCTTAGCTATTTTTTGCGCCAAATAGAGCTTCTTTTGAATCTCTTTTTACAAGCTATCCCTTTATAGGACTCCCCTCCCTTATGCAGTTTCTTTAGGACCAGGTCTGACTCCTTCAAAATAGACTTGACTGCCAATTTAACTCGTCTGTTCAAGATCATTAAGAATATGTGAATGGGCATCCGCATTGGTGGTAGGTTATCTCTTTCTCAGACCATGCAGACTAATATGAGAAAGGATCACTCTCTTTTCTTTTGAATTGAGAAGAGTATTCGCAGCTATAGGTTTATCACTTTTCCGGACCTGAGGGACTAAATTTACATAAAAGAAACACCCGGTTTGAGCTTAGTTTTCTCCTTTTCATGATCTAGACCTAAACATGAAAAGGATTCCAAGTGTACTTTGTGTCTTTGTCATGCTTGTTAAACACTTAAGAACAAATCAATGAGTTTATTGTTGTAAGCCCCATTTCTCGTAACCAAATGGATCTTTCCGAGTGATCTTTCTTTCCTTCACACTCGTAAAACTCAAGCTATTTTATATTGTTTTGGAAGGAGCATTGGGTAGGTGGTAATTTAACCTTTTTCGGACCTCCCTAACTAAGTACGAAAAAGGTTCACCTTTTCTTCTACAGAAGTTAAGAGAGTTCTTCTATGGTATGCTTTATACTTTTTCGGCCTCAGGAGACTAAATTGGATGAAAAAGGACCCCCTGGAGTCTTCTTTGGATTTTTCAGACTCTCTAAATGTGAAAACACCTAGGCTCATTAAATCCATGAATCAGTGACACTATCAAGCATTATTTTCCCATCTCTTCAAGCTTGTTAAAAAATGAAGAGGGATCTGAATTAAATTTCCTGGACTCGTTAAAATTTAACAGGGAAGGTAAGGAAGAAGTTTTCTCTTGTTTTCAATAGTGGCAGCATGTCCTCCTTGAACATAGCACTCTTTGTCTTTTCCGATATCCATGTTTCAGTGATCAATTTTTTTTCCGCTATTACTTTGAGTTTCCTACTCCTCCTCCTGTTCATTATACCTGGGGAATCTGATCATGTCTCCTACATGACATATAAGTCTAGTTGTTCTATCTATAAGTTAACCGTTTCCTTGGGTCATCTCTGTGTCGTGCTCATTGTTCAAGGACTTCACCCAATGTCTGATCTATAGCCTGATCCTATCATTGATTATCTATTATATTTTGTGTCTCCCTTCTTTTTCCCAGATCCTAGTCACTCTTGTGATCCGTTGGAGGATCTATTGCCTTCCTTATCACAGCATGGTTCTGTTTCAGTACTTCCTGATGACGAAGACCTAGAGTTTTGATGATCGTACCTTAGGATTCACTTTTATCATTGGTGAATTTCTTTGCTTCAGTTGTCAACTATCACCTATTGATTTACAAACTGTTGAATCCTTTCCATGTTCGACTTCAGCTTACCCTTATTCACATGGCTTGGATTGTACTGGTTCTTTGGGATCATTTATGAAGACCTTAGTTCCTCACCTATGGACTGAGTTGTGCAAGATTATGTTCTATTCATATACACAGCTTCCAGATCTTTGAAGACTCATCATTATTGTATATTGTAGCTTTGATCCACCTTTGTAATATACGTGGTTTCATACCCGTATCATATGATGTACTCAAATATTGTAAAGGAGCTAGTGTTCCAGTAAATTGAACATAGCATCCTCAGATGTAACTTTGCATATGATATTACTATGTATTTGTTTCAGGTACTCTCTCTGCTCCATTGTATTTTTGAGTTCTCCAAAGATAAATATTATAATGTATTTTGGCCATGGTTTCCCTCTGACCTCACACATTAGGGGGCATCTGTTATCCACCTGAATGGCACCTTTTCATCCGAGTGCCGACATTCGCTATGTTGGCACACAAAAGGACATTTATGGATTGATGGTTGCCCAAAACACTATGGATGGGCATATTATGAACTACATTTATCATCCATCCAGCTAGTTATTTTTACCTTTTTAAATATGTCAAGTCCTGTACGCGACTCTTCTTATATGCAACTCGCGTGTTGTACGTGAGTGTTGGTTATTGCATCTCATGTACAGATTTGTACGTGGGTTACCCTTAGAGAAACTCACGTGTCATACGCGAGTTTCCAGTATTGATACTCGCGTACACCTTCCCTTGACATTAAAAATAAAAAATCACGATTACTTGAGATTAGTTAAGCCCTTAACCTTAATCACCTTAACTGTCTCAACCTCCTCAACCTTCGAAGCTGCCTTATTTCACCAAGTATAAATATAGGCCTTGGGGGGGGTGTTAATCACATACACTTGGAGAGCAAAGTTATGCTGGTGGAGTCTGTTTGTGCCATAAATTGTTTCCAGACTACAAAGAAACAAGGCAACACAATCTCAAATATTCAATCAAGCAAAACTAGGTTTTAGGGTTTCTGAAAGGTTTTTCTTGTTGTAAAGTTTGGTGACAAAAGGGAATACATTCATAAGCAAAATAGGAACTAAATCACAAGTAAGAAGAATAGAGATGCATAATATAATAACCATGTACCAACAGAACATAACTTTGAAATTCATCCACAACTGACAAGCATTACAAGCATAAAGACTATAAACCAGCAATGAAATTATCAATTATGTAGCTAAACAAGCTAAAAATGAAGCCAAAACACAGACCGAAGGGTAATATGGATCATATATTTCATAATTTTGTTCATCAAATAGACATGAGAGTTAAGTACTTAGCTCATAAACAAGTCAATAGACCTCCTTAAGCCAGCCAAAAATCGAACCCCTTGTTCTCTTTCTCATCTTCCTAAATACTGTTTTTCAAAATTCAGTTAGGGTCTAAACCCTAACTATTTTTAGCCTACTCATCGATAGGATATTGTCAAAATAATAATTACAAAATAAATTATTTCTCAAAAACATAACAAGTAACTGCTTAACTAACAATACTCAAAGGTCTTTAGCAGCTTCTTCCAATAAAGCTATCCCATCTAAGGCTTGGGCCTTTTTCCTAGCTTTCTGCTGCTCAGCTTCCATATTTTTCATCCTTGTTGTAAGTTCCTTATTCTGCTACTCTAGGCTTTTGATAGTCAGTTTCAATTCTACACACTGTAAATCTGTGCTTCTTTTCCTTTTTAGGGCCTCCTTGGAGACTGCAGTAAGCTCTTGGTAATGATCATTCACTTCTTATAAGTCCTCCCTGAGTATTCTATTAGCTAGGATTAAACCATCATTTGTTTCTTGAATGTACTCCATTTGATTCTTATACTGCTTGGTGGTTCTTTGCAAAATTTCCTTTTCTGAGTCAAAATCCTTTCCTGCTGTTGTATTCTATAGCTCACTAGGCAGCCATGGGATATTCATCTTTATAAAGATGTCCTCGTCCTCAGGCAGAAACTCTGTAGAAACACCATGAACACTTGGATTTTCTTGATTATTTGTTTCATCAGGTGCATTTTCATCCATCAACAACTTATTTTCTGAATAAGAAGCTTCCATTTCTTCTTTCTGTTGTTCCTTCAACATTTCACCTCTTAATTCCAAAAACACAACAGAATGTTTGGTTTCGGTGAGGCTGGACTCTTCTACTGTCTTCAATGGTTTCTTTCCTTTTCTTTTACCTTTGCTAGATTCTATCTTTTCATCTAAAGAAGAAGTATCAATCATAGTTACCTCTTCTGTGCTAAACTTAGGGTTTAGCAGCGTTTTCATGTTCAGCCTCAATTTGTTTTTTGATCTAGTTTTGGGTCTCCAGCCTCGGGCAAACTCTCCTACCATATTTAAACTCTTTCTTTAATGCATGATAGAAGCAAATTCTTTAACTTTTATCTTCTTTTTATTTGGCACGACTGTCTTATCTTCTTGACTGGAGAACTCCCTGTGTGTGCCAACCCTAGTTTCAGCACTGACAGTCAATTCATCTCCTTCCAATAAGTATCCTTTATCTTCAGATAAAATGGTAATTGGGCTTCGATGTTGGACTTTAGTATTATCTTCACCTTTTGCAACCCTCTCTGTGAAAACAATTTTTTCATATATGAGTGCTTCTACTGGTGCTTTATTTTGCACATGCTGGGTTTCCTTTTTAATAAACAACAAACTTTTTCCCTTACTGTCAGTTGAAGGCTGCTGAGATTCATAATCTCCCTTTGAAGGTTTTGTCACTTCCTCAAGTTTGACACATTTTTCATCTTCAGCCTTGACTTTTTGCCCTAATTTTCTAATTATGCTTTGTCCCTTATCAACATGCTTTTTGGTAGGCTGTCCTTCCTGGTTAATTTGGAACCCGGACCAAAAGAGAAAGTAGTCGCAAGTCTTTCCTTCTCTTTGCAGAAGAGTGCTGATAATAAGCTTGATCAATCCATGATGAAAAATGGACTGTGCAGTGTGTTCATGATGCTCTTTAACCCTGCTTGACATTTTCTACAAACTCTTCAATAGGAAGAAAGGGAGACTCATCCTTGATTCACCAACAAGGTGTTGTAGGAACCTGAAATGATACTTGAAGACAAAAGCATACCTCCCTTCACAAGTTATGTAGCTTTGTAGAATCTTGATGGGATCTACCCATTCAGTTCTAAAATTATGGATGAGCACTCCCTTACTCCAGTCTGGAATAATTTTAGGAAAAAGATACCTTTGGGCATTGAAGGTAAATGGCACCTTTTTGAACCAAAGCTCTCCTTCATTCTTGACTCCTATTACTTCAGCCACCAACTCTTCAATTAATTTGAATTTTAGAGTGCCAAATGATACTATATCTTGGTTATAACATTGAAAATTTTTATGAGAAACTTCGATGTTATATCCATCAATCTTCTTAAAGAAATCCAACCATCCAGCATTCTCAAAGAGTTCTGGACATCCAGGAAACTTGTCTATCCAATTCAGTTCAGTGGGTTCATCCTTGTTGGTCTTCCCACTTTTATTCATCTGCTTTCCCATGGCTGAATGATGTTTCTGTGTAATTTTAAGAACCTAGTAGTGTCTTAACAACCCTTTTTTCCTTTAGTTTTTAGAGTTTTGACAGTCAACTCTCCTTTGGATTTTCCCTGGCTGATTGTCCTTGATTTTATACAGTTTGTTCTATTGTCAATGTAGAGAATGTTTTATACTGAGCTTGGGTAACTTAGTTCAAACAGAGCACCAAAAATCTCTAACAAAGCTGCTGCTAAACTTAACTAACATCCAAGATGTTCATTTCGACCTTTTTGACCGATCTTTCACCATGTGGAGTTTGTTAAAAACATGAATTTGTGTTTTCTTTAATCAATTTAACATAAAAAACCTTAATAGAAAAACCCCCAATTTAGCAGGCCATAACCAAAGTCACGTGGAATACCTGGCTCCTGGCTAGTTGCAAGTGTTTAAAATTGATCCTTGGACTATCTGAATGTCGAATTTAGCCGTCCAGCTGTCCTCAAGTCTTCAGTTTACTTCCAACTGTTGCACTGAGAAAACCCTAATTTCCTTCTTCAACTGCAAATTTCGAATTCTTAGCAATTGTCTTCATTCCACTTCTCCACCAGCTTCGTAATGCCTATGTGGAGAACCTCTTTCCCGTCAATCTCACTTCGTTCCTCTATCTGTCATGATTTTGGAAGCCCTAACTTCTGACTGCCATGATCTCCTTCACGTCATAGACCACACCTGTTTGCATGATTATTTTTTATGAAACATGTTGTTGTACATGATTATACACCTTATAACCGAAGGTCTGGGGTTGCCAACATACTCAATTAACTTACAGACAATTGACTCTAGAGTGCAGTAAATCAAATAGGAGGATGGGAAAGACTTACCCGTAGCACGACGGTTGATCCTTGTTTGTCCTCTTCCGCTCTGCTTCACCTCCAAAGTCTTCAAGGTTGCTCCTCCTTCACCTGTCAAAATTCAATCTTCCAGATACAAGATGATTCATATATATATAAGTAGGTTAGATAAATCATATACAGTACTAAAACATAAACATTTATCAGACCACAATACATGAAACACATATGGAAGAAAGATTCTCTTTATTATCAACAATGGAAAGAGTTTAGATTACAACCCAACGCCTGAGACAATGACTCCTCTGCAACCAAAGGATTCTGAGTTTCACTACTCCAAATACTTCTATATAAAATCCACTAGCATGACTTTGCTCTCCAAGTCTATATATATAAAACACCCTCCCCAAGGCCTATATTTATATGGAGGAAATAAAGTAGTTTCGAAAGTTGAGGAGGTTGAGACAGTTAAGGTAATTAAGGTAACAATGCTTAACTAAACTCAAATCATCACGTGTTTTTATTTTTAAATGTCAAGGGACATATTCGCGGGTATGGAGAAGTACAACCCATGAATGATCCGTGGGTTTCTATAAGAGCAACTCGTGAATACATCCATCCGCTACTTGCAACAACTGACACTCGTGAATGATCCGCGAGTTGCATATATGGAGAGTCGCGAATACAACTTAACATAGCAAAATGGAAAAGTAACCAGCTGGATGGAGGAGGAATGTATTGTATAGTAAAACAATCTATAGTGTTTTTGGAAAAACTCTATCCATAGATGTCCTTTTGTGTGCCAACATGAGGGATGTCGGCACTCGGACGAAGAGGTGCCATTCAAGTGTATAACAGATGCCCCCTAATGTGTGAGGTTAGAGGGAAATGATGGCCGAAATACATTATAATATTCATCTTTGGAGAACTCAGAAATCCAATGGAGCAGAGAGAGTACCTGAAACAAATACATAGTAATGTCATATACAAAGTTACATCTAAGGATGCTATGTTCAATTTACTGGAACACTAGCTCCTTTACAATATTTAAATACATCATATGACACCATGTATATTACAAAAGTGGATTGAAGCCACAATATACAATAATGAGTCTTCAAAGATCTAGAAGTTGTGTATAGGAATAGAACATAATCTTGTGCAACTTAGTCCATAGGTGAGGAACTAAGGTCTTCATAAAGGATCCCAAAGAACTAGTACAATCCAAGCCATGTGAATAAGGGAAAGCTGATGTCAAACATTGAAAGGATTCAACAGTTTGTCAATCAATAGATGATAATCAACAACTGAAGCAAAGGAATTCACCAATGATGAAAGTGAATCCTGAGGTACTATCGTCAAAACTCTAGGTCTTCGTCATCAGGAAGTGCTGAAACGGAACCATGCTGTGATACGGAAGGCAATAGATCCTCCAACGGATCACAAGAGTGACTAGGAACTGGGCAAAAGAAGGGAGACACAAATAGATAATAGATATAACAATGATGGGATCAGGCTATAAATTAGACATTTGGGAAGAATCCTTGAACAATGAGCACAACACAGAGATGACCCAAGGCAGCATATAACTTATAGATAGAACAACTAGACCTATCTGTCATGTAGGAGACATGATCAGATTCCCCATGTAGAACGAACAAGAGGAGGAGTAAGAAACTCAAAGTGATAGCTGAACACAAGTGGACACTGAAACATGGATATCGAAAAACAAAGAGTGCTATGTTCAAGGATGAAATGCTGCCATTACTGAAAACAAGAGAAAATTTCTTCCTTACCTTCCCTTTTAAATTTTAACAAGTCCAGGAAAGTTAACTCAGTTCCCTCTTCATTTTTTAACAAGCTTGAAGAGATGGGAAAATAATGCTTGATAGTGTCACTGATTCATGGATTTAATGAGCCCAAACTAGTACATGCTTGATAGTGTTTTCATAGTTTAGAGAGTCTGAAAATGCCAAAGAAGACTCTAGGGGGGTCCTTTTTCGTACAATTTAGTCTCCTGAGGCCGAAAAAGTATAAAACAAACCAAAGAAGAACTCTCTTAACTTTCGAAGAAGAAAAGGCACACCTTTTTCGTACTTAGTTAGGAAGGTCCGAAAAAGGTTAAATTACCACCTACCCAACGCTCCTTCAAAAGCAGCATATAGCCCGAGTTTTACGAGTGTGAAGAAGGGCAAGATCACTTGGAAAGATCCATTTAATTACGAGAAATGGGGATTACAATAATAAACTCAATGCTTTGTTCTTTAGGGTTTAACGAGCATGACAAAGACATAAAGTACAATCAGAATATTTTTCATGTTTTGGTCCAAAGCACGAAAAAGAGAAAACTAAGCTCATACCAGGGGTTCCTTTTCCATAAATTTAGTCCCTCAGGTCCGGAAAAGTGATAAACCTATGCCTGAGAATACTCTTCTCAATTCCGAAGAAAATAGAGTGTTCCTCTCTCGTATTATTCCACATAGTCCGAGAAAGAGATAACCTACCACCAATGTGGATGCCCATTCACATATTCTTAACGAGCCTGAATGGACAAGTTTACTCGGTAGTCAAGTCTATTTTGAGGAGTCAGACTTGGGCCTAAAGAAACTAAAAATATTTCCCATGAAGTTTTAACGAGTCTGAAAAAGCCAACTCGCGGCCTCCTTACTATTTTTAACGAGCTTGAAGGAGAGAAAAAAGAATGCTCTAAATGCGAGGAGACGAGTGTCATAGACAGGTGAAACTAGTTCCAAGCGCAAGGAACAAACCTATGCATAATGCAAGGAAAGTGAGCAAGATAAGGACACTTGGGGAATGTCTCCTCAAGGTAAAGGGTGTCAAGTTGCCAAGGCAAAATGATACAAGGCTAAGCGACGATGAGAACAAAGATGAGGGCTTGTACAACGAGCTAAAAGCGTGGAAGCCTGCATCAGGCTCATAAGCACGAGTAGGGCACATGCAAATGAAATTACGACTTGAACAACAAGGCAAGGCCAGTAAACAGTTGTGAATCCAACTAAGAATCCTATCTCCAAGAAACAACAACATCAGAATCATATTCAGAAGCAAAGATCCAATTCAGAAACACGTGTGAATTTGCTATCTTCTATAAAAAGTAAAGTCAAGGTAGAATCAACCAAAGAAAATTCTATAGAACCAAGGCTCAAGGGTTTATAATCAATAAGATCAACCTCAGAAGGAGAGAAAAAATCAACAAGGGAGATAGAGTCTATAGGAACAAGGCTTGTTGGGGCGCACACCCTAACGGTCCTTAGGATGGGTAACTCCGTGGAGTTACGGGATATTGTAAGCAGATTTATGACTCAAAACAGTCTTAGGGGTGTAGGAGTTGGGTAAAAACCTTATTTTTGTAATAAACCCATGGTTTAAGTCCAGGTTTTAGGGTTCGGGTAATTCCAGTGGTGGGGATTTCGTCGGTGGAGGTGGTGGTGGAGGAGGGTGTGATGATGGTGTTGTTGGGGATGGGTTGGAGGAATGGTTAGGGTTTGCAAGCGTGATGGGACTGTGTGGTGGGATTTGGTCAGAAGAGATACCTGCTTCCGACGGTGTAGTGGGTAGGTCGTCATGGGCGTCGGTGTCGATTTGCTCTGTGACAGAATGGATGTCTCCAATCATGTTGCCTCCATTGTCGATCCTGGTAAATGTCATTGTTTCTTGGCCGTAGATCTGTTTGTTTGCTTTGAGAGGAGTCGTTGTCCGTATTTTCTGTGCTGACTGGAACAATGCAGGCAATGTCGCGAAGAAGGCTTTAAACTCAGCGTGCTTGTCGACCCTGGCTCTGAGTGCCTCCAAGATTTCTCTTTGATATTCTTCCATGGGGCCGCCCAACTGTTCTGTCTGTGCTTGTTCTTCGACTACAAGCGTCGGAGATGGGGGGGGGAGGGGTCGACACGAGGTCGATGATAGTTTCGGATGTCGGGCCGATCTTTGCTTTCTTTGGCCGACCCTCTGGAGCGCCTGTGTCGACGTATCGTTGAAACTGAACCTCGACTGATACTTTATTGGCACGGGCATCCTTGACAATGTCGACGGCCGCGGCTGCGAGTTCCTCCTCATCATCAGACGAGTCAGCTAGGATAAGCTTGCGCTTACCCTTACCTTGTTGTAATTTTTGGGTTTTGAGATTTTTCCTTGCGACAGCTATCTCCTTAGCCAGTTTCTTGATGATGCTCTTAGATAAAGCATACTCAGGATCGGCTTCGTCGACTTCACCTGTGGATAGCTGAGCTGGTTCAACTGTTGCTGGGGCTGGTGCTGGGGCCGGTGGAGTTGTCTGTGGCAATGTTGGCTGTTGTTGTACTGTTGGCGGGGGGTCGAATACCTTGGCAGTCGAGGGTTTAACAGTCATGTGTACTCGACTAGTGGGCATGGTCGGGGTATCCTCCGACACAAATGTGTTAATATACAAGTTCAACTCGTAGTCCTCCTCCTTTTCTTGTCTGTTAGCGGTTCTATGATGGAGAAGTCGACCTGTTTGGAAACATCTGGAATTGGTATTTTTGTCTTTGCCTGTCGGGTCAACTCTCGAAAAATCTGTTCGACCGTCGGGTAGTAGTCGAGGTCCTGTGCTTTGGGGTCTTGACCTCGCATGTACCATACTGATGTATGGTCAAGTGCTAACTGGATATGAGACTTAGTAGGGAGGTTTCGTCAGATGTTTTGGGGCACCCTCCACCTCGTCGTGTGAACTTTCAACTGCTGAAACCAAGTCTCCAAGAATACTTTCCCCTATGCCAACTCATGCAGGGTGCCTTTTTTTGAAAAGGGTTTGAAGCGGTGCATTTGGAACTTGGTCGGCTCCCGGAAGACTGGACTACCTTCCGGACAAAAATGATACATGACTACCTAGATAATAAGGGAGGGGAATTTGATGATACCTCCCGTCTCCTGACAGCGTTCGTAGATGGTTTTGACCATGTCGGCAACATAGTCTCCCCATCGGTAGACTCTTCCATTGGTGGCGATTGTGTTGACCACCTCCAGCATCTCCAGTTTAAGGTCGCTGCTTCGTCCCGCCAAGGTAAGGGTGATTGCGATGATTTTGACCACAATCTATGGTTTCCTTGTCGCGATCTGTCCTGTCATTAATCCTTTAAAGTTTTTCCTAGTTGGTGTGCCTGTAAGTTCTTGGACGAGTCCCTCCTTGATCCCAATTGGGACAAGGTCGCCTTTGTTCGACAGACCCGTAAGCATCAAAATAACATCCCCGGTGATGTCAATCGGCTGGTCGAAGTAGAATCGGCCGTTGTGGTAATGACTGATAATAAATTTAACAGCTGCTTCCTTCATCCCACCAAAGCTGGCCATCAATGGTGTGTTAGGGTACTAGAGAATGTTGTTGTTCTGGAATTTCTCACCGTCCTGTGTCATTTTACTACCTTCATAGGACCACTCTTGGATTTCTGCCCAGAGTTTCTGAAATGGACCCTCCTGGACTTTGGCGTTTTTGATATGCTTCAGTCTTTGGACCAAGGGTGTGTCCTCTGCTTGGAACTCTTGTGCTTTTGCCACGGCTCGGGTGTGTTTGGGTGCCATGATGTTGGACTAGTCGAAATTTTGACAGGGTTTGTGGGTTCTGATCGGGGGATACGAGGGCTCTGTTTGTAAGGGGTTTCGTGAATGAACCTTCAACGGTCCATTATTTAAAGGCATGGATGGGGTTGAGTGTCGAAATGGGTGTAGTAATGGCAGACTTGACAGTCCAGCTGCAATACTCGAGTGCGACTTAATGGAGGATTTGTTTCGGCGCTCGAGGCCATCAATGCATGATGGGACATTCGAGGTTGACGGTCGGTGTCGTGGGTGAAAACGGTCGGCCTGACTGGTCGATGAGGATGGTCGATGGTAGTGATGTCGATGGTCGAGGTAGTGAGTTGCTGTCATGGTTTTGTTGTCAGATGTAGGATTTTGTTTTGGGAATTTTTCTGTCTTTTTTTTATAGGTTTTGGTGACGGTTAAGGTCGTTATTTGAAATTTTTTTATTTTTTATTTTTTTCTTTAACCGTTTAAGTCGGGCCCCAATGACGAGCTTCCGAAATACTAGGCCCTGTAATGTTTTTAGTTGAACTGAGCCATTGGGGTGTATCTTTTCGACAACGTAGGGTCCCATCCACTATGTGTGTAGTTTCTTTGTTTTTCCTTTGACTCTACTATTATAGAGTAAAGCAAGGTCACCGACCGACAAGTTTTTATTCTTGATGTTACGGTCGTGCTAGGATTTCTGTTGTTGTTTTTGAATCTCCTGGTGTTGGATGGCTATAAGTATGTGTTCTTCCAGCTTACTTAGTTGAAATAATCGATCCTGTATTGCATGTTCGACATCGACATGTAGTAGCTGAGCTACAATAGGGGTCTGTTGTCAGAAATGTAGGGGGACGACTGCTTCTTGTCCATAAACTAGTCGGAAGGGAGTTTGGTCGATCGACCTCTTATAGGCTGTCCTGTATGCCCATAAGACTGCAAGGATTTTCTCATCCCAATCATCTTTGTCGTTACTGCATATTTTAGTTAACCCTTTCGTTAATGTTTTATTGAAAGCTTCTATTGCACCATTTGACTGAGGGTGATATGATGTACTTCATCGATGGTCGATATGAAATTGGTCGGTTAGATGTTTGATGGTTTTGTTAATGAAGTGGGTTCCTTGGTCACTGATCAATGTCAGGGGACATCCAAATCGAGTGATGATTTTTTCATATATAAATTTAGCTGTGACCTCACTTTAACATGTATCGACAGGTTCAGCTTCTGCCCATTTAGTAACATACTCTAGTGCAGTGATGATATATCTGGCACCTGATCATCTTGCTGGTATAGGGAATGGTCCTATGAAGTCTATAGCCTAGATTTCAAATGTGAGACTAGGGTTTACGAATATCAAGGGAATTTCTGTGCTTGGCAGAGGTCGACCAAGTCGTTGGCATCTGTCACATCGACTAACAAATTTTTTGCAATCTCTGTGGAGTGTCAACCACCATAATCCTGACTGTTGGATTTTCTTGGCAGTTGTATCTACTTGGAAATGTCCTCCTGCAGGTCCATAGTGTGCTTCGTGCATTATCTGGTCTCATTCATGGTCGAGTACACATCGTCTGAGAATGTCATCTAACCCCATTTTGTATAGAAATCCATCGATGAGACTGTAAGGGGCGGCCTTCATAGCTAAGATTTGCTTTTTCTTGGTGTTCAGACCTTCGGGTGCCTGGCCTGTTTCTAGGAACTGAGCAATTTCTTCTAGTTCTTCTGGAACTACTTCTATACGAAATAAGTGGGCATCTGGTAGGTCATCGTCTATTCCAGTCGGGTCCTCTCCTGTGTCGATACGTGATAGGTGGTTGAGTCCGACATTTATCTTTCCTGGTCGGACCACTACTTCAAACTCAAATTCTTGAAAAAGAAGTAGCCATCGACATATTCTTCCATGATGAAGGGGTTTATTAACAAGATACTTCAAGGCTTGATGGTCGGTGTAAAATATGAAGGGGTTGGCTAGCAGGTAATGTCGATACTTCTGAAGTGCAAAGACCATACCTAGGGCTTCTCTTTTGGTGGTCGAATAGTTTCTTTCAGCCTTATTGAGTTTTCGACTACTGTATACGATAGGATAGTCCATCCCATCATCCCCTGGTTGTGTTAGTATTGCACCTATTGCTATTCTGGATGCATCGATATGCACATGAAATTTGGTTGACCAATTTAGGAATTTGAGTATAGGGGCTTCGACCAATTTTCTTTTCAGTTTGTCGAACGATATTTGGCATTCTTCTGTCAGTTTAAACTCTATATTGTCCTTTAATAGTTCTTCTAGAGGGTAATTCATATTAGAATAGTGCCTGATGAATTTCCTATAGTATCCTGTATGGCCCAATAACACCCGAACCTGTTTAGGGTTTATTGGGGGCTTCATGTCGAGGATGATTTTAATTTTAGCAAAGTCAACCTTGATCCCTTCCTTATAGACAATATGTCCGAAGAGTATGCCTATGGGTGACATAAAGATACATTTCTTAATATTCAGGGAAAGTTGTATCTGTCGACATCTTTCCAGCATAAGCCTGAGCCATGTGCAGTGATCCTTCAGGGTGGAGTAGATTGTCCATTCGTCAAAGTATACTACCATGGTTTTATAGATATATTTTTGGAATGTTTTGACAACAATTTGAGAGAATACTGCCGGTGCATTCTTCAACCCAAAGGGCATAACTCTGTAGGAAAAGGACCCAAATTCACATACAAAGGTTTTTTTCTTCTGATCCTCTTTTGCTATGGGTACTTGATTGTAGCCTGAAAATCCATCTGTAAAGGAGTAGCATTCATGTCCTGCAACTTCATTCAAGATTTCATCGGCATAGTGTGTGAGGAATGGATCTTTGAGTGTGACTTTGTTGAGTTCCCTAAAGTCGACACAAATTCTTAACCTAGTTGGATCATGTTTCTTAGGCTAAACGACCATGGGACTTTCCCATTCTGACTGGTCTATAGGGGAGATGATCCCTGCTGCTAACATGTTGTCTATTTCCTTCTTAACTATCTCCTTGTACTTGTGAGCTAGTTTATAAGGTATTTTCTTGACAGGTCGGACATCAGGTTTCGTATCTATTTTCATTTCACCCATTTCCTAAACTAACCCTTTGAGGTATTGATAATCTCTGGCAAATACATCCTGGAATTCTTTAAGTAAGGTCACTATTTCGGCGGTTTGTTGTTCACTCCAATAGTCACCAATCTTTGTGATTTTGGGACGGTCGTCATTTGAAATGTCGACCTCCTTAGTTTTCACCTTTGCATCTAACCACTCCGGCGCTTGTGCTTCGTTGATCGGTCGACTTCCTTCTGTGAATTGTGAAAATGTAGCAGGGAAGTCGGCTGCAGTCATTCTGTCGATGTCTGGTTTGTCATTGGTCCCAACCCTTAGAATTAAATAGATAGGTTTTGTGGTTTCAGCGTGGTTGGCTTTCCACTTGAAACTCTTGCCTTCTGTTTGTTCATTTTCTAACTGTAATGGAGTCGACTTGACTTTTGATCCGGTGTGGATGATGTTACAGTTCTGGATCTGGCGATGGTTTTGATAGGGTATTTTTTCCGTCGGTTGGAGAAAGTGTTGGATTTGTGTTGCTGGTGTAGCTAAGTGTTTATTTTGAGGTTTGAACTTAAATTCTTTAATGAAATTTTCCTTTAGTTCATGCCAAAAGAAGGTTTCTCCCCTAGCTTCTTCCATCTTATACCACTTACTAGGTAAGTCGTCGAGGGTTGATGGGAACAAGTGTGGCCAGGCTCTTTCATCCTTATGTCCAAGTCTTCTCCACTCTTTTTCACAAGTCCTAATGTGGTCTTCTGGGTTTTGGGCCTGTGTGAAGATAGGTATTTGGGCTTCCTGTGTTAAATTTTTCCCTCCAAACCGTTCAACAAAGTAAGTTGAAGCAGTGGTCTAGGTCTGTAGTTTTGACTGATGGGTATCCCACCATCTAGCGGCTTGACCTATGAATGTTTCCACTAAACTTTGAAGTCGGCCATGTTCTCCAATGTTTTTAGATACTTGCTCGACATGTAGGACCGGGGATTCCCTTTCCTTATACCTTGGTGTTTGTGGGGTATGTACGTTGGTCGGTTGTAAGGTAGGACATTCTCTGAGTTTATTTTCAAAGAGCTTAGGGATAATGGAGACTACAAAGCACTGTTGGGTGGGTTTTTTCTGTACTTTTTGTATAGTTTAGCACCCTTTTGCTTGTGTTTCATAATTTTCCAACTCCTAGTCATATAATTCAGCATTTGAATTATAGCCAACTGAGTCTGGGTTACCTAAGCAAATTTCCCCTTGGACATTTGGTTCTGTATAGTCCAAATTGTTGTGGATCTGGTAGAGTTGTCTAACATCTACTTCCTCATCAATTGGTTCAGTACAAGGTTGTCCATGGGAAGCATTAATGGGTACAATGACCTTATGACCATTCCCTTTAAGTTTGATTCTTTCCTTGTCTAGGGATATAGATGCTTTCATATTTCGTCCCCAAGGTCAACCTACTAGGGCTGGGAAAGAGCTAGAACCTTCCTTTGGGTTGATAATTTCAAAATCAACCTTGGTTGACATTCCCTTAATGGTTGTGTCGACATCTCTCCAAACCCCAATGGGTTCAATGAGACCTTGGTCATCCAGTTTTAGATAGATGCCGAACTCATAGAGTCGAGGTTTACCCATTTGTTCCCATGTATTCCTGGTCATAATATTTACTTGAGACCCGAAATCGAGCACTACCTGTCGGACATGGTATCCTTCGATTTCCAGGTCGACAAGTGGGTCGACATCGTTTTTATCCTTTTGGTTTAAGCTACAAATGTTTTTAGTTTGTTTTTCCCTTTTGGTATCTTTTAGCGTGTGCAATAAGTCAATGAATTGGGCAACTGATTTGTCTGTTTGGATGAGATGAGTTAATTGCTGTGTCGTGCTAAGTCGACTGGTAAGACTGTCTTCTTGCTGTGCAATGTTTTGAAAGATGTGTGTGGCTTAGTGATAAGTTTGTTTTTCCTTCATGGGATCCGGATAACCATTTGTGTTTTTAATTTTACTAATTTGTGGGTTATCAGGGCCTGTTTTTGTGCCTTGACGAGTGACAATATGCAGATTTTTAGTAGTTAATATATCATGCTTTTGTACACAAGACAAGACATTAACATTCTTCTTATTATTGATCTTTTCTAACATGGTAGGACAATCCTCCAGAGAGTGATCACCTACTCCGCAATGCGTACAGAATTTAAGGTCAGTTATGTCCTTGTACGGATAGTCTGCACATCTGTGCCCTTCTTTATAGCAGATGAAGCATTGTGTGGGTCGACGAGTTCGTATATCACGATTCCCAATGAATCGACCTCTTCCTTCATATCTCTGTCGTCGATTGTCGTACCGACGTTCATAGCGTTGGCCGTCTTGTCCTTGCTCGTTTTGATTGTTGGTATTATTTTGCTCATTGCTCTGCGCCACTGCATTCATCTGGTAGATGGACTGATAGTTCTGTCTGTTTTTGAGGTTGAGTTGACAGTCGGCCGTATTGTGATTTGTTGTCTCGCAAATAGCACACCAGGGAGCTTTTGCATTCTTCATGTTAAACGCACATTCCTTCATGGAATGATCTCTGCTATCCTGGCAAATATCACAAAAGACTTTAGTTTGCACAAATCGGACATCTTGTCAGCTGTAGTCAGTTCGACAATTATCTTTCGAATGTTCGGCCGTCGAACATTTCGTACACCAGATGTATTGATTTTTGAGGGACAATTCTTTCAAGGAATTATGTACACTTTCCAGCTGTTCTTCTATCCTGTGGTCCGTCTAATAGGCAAGTATATCTTCATCCATTTCCACCTTCAGAGCTTTAGTCAGTGCATCTTCATAAGTCTTGAAGGTTTCCAGACTGATGTGTCGGTGAATTTTTTGTGATAATCCTGCAAGAAACCATTGAATTAGCAATTGTTCGTCAATAACATAATCTAATTGACTCAACAGGTCCTTCCAGCGTTTGTCATAATCATGGACAGTTTCCCCTGGATTTTGCTACATTGTCTTGAGCTTTTTAGCGGCCAAGTGCTTAGCGTCTGGGGTCTTGAAAAAGGATAAGAACTGTGCTTTAATTTCATCTTTCGTTGCTTTGGGTTGCTGTTCAGAAAAGGTCATATACCAAGTTAGAGCCCGTTTCTGTAAGGCTCCTGCGAACTGAGCCATCTGTCGGTCTTCTTCCTTCACCTGGTTTGCATCCCAGATGGACTCGCAGATGAACCAATGTTGTCTGGGATCTTCATCCCCCTTGTATAGAGGAATGTGGGTAGTTCCGTGACCCATGTCTGAGTCGCTGTCACTGCTATCCGACGGCGGCAGAGGTGGGGGTGTGGGTGGTGGTGAAAGAGGTGGGGTTGTTGATATAGTCAAGCCTGAAGAGTTTTGGTCGATGGAGCTTGTGCCTCCATCGGTGGTTGATTTTGCGTTGTACAGTGGATTGTTGTGGATTTGTATTGTCGATGGTCCACTAGAACTTTGCGAGCTCAGGTCTGAATCTTGGATTTCTTCTAAAGTTGTATGTGGCAAGGGGGGTGCTCCTTCATGTGTCGGTAAGAGCAAGTGGATACTCCAAAAGGATGGTGCCGTTTGAAAGGTCACCCAATTTCCTTCGAGCGGTGGGCATATAACAAGATGTCGTCCCAGGAATGGTTCGTCACCTAGTCGGCTCCAGATAGTAATGTCACTAGCTCGCAGTTGGAGGTCGTCTTCAATAATAGTCTGTATTGTGGTACGTGGATTTACTGGGGAAAGGGTTACTCCTTGGTTGGGGATAGTTATTTGGAGAGCTTCAGGCTACTCTATACACACTTCTTCTTCCTTAGGTGCC
Organism: Pseudotsuga menziesii; assembly: GCA_001517045.1. Classification (NCBI taxonomy): domain Eukaryota; kingdom Viridiplantae; phylum Streptophyta; class Pinopsida; order Pinales; family Pinaceae; genus Pseudotsuga; species Pseudotsuga menziesii. Next base: position 639,111 of record LPNX010730020.1, on the reverse strand, counting down.
GCCTCCTCTTCTACGCCCTCTCCGTGTCGGTCATGACCCGACTCTGGCGGAATCTCACCCCGGTCGGTCTCCCTAGGGTTTTGTCTTTGCTGCAGCTCTGCTACTCTTTCTCATCTGGCTTTCCTTTGCTGCTGTCTTTCGTCCCTTTCGATTTTCTTAATGTCCGACATACTGTCCTACAATACTATACCGTCGATTTCCCTTCGGTCGACTTTTCATTACTCGTGACACCTATCGGCTTTAGGTCGACCTGGATCCACTCTACTCTACCTTCGACACATGACCAGCTACCCCCCCATAGCCTACCCGACGCTTTTTAGAAAGCCCGAATAGTTCGAATCACTTGCTCAGGAAGTATTCCCACTCCCTTTCTGCAATAAACTTCTCCCACTTCCTCTGCTTTTCCTCCCAGTTGGTGTTTGGTGGCTATTCACATAGGGGTGGTCTAGGTTCGACGATGTGACCTGCTCCTTTCTCTATCAGGAATTTGAACAGTAAGGTCGGCAAGGTGCACAAGAATTGGTCGGTGAATTCTGTGTAAAATTGTGCTTTTACAGTTTCCACTGACGTCCTGTCTTCGATCGCTCGCTCCTCACAGAAGTCGTCGACGATTTCCTCAAACCACTCCGACAGATTTGTTCGTCCTCCTCGGAATAGTTTATCTAGAAACTGTTGTTCTTTAGTCATGTCCGGTCTTCTCATCCAGAAGCTGCTTCAACAGTTGTGGAACTGATTCGAAAAACTTCTCATGTGTCTCCATGAAAATTTTTTCCTTGGCTTCTACGACTGTTAATCTGTTTCGTCGTGCGTAATTTTGCAAGTGGTTCGCAATTTTACGGTTCCACCAATCCTTGATCTCCTGCTCTGGTATCATATGTGAGCATATATCTTAGGCATGTACTACTGACAACGGAACCAATGTTGTAATCTCACAGATCACATAAGGTTACCAATAATACATACTAAAACATAAGTATAAATAGAGACAAGAGATAAGAACAGATAGAAAGGAACAGATTATATTATCACAATGAGTTCATACAAGGCACAGAACTAAACTGAGTTCTTTGCTTGGCTCAACAGCCTAATATATACAATTTGGAAATAGTTACAACATAACTACCTGTCGGTTCAGTGAACCGACACGACTGTTAGTTAGCCGACTTAATTAACTGGTTTAGTCGACCGCCCGACTTGGTCGGCCCATCGACTTAGTCAGCTGATCGACTAAGTCAGTCTTCATGCTCCTTCTACAGGTTTTTTGGATGATTAAGGAAATCTGTAGCTATGTACGCAGAGGCCTATAGCTGTGTGCATGGCTTTAAGGACTTGAAAGGATCTGCAGCTGAGTGCGCAGATCAGAACTGTGATTTTAGTAAAGAGTTGAATAAAACACAATTATGTGGACGTAACCCCTACACTGGGGGTGAACCACGTTATATATGGTGTTATGGTTCTTTGTGCTATTTCTGTTATGTTCTCTCATGCATTAATAAATATATATCTAATAAATAATATCACTGCTAACTAAATAACTTCACTGTGAATTCCCAGTAAAGGGTTATGCAAGTCGTTGTCTGTTTATTTAGCTGCGAAGTTATATATGTGAATGTTGAATCTTTGTGCTTATGAATATAAGTTGTTAAAGGCTAAGGTACAGTAATCTCCCTCTTCTTCTTGTAGAAACCTGATTCTGCTTCATCCCATAGTTGTTTCGGGTGAGACTGCAATCTTCTCACAGATTGTTGCCGAAAGGGCCAACACTGTGGGTCTTTTGTTGGTGCGAAGTTAATGGTATAAAGCCAGGGTCTTCCCTATAGCCCAACAAATTGGTTCCGTTGCCAATTGAACTCAGTATCTTCTCAAGAGGGGTTTATGTTGTACCTCGAGGGATATGTTCTGGAGACCCTCTGTGAAAGAAATCGGTGACCGGCTTGATGAGACTTATCTAAAATTCATTGAGTGAGAGAACAAATATCCGCGTTGTAGTGCAAACGACTTTTTACAAAGGTATGTTTTTTGTGACGTTTATGAAATTTTCTTTGGTAGTATCCACATAGAGTTGCACCAGTGGTTATCCAGGTTAACAGAGTGAAGGACGAACTTCCAATAATGTCAGTTTCCTTCTTGGACCCCTGCAAGAATTAATACTGAAAAGGGTGAACAACGAGATCTCCCGCGCTGTTGATTTCTAGACAACGCGAACCCTTGAAGAATTTGTGACAGAGTTCACCATCGACACGAGTATTTCCTTTAGTGAAGCCGAGCGACAATTTTTCAAAGGACCAAGGAGTAAGTTCTTGAATTCATTAAGTTTGAGAATTAAAATGCTATTAGCTGAAAAAGGTATATTGCTAATTGAATCAGACTGTTAGATTTAGTATTACTAACCTATGTTTGCAAGTGAAAATACCTTTGACGAGCAAAGTGGTTTTCTGCAAAGTGGAAAAAGGTACAAGAGAGATTTTAGATCCTATTTCCAGGGTCAGCATATCGATTATTCCCCTGTAAATCCCGCAGAGTCAGAACCCGAAGAAACCCCTTCTGTTGGAAACCCTCCTGTAACCCCGCAGCGAAGACCTATTATCCCTGAGAACCCATCGCAGTCCGAGATTCACCCTAGCCCAAGTGTTCATGTCGCAGGTCAGTCTACCCCAGTAAATTCCCCCCCGCCTACTTCCAGTCCCCCTCCAACCCCCCCTAGATCCACTATGGCCCACATGCATGATGACATTAAGCTACCTGTTTTGAAAGGAACTGGATCAAAGGATCCAGAACAGTTCTAGTTTTTATGTGAAGCAGTGTGGACTGCTAAGATCATTACAGATCAAGATACAAAAAGAGCACAGCTGGTTACTTCATTCAGAGACCGTGCTCTGACCTGGTTCATGAATTTTTCTAGCACTCAAAACCATGCATTGGCTGATATAAAAGCAGCAATGATAAAGGAATTTAAGAAGCCAAAATTAGAGTTGCAGTGTATCACTGAGTTAAAAGAGATTTAGCAGAGGCACGGTGAATCAGTGTGGGATTTTGATCAACGATTCAAAATTATACTAGACCAAGTCAGTTTCCCCATTAGGCCTGCGCAGCACAAAGAGTGGTTCATTGCAGCGTTGCTACCTCATATCAGAACTCCACTCATGCAACAGAAGGTTGCTGATCAGCAGGAGGCTTTGAAAATCATGATGAAACTTGAAATCACTCCTGTCGAAGATAATTATGGTATTGCTCAAATCCAGGCACAGTTAGCAGCGATGGCTCTGGAGCTTCACGATATGAAGAAAGGAAAAAATGGTCGCGAAGAGGTTTGGTGTATACAATGTCGAACAGAAGGTCACGATAAGGAACAGTGTTCTATGGTAAGAAACTACCTAAATACTAGTGCACCAAACCCGTTCAACCCTACTATTCTATATTGCGAGATCTATCGGACAACTGGCCAACATCGACCTGAGGACTGCTATCTTCTGCAGAGGTATGTGCAAGTCCCTAAGAACCCTTATTGCAAGTTCTGTAAATTGGTGGGACACAATGAAGATGAGTGTCGCAGCTATGACCTCATGAGAGAACGGACTTACAATGCTTATCGGGTACAAAATGAGGGACAGAGCAATGATGGTCATGGTTACCATAGTGGTGCATCAGGTAGAGGTGCTTTTGGAGGTCGTGATTGAGGTGGTATGGTCGGAAGAGGAAGAGGCCAGGTTGTGTGTTACAACTATAACCAGGCTGGGCATCTAGCGAGAGACTGTCTAAACCACACTACGACATGTCGGTATTGCCGAGCCGTGGATCATGTGATCGAGTGGTGCCCGCAGTTGCTAGCTAAGATTCAGGAAAGAACCAATGCCCCTACTTAGAATATTCAGATGATTTCCATCAAGAAGAGACCTGCCCCAGCCATTAATGTTGTTAACTGGAGTGGAGCTACGACAGAAGTACAGACTAAGGAGCAATAGCCTGACGAGGCTTGGGTTCGTAAGGCCCCAGCGAAAATCCCAGCATTTGATATCGAAAGAGAAAGAACGACATTCATGGAAGCCAAGAAATATTTTGCTGATCCTAGCACATCAGTAGCACCTGCGCAACATCATCAGCAGTGGCCGCCGACACAAGAAGCTTCGACAGACAAAGTAAGTACACTGTCCTCCTTTTTACAGAGTTGTTTGAAGCTCCTCCGAAATCAGAATGCTTTAAGTGAGTTGCAGAAAGTTATTGCTTACTGCGAACCTCAACATAGTTCTGGTCCGGTAAAAGCTGTTAATAGAGTTAGAAGAACTGGCAGGGAAATAAGATTAAATTCTCAGATAGGAGAGTATGATATGGCTGATGTTATCTTAGACCTAGGATCAGAGGTAAATGTCTTAACTAAGCAAACTTGGGAACACATGGGAAAACCTACCCTTGATTGGTCACCAATACAGTTGAGATTAGCTAATCAGCAGAAGATTGTGCCCCTAGGATGGTTCCCTAATGTCCCAATAGATATTGATGGTGTCTGTACCGTAGTAGACTTCGAAGTTATTAAGATCATTGACGACAGCAACCCCTATCCATCCTTGCTAGGAATTGAATGGGCAATGGCAAATGCGGCAGTCATTAACCTTAAGAAGAGATAGATGACTTTCGAAGGAAAATATTTGCGAGTCATAGTCCCATTGGACCCCTCACAAGGAGAGAGATACACAGAGATAGTAAAAGATGAAGACCCAGATGTTTTGGATCACATCTACAATATCACAGCTAAGGAGGAAGATTATGTTGATCCTACTGCCTAAGGTATCATGCATTAGCAGTGCGACAACCCCTGTATGACGGATTCAGATAATGGGTTAGAAAACTGGTAGAACAGACTTTATGAGCTGCATGGACATAGATGTGCCAGAATTACCAAGTCTCTCAGATGGATTGGTGCACAGACACGATCCTTACCTATTTTTGATGGTTCTATAAACTGAGAATAGTTTATTGTGCAATTCTCAGAACAGGTACCAGACTCATAGAAAATGGAGACTCTGGATTCAGCATTCAAAGCCACAGTAGCCAGATGGTGGAATGGTCACAAGAAGTACATCCATAGTTGGGAAGCATGCCAGAAGTCCCTTTTCCTAAGATTTAGGGACCAAACTTAGGTGGTCTGAAGCAGGTTTAATGGTAAGACTAGTCCTCAAGGACATTTGGAGCAATGTTATGAGGCATGGAAGCATGTACCTCGTGAAGAATGGGTACATAGGTTTGTGCATACCCTGGAACCCATAACAAAGAATTGGTATCTGGAGGTCGAGCTTCACCACGGTACTGTAAGTTGGGATTTTCATGTTGATAGTTTTATGCTGACATTCTCTATTAATGAGGTTTCTCCTGCTTTGGACACAGCTGTTAGATTGATTCATACTAAAGTATTTGATGACCAAGAAATCGCAGAATATCAGCCTGATTGGAAGGTACAGGAAGCCAATGCAGTAGAATGTTATAACTTCGCAATTGACGAGGATGACGATCTATGCAACATTAATATCCTTGAATCAAAAGGACACTGCAAAGTGCATGGACCAGCAGTAGAGGCACTTGAAGCGACTCAACCCCTGAAGATGCAGACAGTCAACATTGGGTCAGAAGAAAACCCTAAGTATGCTACCATTGGAGATTATTGGGATGACGAAATGGTAAGCAAGGTGTCCCAACTTCTCCATGAATATCAGTATCTCTTTCTGACGAAGTTATCAAAGATGAAAGGTGTCCTTGGGCATATAGGAGTGATAAAAATCCCATTGAAACCTGATGCGAAGCCTGTGAAACAGCGCCCTTATAGGCTGAACCCTAAGTATAAGGAAAAAGTCTGAATGGAGCTAGATAAGATGCTTGCTGCAGGAATCATTGAGCCTTTTGAAGAATCTGAGTGGGTCAGTCCTATGGTGGTGCAAGAAAAGAATACTAAGGGAGAGATCAGAATCTATGTCGACCTAAGGAAGCTGAATGATGCCTGTTTGCATGATCCTTTCCCCATTCCCTTTACAGATGAAGTTTTAGACAATGTGGGAGGTCAAGAAGTATACTCTTTTACTGATGGATTTTCAGGTTACCATCAGATTCGAATTGCTCCAGAAGATCGACATAAGACAACCTTCACTACGGAAATGGGATCCTTCCAGTATACAGTTATGCCCTTTGGATTGAAGAATGCACCTGCTATGTTTTCTAGAGTAGTCATCTCTTCTTTTAAGGAATTCATACATAAATTCTTAGAAGTTAATTTTGATGATTGGATTATCTTCAGGTTAGTAAAATACCACATAGCTAGTCTAAGACTTATGTTGGATAAATGTAGATAGCATCATATTTCCTTGACTTGAAAAAGTGTATCTTCTGTGCCCTTTTGGAATTCTGCTCGGTCACATTGTCTGTAAGCAAGGACTGATGATGGATCTTGATAAGATAGCCATTATCATGAACCTACCCCCTCCAAATTCTGTCAAAAAACTGTGCACTAGGCTTGGTCATACTGGCTATTACAGGAAATTTATTAAAGGATATGCTCAGATAACTGCCCCTATGGAAAATAAGTTGAAGAAAGATATTAAGTTCGAGTGGACACCTGAGTGTCAAGCAAACTTGGATATTTTGAAGGAAAAGATGGTAACTACTCCTATCTTAGTATTCCCTGACTGGAATAAGGAATTTCATGTTCATGTCGACGCATCCTCCATTGAGTGTGTGCCCCCAGCATGAACCACAAAGGCTGGGTGGATGGATCCAACATGACTTACAGAGGTTCGATGGGGTGGTTCAACTTGAACAACAGAGGTTGAACGGGTGCCCTCATCATGAACTATAGAGGCTGAGTGACTAGATCTGATATGACCTGGAAAGGTTGGAAGGATCCCACCAGCATGAACCACAGAGGCTGGATGGTGAAGATTGACTTCACTTGCAGAGGTTGAGTGCTTAGATCCAACATGACCTACAGAGGTTGGATGGGTGCCCCCAGCATGAACTGCAGAGGCTGGGTGGTGAGGTTCAACTTGACTTGCAGAGGTTGAATGAGTGCCCCCTTGCTTATGTGCCTTCTTCCTATTCCTCCTTCTTTTACTCCTTTTAGACTACCGGTTACTAGTATCAGTACTTTCACCGCATGAGGTAGAAGGAGGAGGAGAATCAAATATAGGTGAAGGGGAAGCAGTGTTTTGATGCCCTTGATATAAGGAGCTTACTTGAGAAGCATCAGGAGCATTCAGGATAGTTGGAG
>LPNX010730020.1:605132-628831 GCA_001517045.1 Pseudotsuga menziesii | reverse complement strand
ACAACTTATTCACTTTTCAAAATATTACATAAATATTGAATTAAATGAAAAGTGAAAAAATTACACAAGATTGTGAATTCTTCTATTTCTACGCTGGAGTTTTGCTGATTCTTTACAACATTGCTTTTCTCTCTTCAAAGCTGGTTTTTTTTTTCTTCAATGGCTGCTGGTTTTCTCTCTTCAACGCTGGTTTTATCTTTTCAATGCCTGCTGGTTTTCTCTCTTTAACGCTGGTTTTCTCTCTTCAATGCCTGCTGGTTTTCTCTCTTTAACGCTGGTTTTCTCTCTTCAATGCCTGCTGGTTTTCTCTTTTCATTGCTTGCTGGTTTTCTCTCTTCAACGCTGGTTTTGCTGGTTTTATGCTGATCCAGACATCTCTATCCCAACACCGGCTATGCTATCTCTCTCAGTGAGTGAGCACAATAAGAATGATTTTTCTTATTTTAAATAAGAACTTATACGTCTCTTCCTTTTTGTAAAACTTCTCTTCCACAAAAATTTTAAATAACCTTGCCTTAAAAAAAAATAACATTTTACTCTCTCCAAGTAAAAAACTGAGTCTATAAAAAAATATTTTCTGGAGAGATTCTTTTTAGCCCAAAAGAATAGGAAGCATTAATCTTTTCATCATTCTTTTCTTTTCTTTTTTTTTCTTTTTTTCAGCCCAAAAAAATAAGAAGCATTAATCTTTTCAGCATTCTTTTTCTTTCTTTCTTTTTTTTTTTCAGCCCAAAAGAATAGGAAGCATTAACTTACGGTTAAAATTTCGCTATTCCAAAACCTTGAAAGTCACCTTCTTCAAACAACCTTTAGCACCTTCCAACCAGGTTCCAACCAGACCAAGCTTCAACCGCGTGCTCTGATACCACTTTGACAAAGTGTCCTCAGACACATAATTTTATTAATGAAGAAGGAAAATAATTACATCACAGAGATGTGAGGGCTAAATCCCGAAAGATTACCTCACATGGAAAACTCAATGGATTTAAATATCCAAAGAGTAACAACTAATTTACCGTTTCCAAAACTAACTAAGGGACACCTCACATAATCACGTGAGTGTGTAGATGCCCTTTTACATTTATTAAACTAAACTTCTAATTATTACATTTTGGATCATAATTCCTAACATGGAGTGGAAAAAAACCACACCGGTAGCCCTAGGGTGAATCTAGGAAGATTCAGGGTGGCCATCAAGGGAACACCAACATTCCCCTTGAGAGGAATATTACAAGGAGTTCCCATCATGGGGATCTCTTGGTTGGTGTTCAAAGGGGTGTTAGCCATAGCTTCAAACTAGGAGACAAATTATGAGGTTGATAGACAATCAAAATTACAAAGCACACACCTAAAGGCACACTAAGTACAGACAAACCACATAGCACTCACTAAAAATTCCTAAAGCCAAACAGACAAACAGGTATAAGATATAATTTCTAGAAGAAAGTTGATAGACAGTTACTTGGCATCCCTATAGATGTTCTTAGGTACAAGCGGAGGAATCACCCACCGCCCTCCCACAGTTTCTACTGGGTTTACCTTCCAAGTCCGTCCAAGGTCAACCAGAAATAACGTTCCGATGTACCTGTGTATGAACCCTGGATATCAAGAGACTAAAGGATACCTTGGCTATACCAACAGTCTAGGGGGACAATTGCAAGCCGGACTCATACGCATGAGCAGGTAGCTGAGCCCAAAACTCTGTCTAGGACAGAATCCCTAGATGCGTAAAAGTCTTGAGTTACATTTTGACAAGGATTCACAGGGTTATCTCCTCTGTCCAAGCCTCCACGTGGCCTCGTGCTTAACTCCCATTTGAGAGGAGCTTCCCAGATAAAGTCGATAAATTCAAGGATTTACCTAGTGATTGGCCAACTACGTCTGAGATTTAACACTTGTGGGGAGTTTAAACTCCCTATCCCACAAGTCTAGCCTAAGCTAGTTGGTGTATGACCCTATAAAATAAAACTTACTAGTAATTTTTAAATTATATCGTTTATTTTAAGGGATGTGTTTAGTCAGAGGGTAAATGGCATGAAACTTATGTGGTGTTTCAACTCAAAGCTGAAACAAAATGACTAAGCGAAGAGATATGAAATGAAAAAAGAAAAAACTATTCTCTTTATTTTTCAAATAAAAAACTTGAAAGCCACAAAAGAACAAATTCTTTTTATTTTTATTTTTTCAAAAACAATGATATGCCATGCAATCTAGACTAAAAACCCAATCTACATGCATATAAAGAAAACATGTGTTTTTGTCTTTTTCTTTTATAAATGCAAAAGAAAAATCAACCTACCAACTAATGCAATCAATTACTATAAGCAAAGCAAATAGACTACTACTCTACACCCCACAAACAAACCCTAGGTTTCCCTAAAGTTAGATATCAACCTCTCTTGAAAAGAAGGCTTACAAAAGTAAATAAGCCAACAAATCTGGAATGAAGAGACCGAGCAAATAAGACTGATATAAACAAAGGTCAAGAAGTCCCAAGAATCAATCTAGACCTACAAACAAAGGCTGCTCAGTACCTTGTCCAACAAGGTCAAGCCAAAGAAGGAGGTAGGGGCGGGGGGGGGGGGGAGCAGCAAAAACAAGTATAGGTTCTTTTTAATTTTCTTTTATAAATGCAAAAGAAAAACTACCTACAAACTAAAAGCATGTAGATAATAAGAAAAAATCAAAAGGAACTCTGCTATACAACCACCAAACAAACTCTAGACTAAACTAAAGTTAGCATAAACCCTACTTGGAAGGAAGGCTTGCATAAAAGACAAGTCAATTATTTTAGCATGGTGAAGTTAACCAACAGAAGAAGAAGGAATGCAACACCAACAAGCTTCTGAAATCAGACAAAGATCACTAACATAGGCTGACCACTAACATAAGCCAAAAATTATACCAAGCAAAGGAGGTGGGGGAAAGAGCAAAGAGGAAACCCTAAAGCTATAAAAGCTTACCACAAAGATAAAGAACAAGCAAAAAGGATGACACTAACTCCCTAGAGTCAATGCACCTACAATGCACTGTACTTGAGCAAACTTGAATCAAATAAACTGTCTAAAAGCAACAAACTGAAGCAAACAGGCTGACAGAACCAAAAGACAACCAACAAAGGAAGGCTAGGAACCCTATCTTGAGTGCACACAATGACAAAAATCATTGTAGACTTATAAAGGAAAATGAAAACCAGCCACTATTAGAAGATAATCTTGAAAACAGAGCCTACGATCCTGATCACATATGTGTACAAAGACACTTTAACCTTCAACCCAAACAAGCCAACCACTTCAGCATGCAAACAGAAAATAATCCAAGTAAAAAAGACTCAAGGGCTTTCGAAAAAGCACAAAGTGTGATCAATAGAGGCACATAGACAAGCCACACAGCATTCATAAAGAAAATCAACATAGAAACAGGAAATACACACAGAGAGGGACAAACAAACCCAATCCTAAAAAATCCCTGCTTCCGGGCATAGACGTGACTGTTCAGAAGGGCAACCCGTGTATGCAAAACTGTATCCGCGACTGTCCAGTAAAGCGACCCGTGGATGCAAGCCTGTATCTGCGACTGTACAGAAGAGCAACTTGTGAATAGGTATAAGATTTTTCTTGAAAAAAAAATAAAAATTCCCAAGACTTTCAAATACTGAGGCAAGTATGAACCAGGATAAAAGATCACATACAGACTCAAGCAAAGACTGGTCAGGGGTGACAGAAACAACCTACAGCAGTCTAGGCCTCCCCAGTGGAGTCGCCAATTCTATTGTATAGGATTATATACCTTATAACTGAAGGTCTGGGGTTACCAACATACTCAATTAACTTGCAGACAATTGACTCTAGAGTGCAGTAAAGGAAATAGGAGGATGGGAAAGACTTACCCGTAGCACGATGGTTGATCCTTGTTTGTCCTCTTCCGCTCTGCTTCACCTCCAAAGTCTTCAAGGTTGCTCCTCCTTCACCTGTCAAGATTCAATCTTCCAGATACAAGATGATTCATATATATATAAGCAGGTTAGATAAATCATATATAGTACTGAAACATAAACATTTATCAAACCACAATACATGAAACACATATGGAAGAAAGATTCTCTTTATTATCAACAATGGAAAGAGTTCAGATTACAACCCAATGCCTGAGACAAGGACTCCTATGAAACCAAAGGATTCTGAGTTTCACTACTCCAAATACTTCTATATAAAATCCACCAGCATGACTTTGCTCTCCAAGTCTATATATATAAAACACCCTCCCCAAGGCCTATATTTATATGGAGGAAATAAGGCAGTTTCGAAATTTGAGGAGGTTGATACAGTTAAGGTAATTAACGTAACAATGATTAACTAATCTCAAATCACCACGTTTTTTTATTTTTAAATGTCAAGGGACATATTCGTGGGTATGGAGAAGGACAACCGGTGAATGATCCGCGAGTTGCTATTAGAGCAACCCACAAATACATCCATTCGCGACTTTCAACAACCGACACTCACGAATGATCCATGAGTTGCATATATGGAGAGTCACGAATACAAATTAACATAGCAAAATGGCAAAGTAACCAGCTAGATGGAGGAGGAATGTATTGTATAGTAAACCAATCTATAGTGTTTTGGGCAAACCTCTATCCATAGATGTCCTTTTGTATGCCAACATCAGGGATGTCAGCACTCAGACAGAGAGGTGCCATTCAGGTGTATAACACATGTATCAAACCTGTCTACACATGTGATTAGTCATCCAGGAGTGAAATCATTGGATAATTTGGCGCAAAAACCGACAAATTTAGCACCCACAATATTCTTGTAGCACCTTGGTGTAAAATTTTAACCGTTGCGCTACAAGAATGTTTAAAACTCAAATTTGGTGCTTTTTGACCCTTAATTCAATTTTAAATGAGGTTTATATGGTAAACCTTGATCTTAGTGTTTATTTGTGAAACCTTTAATCAACATATGTCCTATAGAACCCTTCAGAACCATAAGAAAAACAAAACATAATGAAAACCTAAAAGCAAAAATCAAAATTTCACTTTAAACCAAAATTTCCTAAAAGTAAGCAAATGAGCAAGATTAAAACAAAAATCACAAGAAAAATATAAGAAAGAAGAAAACAAATTCATGACTTAACATCTGGCTCCAGCTGCAGGATGAAGTCCTCCCTATGAGGCTTCAAGAACCTGTAGACTAGTGCCTTCTCTTCTGCTACGTACTAGTCTGCAAAATTTCCATTGGGTTATGGAGTCCTTATTATGCTTAACTCACACCGGTATATACAATGAAAAGTAAGAATCTCCTCAAAGACTGTAAAAATTCTTGAGGAATCGTCCATTGACTGGACTTGACAATTCCTCACCTTCCAAAGACTGCAGGACAAAAGTGTTATTTTCCAGAATCTTAGACACTAGGAAAGTGCCAAACCAGAGGTTGTCAAATTTTCCATGCTTCCCTTTTTTCTCTTTCCTGGCATCCCACCTCAAAACCATATCACCAACTGAGAAAGTGTTTTCTTTGATGTTCCTATCAAATCTTCTTTTAATCTTCAATCTATATAACTGTTCCTTTTCTTCCACTTTTTCCCTGTTCTATTGTAATTCTATCATCTCATAAATCCTTCTCTGCATATCATTTGGTTCTTCCTGACAATTATGAAGAAACTTCATCACTGGGATTCCCAATTGAATAGGAAAAACTACATATGTGCCATACACTAATCGGAAAGGAGAAGTTCCAATTGCTTGTTTGACTATTATCCTATCAGCCCACAATGCATATTTCAGCATAGAATCCCAAGATCTCTTATTATGCTTAAGAAACTTTTTGATACTCTGAATGATGTTTTTATTTGAGGATTCAGCTAAACCATTACCCTGGGGATAGTAAGGAGTTGAATGCTTCAGCAAGATACCATTCTTTTCACAAAAGGCTTCCATTGCCTTAGACTTGAAAGCCTTTGCATTATCTGTTACTATTTTCTTAGGGCACCCAAACCTACTAAGGATATTTTCTTCAATGAATTCCATAATTACTTTGTCTATGGCATTCCTAGTAGGGATGGCTTCCACCCATTTGGTAAAGAAGTCTATTGCAGTTAGAATCCACCTCTGTTGTCCTGAGGAATATGGATTTATCTCCCCTATAAAATCCAGACCCCATTGATGGAAAGGAGCACTTACTGCAATAGGTTTTAGGGGCAGTGACAACAATTTTTGTTTGCCAGCAAACTTCTGACAAGGTATACAGGCTCTTACCTGCTGATATACATTTGTAAACAAAGAGGGCCAATAGTACCCAGCTCTTAAAATCTTGTATGATGTTGTCTTCCAGTACTTGTGACCTCCACAAGCACCCTCATGAGATTCAGAAATTACTCCTTCAATTTCATATTTATCCAAGCATCTGAGTAGAATTCCACCTGGGTCCTTCCAAAATAACTACTCTTCTACTAGACAATACTTAGTAGCTTTAAGCTTTAAATATCTAGCATCTTTTCTGTCTAAATGCTTAGGACATTACAAAAACAACAGAAAATACACAATGTCTGCATACCAGGTGGATGTTGAATAATAGTCCATGATCTTCTCTTTTTCCAAGATGGCTTGATCTTCTTGTTGTGCTAACTCTTCAGTCATCACATGCAATCCCAAATCTTGACAATTTGATTCAGCCAGCAGCTTGGATAAACCCTGCCCCTTGACTAATTTGGTAGGTTTGATATCTACATCATACTCCATGATTTTAGCAATCCACCTGCCTCTTTTACCCTCACTTTCAGGCTGTGTTAAAACATCTTTTATAGTAGCATTAGGCACATATGAAATAACCTTAGAATGCAAAACATAGATTCTAAAAAACTTTAAATATTTTACCAAAGCATAGGCCTATTTTTCTAAAATACTGTATTTTAATTCAGAATCCCTGATAGTTTTGCTGAAGAATGCAATAGGCTGCTCCAGTCCTTCCTTATTCTTCTGCAACAAAACAACTGCTATTGTATCCTCTAATGCAATTGAGAATGTAAGAAATTCTCTAGTAAAATCTGGGCTTACTAATATAGGAGCCTCAGTAAGAGCCATTTTGATATTCTCAAATGCATTATTTGCTTCAGTGGTCCACTTGACTTCCTGATCCTTTTTCAGCATGACTGTGATCTGTTTGATAGTCTCAGCAAAGTTTGGTATAAACCAACACAGAAAGTTGATTTTACCAATGAAATATTGGACATCCTTTTTACTCCTCGGTAAACTTATTTTCAATATAGCTTTTACCATTTCAAGATCAATCCTTATACCATCAGCAGACACTAAATGACCAAGCAATTTACCTTCCTGTACAGCAAAGTGTGACTTCTTTGGATTCAAGGACAAGCCAAATTTTCTACATTTCAAGAAAGTCTGCTTCAAATGCTTGAAATGTTCATCATCTGATTGTGAGAAAACAGTAATATCATCTAAGTAGATTACCACAAACTTGTCCTTCTCTCCGACAAAAGCAATATACATAGCCCTCTGAAAAGTGGCTCTAGCATTCATTAGACCAAAAGGCATCTTATCATACATGAAAGTTCCCCAAGGAGTAGTGAAACCTATTTTCTTCTTATCATCAGGATGCATAGAGATCTGATTGTACCCTGAGAAACCATCAACCATAGAGATCCTCTGTGCCCCAACTACTTTCTGCAATATTTGCTCAATTTTAGGCAGAGGATAATTATCCTTTAGTGAAGATCTGTTCAAATTTCTAAATTCAACACACAACCTGATTTCTCCATTCTTTTTCCTAATAGGAACTAGATTAGCCACCCATGAAGAGTACCTGAGGGGTACTATGATCTTGGCATCCAACAACTTTTTCACTTCTTTTTCAATAACAGGAAACAATGCTGGATTAATCCTCCTTAATTTCTGATGAAAAGGTTTGACATTCGGTTTTAAAGGGACTTTATGCTGTATAATTGCAGTGTCATAGGTTCTCAATTCCTCACAAGACCATGCAAAAACATCCACATGTTCCTTTGACAATTTAATGTACCTGCTCCTTTGTTCAGCTGTAAGTGCTTTAGAAATTTTTACCATTCTAGGTTGTTCTGCAGAGCCAATGTTACAATCCACCACATTCTCTTCCAAGGACTGTACAACAAGTTTTAAAAGTGTATCATCTTTTGAAAAAATCCTTTCCAAAGGTACCAATCCCTTTGGAATGAAATTACTTTTTAATTCAATGATTTTATGTCCAGCTATTTCATTTTCAGCAATCTCTTCCACCTGTCCATCCTCTTCATCTTCCTCTTGATCAATCATGGAATTTGAAAACTCATGGGTAAGCTCTAGAAACCTATTAATCTCAATGTCATCTTTGAACACTCTCCACTGCTTTACATTATCAGGTACAGATGGTTTGTACCTAACTTCAATGGGATATCTCAACTGAGTGGTCTTGGGGATTCTAAAGTGTGTAGCAGCCAAGGCCAATGAATCTGCAGTCTGATTATGGTCTCTTGGAATATAGGTAATGTTAAAGGCTACAAAATAATTTTCAATCATGTCCCATACCTCATTTCGATAGACTTTTAGTAAACCCTGCTTCACTTGATAGTTGTTCTTCACCTGCTGAACAACTAATTCGGAGTCGCCAAATGCAGAAATCTACTGAATGCCCAAATCTTTAGCAGCTTTCAAACCTAACAGCAAAGATTCATATTCAGCAGTGTTATTTGTAGTAATAAACCCTAATTTACACATCAGCTTTACTGTTTCACCTCCAGGGGATATAAGAAGAATCCTTGCTCCAGCACCTTCTTTGTAAGAGGATCCATCAAATTATAATTGCCACAGCTCATCCTCCTGTTCCTTGCTGCATTTTACTGGCTGTTGCTTTTCAACCTGTAACAAACCAGTAGCATTGTCATCCTCATTAAAATGTAACATGCAAGTACCCAGGTCTTTATCAACAACATACAATGGATGGTTAGTAGGGTTCTTGTCATCTGTTACAATATAGGAAAATTGAAGCTCCCTGTACAGCCTTCTATTTTCTCCTCCAAACACAGGAATAGTAGCATATGATAAATCCATTTGTAAGGTCCCACCAACTTTCTTTTCCCAAGACCTAGAGAGAAGTAACCCAAATTTAGGTGTAATATCAACTACCACTACATCCATGATCACACTTTTCATGGGTAACTGAGCCAAACTGACAACCATGTCCTTTATTACCCCTAAACACTTCACTTCTCAGGAATCAAATGCATACAGATCATGATAGGGTTTGGTGATACTCGGACCTAAATCCTCCATAACAGCCTTTGGCATTAAATCGTGTGAGTCTCTCGAATCTAACAAGCAATTATGTATCATTTGTTCATGAACTGTCAGAGTAATGTAGAATGGAGGTGAAGCACCTACTTCATTTTTGGTCTTTTTAGCCAGGGATGATCCAATGAAAATCCTAGGGTTTTCTTCTTGCAAATTCACTGTATCAAAAATAGGCTGATTACTTGTTGAATTAATCATCTTAAGAACTGATTCTTTATATGAAGGGTTTCTCATTAATTTAGTTAAAGGTATAGGAATCTTTAACTTGCCTAATTCATTTTCCAGGATGAAATTCTGAACAATTTTATTTGCCTCTTCAACCTCCATGTTCTTCTTTTGTTTTTCTGAAACTTGTCTTTTTTCTGTCACAGGATCAGATGGCTTCTTAGTAGGGACAACTACCTTCTTCTTTGGGCTTTGTAGTACCTGTTTTGGACCTGACCTCAGATTCACAGTCTTCTTGAGTTCATTTTGACAAATATCAGCAGTTAAAACAGGATTTTTCAGACCTAAATCACCCTTTGTTTCGAACATATCAGCATCATAGCATTCTACATTTAGAAACTCTTCTTTAGTGACAAAACCCCCAAACAATATTTCTCCAAAATGGTTCATATCTTGGTCAGTATCTTCAAATATCACTTCATCATCAACCTCTTCTTCATTAGCAACATTGTTCTGAAGAGATGGTGGTACTCTTTGGTCCTCAGTTTCTCTCCTTTCCCGCTAGATATCATTATTCCTTCATTCTCTAGGTATGAAACGGGGAGCAAATTGTCTTCTAAACTGGTTCTGATTGTTAGGATTCCATTCACCTTCTGGAACAGGCTTGCTGGAATTTTTCTCTAGTTCTAATTTGTTCAATTTTGCAATCAAAATCTTCACCAACTTAGCCATCTCATCAATTTTCCCTTCAGCAGAAAGGGAAGCTGAACCTCCTGGAGCTGCTTCCTTCTTTCCTTTTCTTTCATAGAGTTGCTGAGCTATTTCCTTCTTCAATCTATTGGAAGCTAGTATGTTAGATTCTACCTCCAATGCTGCATCTTGCATATTCAGTAAAGAAATAGGTCTCCTTTCTCTTAGTAGTAAGGAAAATTCATGATCAAAAGCATTTTCATATGTAAGTTTTGCAGATGTTTCTGTAGGATTTATTTCTGGAGGAATTCTACTGTACATCTTGTTAAACCTCTTTGAAAATTCTGCAATAGTTTCATCCTTTTTCCTCCTGAGGGCTCCAAAAATTCAGTTATGTAGTATGCATGGTCTTTGGCGTCACCCCATTGTCTCATGAAGAGATCACGAAGTTCTTCAATGATAGTGATTGAGTTAGCAGGCAACTCCCTGAACCATTTCCTAACATCTCCATCAAGGCTCTGCATGAACATTCTCATCCATACATCCTTGTCTTCAATGTTTTGGTTATCAGCATAACTAAGGAAATCTTCCCAGTGTTCTTCAGCTATAGTTTCCCACTTTCCATTAAACCTAGGCAAATATTTCTGATAGTCACCTCCAGGAAGTGCATTTAAAGGATGAGGAAAAACCAATGGTGCATATCTAGCTGCAACCATTCGGTCCATCATGTCTATAGGCTGATTTTGGGCTACCATTTTAAGGCTGACTGACTTTGGTGATGAAGAGGTTTGACTGGAACTTGGCTGAAAGGATTTTTTACCCAATTTCAACTGAAAAGGAGGTATCTTACCAGGAGAGGTTTTTTTAGCTTTTCTGAAAGATTGTGGATCAGTGAAAACTTGGAAACTATTGTCAGGGAATATAGGCTTTAACCAAGGTGAATTTTCTTCTTCTTTTGTCAACACAGCTGAATGTGATGAATCACCCAACTGGTCAGGGTCACATAGGGATGGTAATGAATGAGACCTTCTAATATTCCTTGCTATATTCAATATTTGTTTAGGATCTGTAACACCCAACTGCAATGGTGAAGTAGGTCTGTTTCTAGTTCCAACTCCCCTAGTAGCTACTATGACAAACTGGTGAAAAGTAGCCTTAAAGATGTGCTGGTTTAAGTTCACCTCTTAAAACCAGTGAAATGATAAGTATCCCAAGGAAAAAAAAAAATTCAACTTCATTCCCCCAGCAACGGTGCCAAATATGTTTGTGTCAGAAATTGTTTCCAGACTACAAAGAAACAAGCCAACACAATCTCAATATTCAATCTAGCAAAACTAGGTTTTAGGGTTTCTGAAAGGTTTTTCTGGTTGTAAAGTTTGGTGACAAAAGGGAATACATTCATAATCCAAATAGGAACTAAATCACAAGTAAGAAGAACATAGATGCATAATATAATAACCATGTACCAACAGAACATAACTTTGAAGTTCATCCACAACTAACAAGCATTACAAGCATAAAGACTATAAACCAGCAATGAAATTATCAATTATGTAGCTAAACAAGATAAAAATGAAGCCAAAACATAGACTGAAGGGTAATTTGGATCATATATTTCATAATTATGTTCATCAAATACACATGAGAGTTAAGTACTTAGCTCATAAACAAGTAAATAGACCTCCTTAAGCCAACCAAAAATCGAACCCCTTGTTCTCTTTCTGATCTTCCTAAATACTGTTTTTCAAAATTCAGTTACGGTCTAAACCCTAACTGTTTTTAGCCTACTCATCGATAGGATATTATCAAAATAATAATTACAAAATAAAGTATTTCTCAAAAACATAACAAGTAATTGCTTAACTAACAATACTCAAAGGTCTTTACCAGCTTCTGCCAATAAAGTTATCCCATCTAAGGCTTGGGCCTTTTTCCTAGCTTTCTGCTGCTCAGCTTCCATATCTGTCATCCTTCTTGTAAGCTCCTTATTCTGCTGCTGTAGGCTTTTGATAGTCAGTTTCAATTCTGCACACTATAAATATGTGCTTCTTTTCCTTTTTAGGGCCTCCTTGGAGACTGCAGTAATCTCTTGGTAATGAACATTCACTTCTTCTAAGTCCTCCCTGACTCTTCTATTAGCTAGGATTAAACCATCATTTGTTTCTTGCATGTACTCCATTTGATGCTTATACTGCTTGATGGTTCTTTGCAAATTTTCCTTTTCTGAGTCAAAAGCCTTGTTTGCTGTTGTATTCTGTAGCTCACTAGGCAGCCATGGGATATTCAGCTTTCTGAAGATGTCCTCATCCTCAGGCAGCATCTCTGTAGAAACACCATGAACACTTGGATTTTCTTGATTATCTATTTCATCAGGTGCATTTTCATCCATCAACAACTTATTTTCTGAATAAGAAGCTTCCATTTCTTCTTTCTGTTGTTCCTTCAACATTTCACCTCTTAATTCCAAAAACACAGCAAAAAGTTTGGTTTTGGTGAGGCTGGATTCTTCTATTGTCTTAAATGGTTTCTTTCCTTTGTTTTTACCTTTACTAGATTCTATCTTTTCATCTGAAGAATAAGTATCAATCATAGTTACCTCTTCTGTGTTTAACTTAGGGTTTAGTAGCTTTTTCATGTTCAGCCTCAATTTTTTTTTTGATCCAGTTTTGGGTCTCCATCCTGGGGCAAACTCTCCTACCATATTTAAACTCTTTCTTTGATGCATGATAGAAGCAAATTCTTTAACTTTGATCTTCTTTTTCTTTGGCATGATTGTCTTATCTTCTTGACTGAAGAACTCCCTGTCTGTGCCAACCCTAGTTTCAGCACTGACAACAATTCATCTCCTTCCAATAAGTATCCTTCATCTTCAAATAAAATGGTAATTGGGCTTCGTTGTTGGACTTTAGTATTATCTTCACCTTCTACAACCCTCTCTGTGAAAACAATTTTTTCATCTATGAGTGCTTCTACTGGTTCTTTATTTTGCACAGGCTGGGTATCCTTTTTAATAAACAACAAACTTTTGCCCTTAGTGTCAGCTGAAGGCTGCTGAGATTCATAATCTCCCTTTGAAGGTTCTGTCACTTCCTCAAGTTTGACACATTTTTTATCTTCAGCCTTGACTTTTTTCCCTAATTTTCTGATTAGGGTTTGTCCATTATCAACATGCTTTTTGGTAGGCTATCCTTCCTGGTTAATTTGGAACCCAGACCAAAAGAGAAAATAGTCCCAAGTCTTTCCTTCTCTTTGCAGAACAGTGCTGATAATAAGATTGATCAATCCATGATGAAAAATGGACTGTGCAGTGTGGTCATGATGCTCTTTAACCCTGCTTGACATTTTCTGCAAACTCTTCAATAGGAAGAAAGGGAGACTCATCCTTGATTCACCAACAAGGTGTTGTAGGAACCTGAAATGATACTTGAAGACAAAAGCATACCTCCCTTCACAAGTTATGTAGATTTGTAGAATCTTGATGGGATCTACCCATTCAGCTCTAAAATTATGGATGAGCACTCCCTTACTCCAGTCTAGAATAATGTCAGGCAAAAGATACCTTTGGGCATTGAAGGTAAATGGCACCTTTTTGAACCAAATCTCTCCTTCATTCCTGACTCCTATTACTTCAGCCACCAACTCTACAGTTAATTTGAATTTTAGAGTGTCAAATGATACTGTATCTTGGTTATAACATTGAGCAAATTTATGAGAAACTTCGGTGTTATATCCATCAATCTTCTTAAATAAATCCAACCATCCAACATTCTCAAAGAGTTCTGCACATCCAGGAAACTTGTCTATCTAATTTAGTTCAGTGGGTTCAGCCCTGTTGGTCTTCCCACTTTTCTTCATCTGCTTTCCCATGGTTGAATGATGTTTCTATGTAATTTTAAGAACCTGTTAGTGTCTTAACAGCCCTTTTTTCCTTTAGTTTTCAGAGTTTCGACAGTCATCTCTCCTTTGGATTTTCCCTGGCTGATTGTCCTTGATTTTATACAGTTTGTTCTATTGTCAATGCAGGGAATGTTTTATATTGAGCTTGGGTAACTTAGGTCAAACAGAGCACCAAAAATCTCTGACAAAGCTGCTGCTGAACTTAACTAACATCCAAGATGTTCATTTCGACCTTTTTGACTGATATTTCACCATTTGGAGTTTGTTGAAAACATGAATTTGTGTTTTCTTTAATCAATTTAACGTAACAGACCTTAATAGAAAAACCCCCAATTTAGCAGGCCATAACCAAAGTCACGTGGAATACCTGGCTCCTGGCTAGTTGCAGGTGTTTAAAAGTGATCCTTGGACTATCTGAATGTCGAATTTAGCCATCCAGGTGTCCTCAAGTCTTCAGTTTACTTCCAACTGTCGTGCTGATAAAACCCTAACTTCCTTCTTCAACTGCAAATTTCAGATTCTTAGCAATTGTCTTCATTCCACTTCTCCACCAGCTTCATAATGCCTATGTGGAGAACCTCTTTCCCATCAATCTCGCTTTGTTCCTCTATCTGTCATGATTTTCCAAGCCCTAACTTCTGACTACCATGATCTCCTTCACGTCATAGACCACACCTGTTTGCATGATTATTTTTTATGAAACACGTATCAAACCTATCTACACATGTGATTAGTCATCCAGGAGCGAAATCATTGGAGAATTTGGTGCAAAAATCGACAAATTTAGCACCGCGATATTCTTGTAGCGTCTTAGTGTAAAATTTTAACCGTTGCGCTACAAGAATGTTTAAAACTCAAATTTGGTGCTTTTTGACCCTTAATTCAATTTTAAATGAGGTTTATATGGTAAACCTTGATCTTAGTGTTTATTTTTGAAACCTTTAATCAACATATGTCCTATAGAACGCTTCAGAACCATAAGAAAAACAAAACATAATGAAAACCTCAAAGCAAAAATCAAAATTTCACTTTAAACCAAAATTTCCTAAAAGTAAGCAAATGAGCAAGATTAAAACAAAAATCACAAGCAAAATATAAGAATGAAGAAAACAAATTCATGACTTAATAGAGTCCATTCATAAATATTTGGAGCAGTGGAACTCAGAATACTTTGGTTGCAAAGGAGTCCTTGTCTCAGGCATTGGGTTGTAATCTGAACTCTTTCATTATCGTTAATAAAGAGAATCCTTCTTCCATATGTGTCTTGAATGTCTCTCATATATTGTGGTTTGATAAATACTCATGATTCAGCACTATGTATATGATTTATCTAACATGTTTATATATATGTATCATCTTGTATTTGGAGGATTGACTATTGACAGGTGAAGGAGAAGCATCCCTGAAGGCTTTGGAGGAGAAGCAGAGCGGAAGAGGACAAGCTAGGATCAACCGTCATGTATCGGGTGAGTCTTTTCTATCCTCCTATTTCCTTTACTGCACTCTAGAGTCGATTTCCTGCAAGTTTCATGAGTATGTTGGTAACCCCAGACCTTCGGTTATAAGGTGTTTATTCCTGTACAACAACAGTCCCACAGGATCCACGCTGCAACTGTACACATGTACGTTGCATTCATCAAGTTTCAAGTTGATGCACATGATATAACCTTGCTGCCAACAAAGGACCTGATCCAACTGGTACATCATGCAAGCTTCATGGTGAAAAATGACGATGTGGATGCAATTATTAATCTTTGGTCGAAGGAATGGCTCGGCCCGCTAGCAAAGTTGTTGGCCGACGAGCAGAACATGGAGGAACCGCCGCTCCACCAAGTTAATGGTGAAGAGAATGAAGGAGGAAATAACCAAGATGATCCATTGCAAGAAGACATCGAGGATGGTGATGAGATGGATGATTCAGACCATCATCCATCAGAGCACCAACCAAATCAAGTTCAAGCACAAGAACACACGCATGTACACCAAGAAGAGGTCCAATCGTCGCAGAAGAAGTAGAAAGCTGACAGTATGGAAAACACAAACACATTAACTAAATATGATCTATAGGAACTTGCCAATGCTGTTGCTAAAATTACATAAGATAACCTCGCTAGTTTGAGGATGCAATAGTTAAACATTGCTACCCAAGTGCAGGACCACCTCAATAAACTAACAGAGGCTCCTCAGGAGGTCAAAGCCACTATGGAGGATGAGAAATATGGTGTTGATCCTAGCATTCTATTAGTTACACCAGCATTAGTGCCGCTAATCAAAGTGGTGATTTAGAGGCAAGCACTCAAGGAAAATGCAGAGGCAAGTGTAGATCTTGATGATAACAGAGTGTAGATATATTTCTCCAAGCTCACCTTGGAGGAAGTTTATAAGCTTCAGCAGGGATCTGCGTTCAAAATTCGGTTAAGGGAAAATGTTGTTTCTTACCAGGAAGAGAAACAACAAAAGAAGGCCAAGCTGTGCAAGGCCCTATTGTTACGGAGAGAAATTCCTATGGCTTGGAGTACCACAACAGAAAGCTTGACTCCAGAAATCAATCCTTTCCAATATGCAATAGAAAGTAAATATCTAACACTAAATGATCAGACCTCGTACCTTATTCCATATGGTTGAAGTAGATGCCCATTGAGCTTTCCAACTTAAGCTTGAATTGATAAATCACTTCCTCAACAACAAGTAAACAAGAAAATCATACTATATATATTGGTGTTAGACCTATTCTAGCATATATAATCAACAATGTATAAGCATTTCAAACCATCCATGAATAAAATATTCATTCAAACATACATTATTGGATAGGAAAAGATATTTCTATTAATATAAAATCAGAGATTACAATGGATACAACCTCTATCGGCACGCCTATGAATTGGAGAAACTGAATCCCCCACTTGGGCCTCCACCACCTCAATCCTCCATCTCTCGATAGCAAGCTCACAAGCAAAAGGCAAGCTTGGGAACAACACAAAAGTGCTCCAAGGGACAAAGGGATGCAAACTCAAGCACAAGTTCTGGCAACAATGGACTATAGTTTCTTTGCTCTCAATTATCTCATATGCCTTCGCCTTCAATGTACCAAAGAGTTCCGTATATAGCTTTTCAAAGGGGTAATGAAAGGTTGAATCCAAGTGATCTCAAGGCATATGGAAGTCCAGGAGTCAAGTGAGTCAGATCCATGTCAAGGAAAACTCCAAAAGGATTTGCATTAGGCACACATCCTGATGTACGCAGTTTTAGGGGTCAAACCCATGTATATACGCGATTATAGGTTTAAAAGTCGCATGTATTAATTTTCACATGTTTTTGGGGATGTTCAAGGAAACATCAAAGGACAAAAAGTGGCCCAAGGGGTCTAAGGAGTCTACAAAGGGACAGGGGAATCCATACAAGTGTGATTCACCTAGAGTGGTAAAATCAGCTATAACACCTGTTAAAAGAAAAAGAGTAGGAATTGCAGGAGGTCAGTGGGGTCAGAGGGGTCATACGATGGATGAAATACATTATAAGTCCATCCTAGAAGTGGAGTGATGAAGGATCCCAAATGGACGACCAGCCACCCAATCAACACAATACAATGATACAACTCTGCACATAACTACAAATACATATAGCAGTCTCGGATACATAAGAGTGAAATGGCCATGAATAGGCATGATACAAGATATCACATAAGTAGTCATTGCCATGTACAATATACATAGATCAGAATCTCCATGATGAAGATATACAAAGGATCATGATCTCCATAATGGATGAAGATGTATACTGGATCAAGATCTCCATAATAGCTGGAAATGTCTGACATATACTGGAATCAAGTCACGAGAGCTGAAATCTCATGAACACTAGCACGATCAAGGAGGTAGCATATAAGAGATGCCACCAATCTAGAAGGTATTCTACACAAACTGCTATGAGTACATGTCCTACTATGTGAATAGAGGTGTCGAGGTCAAACATAGTTGTCCATCATCTGATTACTGATCATTGATGTATACCATTAACAGACGCGAGATCACCCACCGATAATGAAAATGGGAATCAAGATACTAGAGTGCAAACTAACAAGTGTGAATAAATGTGTTGAGGTTGAACACTTGAGAGGATCCATCGATCAGGGGACATTGATGTATTCCCAAACACTGTCGATGGTGAGAGAACCTGCCACTAATGACTGCAAGTCTCAAGGCACTCAAAATTGACTCTAGATTCCAATCCCAGAATAAATGATCTAAAGTCGATGGGATGAATTCCGCTGCCAAGGAGGGCATTAAGGCATCCCCCATCATCCAACATGAGGTACTCAGCAAAGCTGTATAATGTGGAAGGACTTGATAATAAGGTGCACAAACCAGTAACTGTACTGAGAATGGCCGACATGCAAAGTCAAGATAACTAAGGAATGTCCAACTCAGGTTTCAACTTCCTTCGAACAAGAGCATAAAGGTGAATGGTGACTGAATAAAGGCATCATAGACTCGATATACAAAACTGGGACATCTCTGCGACACAGGAGGCATCGACAGAGGCTCCATGGGGACTGGAATCTTAACCAATCGATGGAGATAAACTCAGATAAACAAGTACAAATCCTAAATTCAAACTATAAACCCAACCAACGGATGTAATATACAGTGCTCTGTTTGAAGGTGACACGACTCGACAGCTGCCAAAGATAACATATTTCCTTGTCCGACTTTTTGGTTTTTTTTGTTTTTGGACTTTTTCAAATATTTAAAAAGCTTGAAAAAGAATAAAATTGCTTTATAGTTACAAACTAGGAGGAGACGAGTGTCATAGGGGCAAACAAACTAGTTCCAAGAAGTGGAAAATACCTATGCTCAATGCAAGGATACATGTGTAGGATAGCGACAGTCGAGGGAAAATCCCCTCCCTATAAAAAGGGAATCAAGCTACAAAGGATATATAAAATGGCTCTGCATGGCTAGAGATGAGACAAGCTCGGGCTATATGGCTGAAACTCAATGTCAGGGAAGCTGGCATAAAGCTCAATAAGGCAGGCAAAGCTCATGATAATGCAATTACAACTTGACATAAGGGAGTCCTAAGGGAAATAGGCCAGCAAAAGATCAAGAGGAGTATGAGGCTCTTGCGAAATGTCATGGAAATACTATACAATGGAATCCCACACCCTAAGGGACAAAACGTCAGCATGGGCACCAAGTGCAAATCAGATGCTAACTAGGGTACCCATGTAAGGTCAAGCTCTACCACTCATATCATGCCACTTCTAAAACAGCAAGAAGGTTTCGTGACATAATAGAGTGGATTCATACCTAAAACTATAATGAAATGGTCACAAGGTCATGCAAAATGAAAATGGTGATGAAACCTAACCTATATGCCAGTTTAGACATGATACCTACGATCGGCATGAACGGGTCAATCCAACAGCTATAATGGCACTCAAAAAGGTCTCCTACATTATAAATTAGTCCAAAAATGGTCCAAAGGATTAGAAATGGTCCAAACTATAGGAAAGGGGGTAAAAAAAAATTAAAATTTGAAAAATTTCTGTAAATAGTAAAAAATTCAAAACATTACAAAACATTTGAAATTTTTATCCATTTGAGCTCAGATTTTCAACAGCGAATTCCAGTAGATCTAGCCAGCGAAACCCACTACCATTTCTTCCAGGTACTAACCCATGCTCTACTCTTCCACTTTGATGCAATTTTTATCAAATTCCATGGTGATTTGGGATTTCTAGGCCAATCCAAAATAGGCACTGCAACCTAAACAATCTCGTATTGAACGAAGTTAACATGGTTGCTGATTTAGACAACTCAGAGGAACCTAAACCCTTCCAACACAATAAAGACATCACAGAAGCAGCAAAGCCTTCGTCAATCACAGTGCGCTTGACGGTCATGTTAAGACATTCTACGTGAATCAAAAGAGACACATAGTAAGGAAAGCGAGGATGAAGTCCCGCAGTTTCAAAATTAATCATAGAGGAAGAATTATCATCATTCACACCAAGGGAAGAAAGAAAATCATTCCTTTGTGAAGGACAACTCTAAAGCACTTCCAGTGCAAACATCGCACAAGGATTGTGGCCCAAATCCTCGACAACTGAATAGTTCTGGGCAGCTCAGGCATTAGGATTATGCCTCGAACACTTAAGGACTCCATTAGTAATGCGAGGTACAGCTTCCGGTTTATCCATAGGTTTTTCAATATGCAAAGGAGTCCCTGGTGGATCAAGTTCCTTTCCTGGGCTAGGTTGTGACGAACCATAGTATTTCGCATGGGTCACAACTTTCGTAGCACGTACCATGATAATGCAACCATGAACACTACCCTCTGATGGATATTGATCACCACCAGACTGATCATGGGTCCTCGAGTTCATATTTTGATTGTGAGGTAAAGGGTTAGTCAGCATAGCTGGGCCCTGTGCCAAGAATCTCAAGGTTTCATCAATACGAGGGCACAAGTAAGTGAGGTGATCACCCTTACACAACTTGCAAGGAAATTTAACCTTATGTTTAGCTTTCTTATCCCCCCCAGCATTACGGGCGTTCTTGTCATTATTATTAGCATTCTCATTCCTATTCCCACCCTTATAATTATTCTTACCCTTCTTTTTATTCTGTCTGGGCTGCTGGTTACCCTTTTGGTCCGATAATTGCACTGAAAGCACACTCGTTGTTTGGGCGGGTTGAGACGAATCCGTGGCTTGTCCCAAAGCATAATGGTTGATTAACAATTGACTAACTTGTTTTGCAATAGAATCCACAGGTTTATCACTCGCACAACCTGTTACCACCTAAGTTATACTTAGTGGTTTTTATCAAGTGAGCCTAGTGAACTGGGTAAGGATAACTTGTTTGGACTTCAGAAGACCTTTGGAAGTACTTCTGGGAAGTGCTTGTTGTACTATATCACATGTTCATACCCCATGGAGGGAATTGTAATAACTGTTCTAGCATGATAGTGTCTGTAAAAGACTTGGTCTCTTAGACTTTATTTGTCAATCTGATCAGCCCAGGGTGTTTTTTCCCTTGGTTATTATTGGTTGTTGAATAAACGACTGATAATTTTTGAGTTTTTCACTCCATACCTCCAAAGTTGGGGTGGTCCGCTTGGCATTTAGGCCTATTGAGGTTATTAGAGTCTATGTGTCAATGTATAAACATGCTATACATCATGGTCAAGTCATATGAACATGTATAAGTCCCCCTAGGTTTTTTCAATTTTTTTAATTTTTTAGTTTTAGTGTTTTTTATTAAAATTTAATTTTTCCAAAACTTAGGCTATTTTTTAATAGTTTAATTGGAAAATTTGATTTTGTAATAAAAGTGGGCCAAATAATCAGTTTCAGTCATGTAGGTGCTCATTTTCAAGCTAAGAGCACCATGTAAACCCATGGACCCACTATTTCCTAGTTTTGAGTGATTTTCCATCACTCAGGTCAGAAAGCCCCAAAAATCAATTATTGGTTATTTTAATTAATAAATTGATGAATAATGGAGCAAATCCAAAATCATAGATCAGTGGATTCTCAGCTGATTTGATTGAAATCAGTCAGATCTGAACCAGAATGACTGGATTTGACAAATCCTTAACTAAAGGAGGTGATCAAATCAGATCCAGAGTTTATCTTCAACATCCTTTATGGGAAATTTTTTTCCCTCCCTCTCTCCTCCACACGTTTTGGATCATTTGGATGAGTTTTGGTGGATGTTTCAGTCAACAGGTTGAGGTGTCAGTCAGATCAGTTCTCTGATTGACAATTGCACTCAGTGAGACTCAGATCTGGCTCAGTTAGACACAGATCAAGCATTGATGGACTCTCCTTCAGCTACAGTGGTCTATCACCTTGGTATTTGTGCCCCCCTGGGCTGGATCTCCTAGTTTTTATATATATCCAAGCATAAGCCTCCTCTTCCAAGATAGTTAGAACTAGAATTGAGGTGTTGTTGCTATTGTACTGTTGTTATTTTTCATTTGAAATAAAGAGAAGCTTTGGAGGCAAGATGGTGTTATTCCATTGTATGTGTGGATGATCATTGCCATTTTTTACTAAGGTAACCTGTATCTATGTTCATAATTTGTTGATTGCTTGTGGATTCATTGCTAAGATTGATAATAAGCTTATTATAATCTTGATAGGAAAGGTGATTTTAAATAAGTTTATTGGCCATCTCTTTCCTTTGATGCATGTTTAGAGATCTAGATTCAGCATTTTTTATAAGTTTATATGCATGTTATTATGAATCTTTGTGTATGTACTAATCGGATCTCACAAGTATTTCAGCAAGTTTTTTTATTTCAGCTGAGCTGCAAGTTCCTAGATTGGATAGGATGCTGATCTATTTTGCTTCTTCACTCTCTCCAAAACCTTCCAAAGGCATATTCCCTCGACATTCCACCTAAAATCTCCACGGTGGATCTTCAAGGCTACCAACATCTCTCTCCTCCTTTTCCTCCTTCAAAATCAATTCTTTTACCTGGTTACTTTGTTCATAGCTTTGATATTGTTTAGATATATCATATTAAAGTAAATTTAACATAGATATATCTTCTCAAATCTCATAATCTAGATCTTGTTCTTAAAAGGTTTCATAAGAATTCTAGATCTAGCTTTAGGGAAATCGTCCTTTTTGCATGGAATTTTAAAGAGAATTTGTAGCTTGCATGCATTAGATTTTTGTTTTCTGTTATTAAAGATAAATCTAGCAATCATTGCACATCATATTGGATTCCTAAAATGCAAGCCAAGATCCTAAGGAAAGCTTGCTTTCC
Source organism: Pseudotsuga menziesii (assembly GCA_001517045.1). NCBI lineage: Eukaryota > Viridiplantae > Streptophyta > Pinopsida > Pinales > Pinaceae > Pseudotsuga > Pseudotsuga menziesii. The sequence goes on along the minus strand of LPNX010730020.1, from coordinate 605,967 downwards.
TTGGTTCCCTTTGTACCTTTTTTAACTAGTTTTAACTTAGCTTTTTTTGGTTAAAAGTAAGCTGACCCAAAGGTACTTTCAGAGTGATTTTGAGAATATTTAAGTCGAATAATATTTCTAGTTTTTAGCAGGTATAATAGAAAATAGGAGGATCTGCTGTTGTAAAGTGACTTTTGGGCCTTCTGAATCCCCCCAGGGGTCTCCCTTTTTGACTAAAATATTTAATTTTTGCACTTTGTAAACTCTTGGTTTCATTCTATATAAGAATCAAGAGGAATCATATCAATTTGATGATATTGTAACCGATTTTAATAAAAATAATTTTGAATAGGCTCTTTCGAGCCCATTCCCCATCCCCCCTGGGGGAATTTGTGTCTGTGTCATTTTTTTTCTTTTCGTTCATCTTTTTCGAATCTAGTGTAGTACTAATATGCAGGGTAGTATACTTTGATTTAAAATCAATTCCATATTCCATTTCTATTGGTTTCAAAGTAACTTTAATACTTACCCCACGAGCCTCCTTTTGAGCCAAAAGGTAAAGAAAGGTTTGTGGTAGTCTAATTAGAAAATTGTGGTTTTCTTATCTTTTTATGTTTCATTTGCTATCATCAACTGTTTTTTTATATTTAATAAAATTAAACCCTCCTTGATTCCCTGATTGAGATCCATTTGGATCGAAAGAGGTTCCTAGAGGGTTTTCTTTTTAACAAGAACATCCATCTCAAAATTTACTAAAATTGACAAGACTCCGGTGTGTATGCTCTGCACTTGGCTATGGTTCATCCAATCAACCAAGTTGTATCAAAAGCATTTGAGTGACTAGTATAATTAGGAT
>LPNX010730020.1:580946-604940 GCA_001517045.1 Pseudotsuga menziesii | reverse complement strand
ATTCAGTTTAACATCACCATACTAAGTAATTAGCCTTAGTAACTTAATAGGGTCTACCCCCCTTGGCTTCGCTAGGAGTTGAGCCTAAACGGAGGAGTCAAGAACAAGGTGAGAGCCTTGACTCTAGAATTTCCCCCAAGGACACATCGAGTAGGCTTGAAGATTTATTCCACATGATGAAAGTGTGTGAAAGGTAGCAACACTTTTTGGTGCCGTTTCCAGGGATAAGTATTTTTATTCCCGAGTACGACTTAGATTAACTTTTTTCTAAACAACTAGAAATATAAAAACTTTTGATTGATCTAGTCTTTAAAAAACATAAAAATTAAAACTCGATCCATTTGGCGACTCCACTGTCTAACATCCCTTCAAGAATTTCTACCTAAAGAAACTGCTGGCAATTATTCAATCCTCTCCCTGATCCCAAAAGGTTTATTAGGGAAATACTGAATAGGAAGACTTCTCATAGAAACCTTGAAAATTTAGGACACCAATCCCTCTCAAATATCCATCACATATTTGTAGAGAGTCATACCTTCCAATTTCAAGAAATGACGAAATTTTACAAACCCCTTAACTTTTATCAGATAGTAGGTAGTCCTCATGACATTCCAAATGATGCTATCAAGAAGCTCCCCATATTTGAGGAAAATAATGCCATCACTACCAAGTCTCACATCCAAAAGTTTGATAAGCACCTGGTCAATTACTGCGATAATGCTACCTCTAACCATGAAGATGTCAAAATGAAGCTCTTTGCTTTATCTTTAGAGGATTATTCTCCGGAATGGTACGCCGACCTTGGTGATGATTCATATAAAACTCTTAATGAATTCCTAGAGGGTTTTAAGAAGAAATGGGGGGAAAAGAAAGAACCAAGACATCTTCTCGCTGCCCTTCATAACATAAAGAAGATGGAAAATGAAACCATTGATGAATTTAATACTAAGTTCAGGTGTGTGGTTGCAGACCTCCCTAGAGAAATCAAGCCAAGGGATGCCTCCATCCTCATATCTTACATCGAAGCTTTCACTGGTGAATTGAGGTACTAGTTAAGGGACAAAGAGCCAACCGATCTAAAAACTGCTCAGGACTTGGAAGAGAAAATAGAAAAGAATATGCAGTCTTCAGGAAAATCCAACATTCCAGGTTACACTAGGGGAAACACTTCATACAACAAGGAGAATGGAAAATACGTTGAATTAGAGGAAAAGGAAACCTCTAAAGACCCCATGGAAAAGGAAACTAACATGATAGAAAAATTGGTTACTAGTCAGAACCAAATCATGGTAAATCAATCTGTACAATTGAATAATATTCATAACAGAATAATCACAATGGAAAGAAATAATGGACCTGGGAACTTTCAGCCTAAATAGAATCAAGTGTATCAGAAGAAAGCTCCTCAACAAGAACCTAGTATTCCAAACCAGTTAGACTCAACTAAATTGGTAGGAGAAGTCATTCCATGGTTTAGACCTTGTGATCAATTCCACCAGGAAAGAACTTGCTATATAGCAAACCAAGTTATAGAACATGGAATGGCTGAGGTCAGTAATCACGAAACAACATCAGGTGAGTCTGATCATGTGTACATGGTAGGCCGAACCTAAATTTTATCAAACCAGCATTGGCAGCAGGACATGGGTTATGGTTACAAGAAGGATCTCCTTTCCAACTTTTATGGTGTAATGCCTTCTCCGAAAGCAATTAAGGAAATGGAGGCTAGATTCAAGGGAGCAGTATATCAAAGAAGAGAGAATCCATCACCGTCTAAACAGTACAAGCCAAAGGTAACTGCTCCTCCCCTCCTATATCTTCCTATTGTCCTTGAATCAAATATTGATATGGGAGAATGGATAAGTAGTGCTAAGATTCATGTTTATGCAACTGATGTCCTTAAAATTCCTGGTCAAAGAGAAAAGTTGTTGAAAGCCTTAGAGGATAGTAAAAGTAAAGCTCATAATATTGTCAAAGAGGATCCTCTTCCTAATAACAATGCTATATTTGAAGCTAAATATATTGAACCTATAGATATGCCTATATTCCTCAACAGTGTTGATCCGAGAAGAGAAGACCACCCACCTTTTTACATCTCCCTCTTAATTGATAACCTTCTCCTTCATAATTGCATGTTAGATTCAGGTGCTTCATCAAATGTCATGACAAGAAAAGTAATGGAACAGCTAAATCTAAGGGTCACTCGACCCTACCACAATGTTTGTGCCATGGATGCAAGAGAAGTTGAAGTGGTAGGGATTATCTTGAATTTACAGGTTAAGTTGGCTAAGTATACTGATATCGACATGTCGATGGATGTGGTGGTGATAGATGTTCCAGATAATTGGGGTATGTTGCTATCCAGAAAATGGGCTGCAACTCTTGGTGGGCACATTCAAATGGATTGGACATATGCTACTATACCTGCGTCAGAGAACACTAAGGTGATTCTCCACAGAGAAAAGTTAAGGAAACGACATGTAGAAAACCCTAAGAAGCCTGGAAATGAATTTGTTCATTCCACTGATAACTTTGGAAACTATGCTATTTTGTCAAATTTCATGGCCCCTATTAACGAAAGCATTAAAAATGAAAACATCGATGAAGTTTTCCAAATGTACTTTGATGGGGCTTATTCCAAAACTGGAAGGTGCGGGCATCGTGATCATCTCTCCTTCAGATAAAATCTACAACTTTGGGTTCAGGTTAGAGTTTGAAGCATCAAACAATGTAGCCAAGTATGAGGCATTTCTCCTAAGGTTATAAACCGCTAAAGATATGGGGATAAAGATGTTGAACATAAAGGGTGATTTAGATCTATTTGTCCTCCAGATTAAGAATCAATATCAGTGCAAAAATGACAGACTAAGAAAGTATAGAAATTCCACATGGGACACTATGGAATGGTTCGATGCACTTAACATTCAAAAGGTCCATAGGGAAATGAATGGGTTAGAAGATAAATTGGCAATAGCAGCATCCACCCTCCATCCATCAGATGAAATGATTAATGGGAATGGAAATATGGAAATTAATTTCAAACCTTCAATTCGAGATAATATAGACCACTGGAAGGTGTTCAAAGATGATGACCAACTCTTGAGATTCATCCACAATCTACAAGAGTTTTAAGGTTGCAAGATCAGTTATCAGCAGGAGGGTAAAGAGTATCAGGAGTGTGAGGATAATGAAAGGAATCACATCCCGAGTAGCCTTATAGCTTTCGAGAATATTTTTGATCAACAAGATCATCATAAAAAACAAAAAGAAGAAATACAAATTGGGAATTATATGGAAATAAACATAGGATCTGACAAAGACCCCAAGTTAATAAAAATCAGAAAAGGTACTTCGGAAAAGGAAAGGAACAATTTGATCAACTTAATCAAAGAGTATAGACATGTGTTGGCATTTAGTTATGATGAGCTTAAAGCCTATCAGGAGGATGTATTTCAACACACTATTCCCCTAAAAGAAGAAGCTAAGGAGGTCAAACCTTTCCGACAAAAACTTAGGTGAATAAATCCTAAGTTGGCCCCCATTGTACAGAAGGAACTTCAGAAGATGTTAGAAGCAGGGATCATAGCACCTATAAGACATTCATCTTAGTGCTCCAACTTAGTTGTGGTCAGAAATAAGAATGGGCCAATTAGAATATGTATAGATTTTAGGAATCTAAATACATCATGCCTCAAAGATAATTACCCATTACCCGACATGGAAACGTTGCTTCAAAGAGTAACAAGATCAGGAATGATGTCCATGTTGGATGGATTTTCCGGTTATAACTAGGTGTTGGTAAATAAGGAGGATCAATATAAGACTACATTCACCACACCTTAGGGTACCTATAAATTTCTAAGAATGCCTTTTGGCTTATTGAATGTTGGTGCCACCTGTTGGAGACATTTACCATCATACACACTCTTTTGGTCAAATTTGCCTAGTTAAACCACTATCCTAAGTATAATTGACATTAATTGACATCAGTGGAGCATTAATTGCCATCATCCAGTCACACCCACGCCTACCTATAGTCAAGGAGGCTAACTTAGCCTTCTCCTACAGTCAAGGAGGATAACTGGAGCACTCCGGGGGTGATCTGAGTGACATTAATGCACCTAATTGCTAACTGGTGGTTACAATCAGTTCAACCAGTCAGTTAAGGCACCTCCTGTCATTAAATATATTATTTCATGATTATTTATTATTATTTAATGATCTGGAGTCAACAAGGCGCCTCCACCAACTTCTGATGGTCAGTTCAGCTTCAATTAACCTCATCGGGGTTCATTGAAGTCATGGAGCACTAGCACTTGATGGTTGGATTGCTATGACATGTATTTGATCTCCTTTATTTGAGATTCAGTCATTTATTGCACTCTAACTTTAGTTAGGGTTTGGTGAGTCAATTAGGGTTTTGGTCAAGTGGTTAACTGAGTGTGAACCAATGGTTGAGAGTTAGTTAAGCTAGAATCACTCAATGAATTTGAATTGTCTCCTTAGGTATTCGAATTCCTCATGGATTCAAGCTATTGCTTGACATTGTTATTGTAACCATTCATTGTATTTAAATATACAGAGAGGAAACCATTCTGGTTTCGATTAACACCATTTAATGAGTAATTGTTGATTATTCTTTCATGAGATTGATTCTTAGTTCCTAGATCAATGTGCAAGAATTATTATGGTATCAGAGCATACGACAGGATGAATATCTATCTCTCAAAAACAAGCTTTTTGACAAATTTCTCCATGAAAAGTGAGCAATAGCTCAAAATTCCAGCACTACACCAGAAGCCAAGGCTTACCACTCAATACCCCAAGTAAAGAACTTGTTGATCAAGCTTGGTTGATTGACTATGCTGGGTGTGATGAAATCCTAGAATGTGCAGGCTATCCAACCTTATTTTTCCCTTTCTGTTTTGATTTTTAGGTTTCTACAGGTGAAGCATTCGCTACAGCATATCCATATGGCCTCCTCAGTATCTCTCTTGACTCCATATAATTTCCACACATGGAAAAATAAAATGGAGGTTCAGTTGTGCTCCAAAGGACTCCATAGAGTCACCATGGACACTGAAGTTGATCCTAGATCCGCCATAGAAAAATCAAGATTCTTGAACAAGAAGGATGAAGCCTTCAGTTTCTTGTGCCTCTCTATTTTTGATGACCTTCTCTTCCATCTTACGGATCTGAAGACACTAAAAGAAATATGGGACAAATTGGAATCTCTATACAGAAATCATGATGACTTGAGAGTTTACCAACTCGAAAATGAACTCATGTCTCTCCAACCTTCCAATTTCGAGACTCTGAATGATTTCTTTACAAAGTTCAAGCATACTTGAGAGTTTTCCTCTTGAAGAAATGCAAAGTGGATAAGGAAGATGATCAACTCATCCTAGACATCCTCTCCAAACTCGGGGCTGATTATTCAATTTTTGTTTCTGCATTCTGTGCGGGGAAGCTCACAACCCCCGGATGGAAGATGCCTACACTCAATGCCTTCATTGAGTCCCTAACTAATGAACATGACAAGCTTGTTCAGATGGGGATTATCCTATCTTCCCATGATCAATCCCTCCAGGTCTCAGGGCCCAAAGATCTAAAGGGTAAAGGAAAGCAGCAGAAAAATTAGAAAACTAAATTTGATGCTCCCAAGCCTAGAGTTGAAAATCAGCAGCATGATGAATCTTTCGGCTCAAAGAAGAACAAAGGAAAAGGGCACAATGGGAAAGAAAAAGTTAGTTGTTCTTACTATGGGAAGGCTTTTCACCCTGAACATGCCTGCATGAAGAAAAATCTTAATGAAGAAACCTCTCTCCTTGAGAGGAATCACATCAATCTTCCAGAGAGCTTTCGGAGGAGAGATCACCAAGATCGGGAACCACAGCATGAGAAAGGTCATTCCCTCATGGAAAGTGCTTCGAAGTACAAAGAACTGCTGATTGATAGTGGAGCTTTGAATCACATGATGGCTGAAAAAGACTCCTTTTCATCCTTGGAGACCATAAAATCCATCCCCATCCACATGGGAGATGACTCCACCATCATTTCCGAAGGACAAGGTAATATAGATCTAGAAAATGGTTTTTTTTCTAATGTTTTGTATGTACCGTCTCTAGCAGCAAATCTCCTTAGTGTCTATCAGATGACACATATAGGAATTCCTAAGAGAGTGTCTTTCAGCCCAAATGATGTTGAGATAACAAAAATTGCATCCGGGAAACTCATTGCAAAAGGCCTTGCAAATCATCATGCAAAAGCCTATGAGTTCTCTCACTTTGTTGTAGATGCAAATCCCACCGCTTTGCTAACTCATGGAAATGAGGTTAGTAGGCTATGGCATGAGAGTTTTTTCCATCTTAATTTCAAATATTTTCAGCAATTACAGAAAAAATCCATGGTTGAAGGCTTCCCGGTCATCAAGGCAACCACGGGAGTCTGCAAGGGCTGTGTGATTGGAAAACACCCTGAGTACAAGTTCGATCGGGGGAAGGCAAATCGAGCTACAAGAATATTGGGGCTGATACATTCTGATATCAGTGGTCCAATTCCTGTCACATCCATGAATGGATCAAGGTACCTCCTTACTTTTATTGATGATTTTTCAAGGTATACATGGGTTTTCTTTCTCAAAAAGAAATCAGAAGTATGTGAAAAAATTTCTGAATTGAAGGCCTTGATCGAAAATGCCTCTGGGCTTAAGATCAAGATCTTGAGATATGATAATGGAGGGGAGTATGTCAGTAATTATTTGCTGTATATTTTCTCACAAAGTGGTATTCGGGTCCAACATTCAATTCCCTACACTCCCAGCTGAACGGAGTAGCGGAAAGGAAGAATCAGTCTCTCAAAGAGATCACCACCTGTATGTTGGAGTCAAAGAAGCTTGCTGCAAATTTGTGGGCTGAATCCATGCATGCTACAGCATAAATTCATAAAATTGTGACACATTCATAATTGAAATTAAATACGCCTTTTGAAGCATACTTCGGACACAAACCAGATGTGTCGAACCTACGGGTGTTTGGGTCCACTACATGGGCCCGGATTCCGCTTGATAAAAGAAGGGCTTTGCAACCGCAGAGCATAGAATGTCTATTTATTGGGTATCCTGATGAATCTAAAGGATTCAAGCTGCTGGATATCAATACCAAACATATCATCATTGAGAGAAGTGTCAAGTTCGATGAGCCTCTTCAGGAAGTGGAACTAGTGAAGGAGAAAACTGTTGAATTTCCTTCCTATTCCACTGAATATTTGGATGATGAAGGTGGGGGTGATGACCCTGATTTGGATCCTCTGATTTATGATATTAGTGTGAAGCAATAATCATATACCGAATCAGAACCTGAAGTGAAAAATCATCTTCCTACATGGGCCCAACAGACACTCTCCTCCGCAGTAGACAACATTGGAAATCCAGATGATCCAAGGAGAACCCGGTCTGATTTCCAAAGAGCAGGTATTGCACTCTTGTTCTGATAATTTGATATCTGAAAATTACTATTTGATGATTATTTCATATCCAAAATCCTACTACCATTCTTAGAATGATCCGAGATGGCAAGTTGCCATGGATGAAGAGATGAATTCTCTTCAGAAAAACACTACTTGGGAGCTAGTTTCTCTTCCTCCGGGAAGGAAATTGGTTCAATGCAAGTGCGTGTTTCAGAAAAATTTTGTTGCTGATGGAAGAACCTAAAAATATAAGGCAATTCTGGTATAAAAAAATTTCTCTCAAGTCCAAGGAGTGGACTACCATGAGACCTTTGCACCGATTGCAAAAATGGACTCCATCCGCCTTGTTTTGGCTATTTCCGCATCCAAGCACTGGGAGGTGCATCACATGGATATTAAGTAAGACTTTATGCATGGAGATATTCATGAGGAGATATAGATGAAGCATCCTGAGGGCTACATCACTGATCCATTTTTTTTTTGCAAGCTAAAGAAGTCACTATACGGCTTAAAACAGGCCCCAAGAGAGTGGTATTCCAAGATGGATGCCTTCCTTCTCTCGCAAAACTTTCAGAGATGTAGATCAGATACAAATGTGTATTTACAGTAGAATGATGGTCATATAATTATCATTGTTTTATATTTTTATGACTTACTGATCACAAGTAGCACAATTGCCTCCATTTCAGCCATCAAAACTGCTCTCCACAATGCCTTTGAAATGAGTGATTTGGGGCTTCTAAAACAATTTTTGGGGCTCGAAATCAAGCAAAATTCTGATGGGATTATGGTCACTCAGTACAAATACATTTCAGACCTATTAGTCAAGTTTAAAATGGCTGAATGTAGGCCTACACCATTCCCTTTCCTTTCAGGGATCAGCCTTGAAGAAGGAAAACACACACCTCCCATGGACTGCACTATCTATCGACAGCTGATTGGTAGCTTGTTGTAATTGACACATTCTAGGCCTGATATTTGTTATGCCATGAATTCTATATCAATATACATGCAGCAGCATCATGATCTTCATTCGAAGGAAGCCAAGAGGATCCTCCAGTACATTCAGGGAACCAGGACCTACGGCATTCACTATGCTACAGACTCCGAGCTAGAGCTGGTTGGATACATAGATTCTGATTGGGCGGGTGATTCTATTGATCAGAAGTCAAGTTCCAGATATGTATTCATGTTTGGTGGTGGCCCTATTTGCTGTTAAAGAAAAAATAAGGCTTCCATAGCACTATCTTCAGCAGAGGCCCAGTATCGAGGAGTGGTGAATGCTTGCATCCAAGCAGTTTGGTTGCAAGGCATTCTTTCAGAGTTTGGTATTGGTAGTACTTTGTCCATTGTCCTATTTTGTGACAAACAAAGTGCTATTAAGATATCCATGGATCCAGTTACCAGGCAGAGGACCAAGCATGTAGAGATTCACATGCACTACATCAGGGAGCTAGTGCATGACAGGACCATCATTCTACAATACTGCTTGACTGATGAGCAGATTGAAGACATATTCACCAAGAGATTTTCAAAAAAGAAGTTCAATTACCTCCGTTCACTATTGGGGGTGAGTTCATCAGGGTGATCCAGACTACTTTCAGTGTTCAGCTTGAGGGGGGGTTTTTCCCACTAGGTTTTGCCTCTTTTCCTCACTTAGCTTGTTTTGAGCATTGTTTCAATTTCAGCATTGTACAGGGTGACCTATGGCCTTAGTTTATAGGGCCCTATCATTTTATGCATCTATGTTTTCTAACTCTTCCTGAGTATAGCTTAAGGGCGGGTGTTGGAGACATTTACCATCATACACACTCTTTTGGTCAAATTGGCCTAGTTAAACCACTATCCTAAGTATAATTGACATTAATTGACATCAGTGGAGCATTAATTGCCATCTTCCAGTCATACCCACGCCTACCTATAGTCAAGAAGGCTAACTTAGCCTTCTCCTACAGTCAAGGAGGCTAACTAGAGCACTCCGGGGGTGATCTGAGTGACATTAATGCACCTAATTTCTAACTGGTGATTACAATCACTTCAACCAGTCAGTTAAGGTGCCTCCTGTCATTAAATATATTATTTAATGATTATTTATTATTATTTAATGATCTAGAGTCAACAAGGTGCCTCCACCAACTTCTGATGGTCAGTTTAGCTTCAGTTACCCTCATCGGGGTTCATTGAAGTCATGGAGCACTAGCACTTGATGGCTGGCTTGCAATGACATGTATTTGATCTCCTTCAGTTGAGATTCATTCATTTATTGCACTCTGGCTTCAGTTAGGGTTTGGTGAGTCAATTAGGGTTTTGGTCAAGTGGTTAACTGAGTGTGAACCAATGGTTGAGAGTCAGTTAAGCTAGACTCACTCATTGAATTCAAATTGTCTCCTTAGGTATTCGAATTCCTCATGGATTCAAGCTATTGCTTGACATTGTTATTGTAACCATTCATTTTTTATTGAATATACAGAGAGGAAACCATTCTGGTTCCGATTAACACCATTTCATGAGTGTTTGTTGATTATTCTTTCATGATATTGATTCTTAGTTCCTAGATCAATGTGCAAGAATTAATACCACCTTCCAAAGAGCCATGGATTTTGCCTTCAAAAAACTTATAGGCAAAATAATTGAAATATATCAAGATGACTTAACTATTTTTTCAAAGGAAAGATCTGACCACATAAGTCATCTTAGGAAAGTTTTTATAAGATGTCAGAAATATGGTATTTCCTTGAATCCCGCCAAGTCAATCTTTGGAGCCAAGTCAATCTTCGGAGTTGATGAAGGCAAGTTGTTGGGGCACATCATTTCTAAGGATGCTGTCAAGGTTGATCCTGAGAGAGTTGAAGCCATTAAGAAAGTCCCCTTGCCTCAAAATCTAAAGGCTCTCTAGTCTTTTAATGGTCAGATCAATTTCATAAGAAGATTCATCCCAAATTTAGCAGAATTAATGAAACCTCTACAAAAGTTATTAAAGAAAGATGCTAAGTTTGAGTGGATGGATGAAGGAAAAATTGCATTCAATTCTATCAAAGATGCCATATCCATGTCCCCGGTCTTGATTAGTCCATATTATTCCAAAGAATTCTAGATATTTTCCTTTGTCTTAGAAGACACCATTGCCGGTGTTTTCCTTCAAAAGAATAAGGAGGGACAAGAGCAACCGATAGCCTTTATGAGTAGAGCCTTGCAAAATTTAGAGTTGAAGTATACCACGATGGAGAAACAGGCCTACGCTCTTGTCAAGTCCCTTAAACATTTTAGAACTTATATAGGTTACTCCAAAATCATTGGATATGTAGGGCCATGCAGCTATCAAGGATATCATGTCTCAATAGGATTGTCTAGGAATCAGGGGTAAGTGGGTTTCAAAGATTCAAGAATATGACTTGAGATAAAACCTACTAAGTTAATTAAGGGACAAGGTCTTGCAAAGATGTTGACCCAAGGAAATGAAAAGGCCTTAGGAATAATCTGCCAGAACAGTGATTCAGAACAAAGTGTATCAGACGAGCTTCAGAGATTAGAGCAGCACCCTTGGTACACCGACATCATATTTTTCCTCCACAACCTTACATGCCCCAATCACTTATTTGGCCATAAAAGAAGAGAATTAAGGTTAAAGGCAACTAAGTATTGTTTGACAAAATATGGTTTGGGTTGGAGAAACCCCGATGGTTTAATACTTAGATATGTTGATGAACCTGAGTCCAAGAAACTCATGGTTGATTTCCATTCAGGATTTTGTGGTGGACATTTTGCAGTAAAAACAACCACCCACAGAATACTTAGAGCAGGCTACTATTGGCCAAACCTATTTTCAGATGTGCACAAGGCTGTCAGAGTTTGCCCCTAGTGTCAGTTATTCACCAAAAAGCAACAAATGAAAGCCTTTCCTTTAAATCCAATAGTAGTCCAAGCCCCTTTCGAGCAGTGGGGGCTTGATTTCATCGGTAATTTCAAAGATAACTCGAGCAATGGTTATTCTTGGATTCTCATCGCCACTGATTATTTTACCAAGTGGGTAGAGGCGATACCCACCAAGAAGGAAACCGATGCTATAGTCATGGATTTCTTAGAAGATAAGATTATCACAAGATTCGGTGTGCCAGCTAGAATCATCACAGATAATGGCCCATGCTTTGTTTCCTCCGAGATGTCATATTTCTGTTTCAAGTACGGAATTATCCTATCCCACTCATCCAATTACTATCCCCAAGGAAATGGTCTAGCTAAATCAAGTAACAAGAACTTAATGACCATAATCAAAAAAATTGTGGGTGACAATAAGAAGACTTGGGATAGCAAGATCAAATTAGCATTATGGGTCGACAGAATCACCAAGAAAAGTTCAACTGGGAGGATCCCTTTCGAACTAGTCTATGGCCTTGATGTCACCTTACCAGTCCATCTAAAGCTTCCAATTTATTAGTTTCTCCAAATCTTCAGCTCAGATCAAGAGGCCATTTAGAGCAGAATAAACCAGTTAATCGAGCTAGATGAGAGTAGAAGAAATTCTCTTGACCAGAGTATCAGAAATTCAGAAAAGGTCAAGAGAACCTTTGATAAGTCTACCCGACCAGGATCCTTCCAAGTAGGTGACACAGTTTTGCATTGGGACAAACGACGGGAGAAACCTGGGAAACATGGAAAGCTAAATAACTTATGGTTGGGACCATACATCATCGATGAAACAGAAGGAACAAACTCCTTCTATCTAAATGACCTAGAAGGAGACAGGTTGAGCCTACCATTGAATGGTTTCCTCCTCAATTTTTTTTTGCCGAGACAGTTCGATGCCTTTATTGGCATCGGTGGTTTTAGGGACAATTTCTAAACCTTGCCCTACATGTATTTCTAAATTTTATATATCATGTTGTTGTATCATAGATATTGTTGTATTATAGTTGTTTTGTACCATGTTGAAAATTTTCCTTTGTATATTAGTTTTTGCAAAATATTAGTTTTTGCACATTATAGACTAATTATGTACATTAGTTTTCTTTTTATAGTTAAATTTTTCTTATATATACATGTTACTGACAAACTCTAATTGCTATGCAGGACCCAGAGATTCTAGAGTTCTCACATCCTCTCCTTTGAATAGAAGATCGGTTAGAGAATGTGTCCCTAGATGGAGCCAGAATGTTACCACCTAAGTTATACTTAGTGTTTTTTATCAAGTGAGCTTGGTGAACTGGACAAGGATAACTTGTTCGGACTTCAGAAGACCTTTGGAATTACTTCTGAGAAGTTCTTATTGTACTATATCACATGTTCATACCCCATGGGGGAATTGTAATAAATGTTCTAGCATGATAGTGTCTGTAAAAGACTTGGTCTCTTAGACTTTATTTGTCAATCCGATCAGCCCAAGGTGTTTTTTCCCTTGGTTATTATTGGTTGTTGAATAAACGACTGATAATTTTTGAGTTTTTCACTCCATACCTCCAAAGTTGGGGTGGTCAACTTGTCATTTAGGCCTATTGAGGTTGTTAGAGTCTATGTGTCAATGTGTAAACATGCTAGACATCATGGTCGAGTCATATGAACATGTCTAAGTCCCCCTAGGTTTTTTCAATTTTTCAATTTTTTAGTTTTTTCAGTGTTTTTATATTAAAATTTAAGTTTTCCAAAACTTAGGCTAGTTTTTAATAGTTTAATTGGAAAATTTGATTTTGTAATAAAAGTGGGCCAAATAATCAGTTTCAGTCATGTAGGTACTCATTTTCAAGCTAAGAGAACCATGTAAACCCATGGACCCACTATTTCCTAGTTTTGAGTGATTTTCCATCACTCAGGTTAGAAATCCCTAAAAATCAATTATTGATTATTTTAATTAATAAATTGATGAATAATGGAGCAAATACAGAAACATAGATCAGTGGATTCTCAACCAATTTGATTGAAATCAGTCAGATCTGAACCAGATTGACTGGATATGACAAATCCTTGGCTGAAGGAGGTGATCAAATCAGATCCAGAGTTGATATTCAGAACCCTTTATGGGGAATTTCACCCTCCCTCTCTCCTCCACACATTTTGGCTCATCTGGATGAGTTTTGGTGGATGCTTCAGTCAACAAGTTGAGGTGTCAGTCAGATCAGCTCTCTGATTGACAATTGCACTCAGTGAGACTCAGATCTAGATCAATTAGACATAGATCAGGCATTGATGGACTCTCCTTTAGCTACAGAGGTCTATCTCCTTGGGATTTGTGCCCCACTGGGCTGGATCTCCTAGTTTTTGTATATATCCAAGCATAAGCCTCCTCTTCCAAGCTAGTTAGAACTGGGATTGAGGTGCTACTGCTATTGTACTGTTGTTATTGTTCATTTGAAATAAAGAGAATATTTGGAGGCAAGACGGTGTTATGCCATTGTATGTGTGGATGATCATTTCCATTTTTTACTGAGGTAACCTATATCTATGTTCATAATTTGATGATTGCTTGTGGATTCATTGCCAAGATTGATAATAAGCTCATTATAATCTTGATAGGAAAGGTGCTTTTCAATAAGTTTATTGGCCATCTCTTTCCTTTGATGCATGTTTAGAGATCTAGATGCAGCATGTTTTATAAGTTTATATGCATGTTATTCCGAATCTCTGTGTATGTACTAATCGGATCTCACAAGTATTTCAGCAAGTTTTTTTATTCCAGCTGAGCTACAGGTTCCTAGATTGGAGAGGATGCTGATCTAGTTTTCTTATTCACTCTCTCCATAACCTTCCAAAGTCATAGTCCCTCGACATTCCACCTGAAAGCTCCATAGTGGATCTTCAAGGCTACCAACATCTCTCTCCTCCTCTTCCTCCTTCAAAATCAATTCTTTTACCTGGTTACTTTGTTCACAGCTTTGATATTGTTTAGATATATCATATTAAAGTAAATTTAACATAGACATATCTTCTCAAATCCCATAATCTAGATCTTGTTCTTAAAAGGTTTCATAAGAATTCTAGATCTAGCTTTACGGAAATCGTCCTTTTTGCATGGAATTTTAAAGAGAATTTGCAGCTTGCATGCATTGGATTTCTATTTTCTATTATAAAAGATAAATATAGAAATCAGTGCACATCATATTGGCTTCCTAAAAGGTAATCCAATATCCCAAGGAAAGCTTGCTTTTCTTGGTTCCCTTTTTACCTTTTTTAACTAGTTTTAACTTAGTTTTTTTTTGGTTAAAAGTAAGCTGACCCAAAGGTAATTTCAGAGTGCTTTTGGGCATATTTCAGTCTAATAATATTTCTGGTTTTTAGCAGGTATAACAGAAAAGAGGAGGAACTTCTGTTTGAAAGTGACTTTTGGGCCTTCTGAATCCCCCCCAGGGGTCTCCCTTTTTTACTGAAATCTTTAATTTTTGCACTTTATAAGCTCTTGGTTTCATTTTATATAAGAATAAGAGGAATAATATCACTTTTATGATATTGTAACCACTGGTAAATAAAAATAATTTTGAATAGGATCTTTCAATCCCATTCCCCATCCCCCCTGGGGGGATTTGCGTCCGTGTCATTTTTTGCTTTTCGTTCATCTTTTTCCAATCTAGCGTAGTACTAATTTGCAGGGTAGTATACTTTGATTTAAAATCAATTCCATATTCCATTTCTATTGGTTTCAAAGTAACTTTAATACTTACCCCACAAGCCTCCTTTTGAGCCGAAAGGTAAAGAAAGGTTTGTGGTAGTCTAACTAGAAAATTGTGGTTTGCTTATCTTTTTATGTTTCATTTGCTATAATAAACTATTTATTTATCTTTAATAAAATTAAACCCTCCTTGATTCCCCGATTGAGATCCATTTGGATCAAACGAGGTTCCTGGAGGGTTTTCTTTTTAACAAGAACATCCATCTCAAAATTTACTAAAATTGACAAGAATCCGATGTGTATGCTCTGCACTTGGCTGTGGTTCATCCAATCAGTCAAGCTATATCAAAATCATTTGAGTGACTAGTATAATTAGGATTCACTCTCCCAAATTGACAAACCATCAGGTGAAAATCCAACACCTAGATCAAACCATTACGGTGGCAAAATACCCAAAGGAAGCGGGAACTCCAAAAAAGTGACCTCGGGGTGCCGATATCTATCACACCATAATGGGTGCATTATGGACAATAGCCCTAGAGACTCCATTCAGACCACATATTCCTTGCGGGTAGTCGTGAAGGTTTAGTTTTGGACATACTCCAAGTACTCTCGGGTATATCTGGAGTCCACCCCTTCGCCTAATTTTAATCAACTCATATGTCACATTAACTTAAAATGTACCATAAGGCAATTGCAAAACATTCACTCCAAGCACATGCAAGTACATTGATTTTCTTTTGACACCATTTTAAGGCACTGGTTATTTTCTTGCTATATATATATATATATATATATATATATATTGTGTCTCAGCATCGTGCTTTCGTGCGCTCATTTTGTATCTTGTCATCTATGGTTGTTTATGGTTAAATTTCAAACTCCTAAGTAATTCATTCAGTTTAACTTCACCATACTAAGTAATTAGCCTTAGTAACTTAACAGGGTCTACCCCCCTTGGCTTCGTTAGGAGTTGAGCCTAAACGGAGGAGTCAAGAACAAGGTGACAGCCTTGACTCGAGACTTTCCCCCAAGGACACACTGAGTGGCTTGAATATTTTTTCCACGTGACCCAGGTGTGTGAAAGGTGGCAACAAAACCAACAATGCCATCAGCATGTGGTCCAATTTTAAATTTGGGATCAAAACTAGAATGCGGAGCATTGGGAATAATTTCATATAACAAACCGGACTGAGCATAAATCAGATCCAGTTCCTACACCCTAAAAATGGTGTGTTCCTAATTTTGCACTCCAGATGTAGAAACATCCTTTGCTATATATGGAAATAATGACTTAAGGAACCATTCGAGGAGGAATTCCAGTGGTATAAACGCTTTAATTAACCTCTTCTGTCTATGCCACTCTTGGATGTGGTCTAAGATATGTGTGGCTTTATCCTGCCGAAATGTCGACAAGAGTTCAGTACCAATGTCATAACACACTGGTAGCTGGATGTGGTTAATAAAATTCATCGCTAAGTCATCGAACAAAGTGAGTGCCCCCCTAGGTAGCTCTATATACCATTTCGCGATAGGACCTGTAAGGGTGCGTTGAAACATCCTTAAACAGATTGAGTCCTGGTGTAAGGAATTTGAAGAGCACCATAGGTGAAAGGTAGTAACATGTTCACTCGAATCCTATCTCGGTTTGCCCTTGAATTTGTATATGTCTGAGGGAAGCTTAGTAGGGACAGCCAGCCAAGCCGGTTCATGAGCTACAGGATCATTCGTCAATCTCGACAAGTCAGGAAGATTCAGTGTTGCAAGGAAAAGGGAGCCTAGGATGATTAGGTCAATGGACTACTCCCCGATAGTTCTTATTCACATAGGTCTAATTACCATAACCACCATGGCCTTGGCCATAGTGCCCTTCTCCCATTTGACCCATATAGGGTGGCACGGAAGCACCATAGTGTGGTGTAACTTGACTATTTGGAGCTACAAAGCCATAATTTGGAGAGTAAGTAGGTTGGTGATACCCGCACCCATAAGGTGAAGAACCCTGTCCATACTGCGTCCCATAATAGGGTCCATAAGTCATCGCATGAGATGTCCCATGAGACACTCCATAAGTAGGAATATATGCTTCAGAAGCAGGAATATGACCTCTAGAAGTATGACCATGACCTCCTGAAACAACAGGCGGTGCATGTACCTGAGACACAACTGGTCTAGTAACCACAATACGGACATAACTCGTAGCAATGTTCCGGCCCGAACGACCACGTGAATGAGGCGGAGGGTGAACATTCAAAGAAATAGGGACAGAGGATGAAGGGACCTATGTAATTATGTATGTGCTATTCCCTATAGTCACTCATCTCAGATCTGGTATCCTAATAGGATCACTAACCCTAGACCTAGGAGGAATATGTGATGTAGCTTCCACCATCGGGATGGAAGGTGCAATATGACTTGTGCTCCCAAACTTCTCCACATGGTAAGGAATGATAGTGCCCCCAGGTATAGTGTTAGGCTCAAACTCATATTCGACATGGAATGCCAAATCATGTGTGGGAAAACCAGACATACCATAACTACCATAACTAGTGCTCGCGGGTTCAAAATGAGTCTCATCATCCTCCGGCATTCCATACCAGCGATGTGTCAATGGGGAATCAACCCTAGAGTAAGTAGGTATATCATGAAAGGTTCCTATCTCAGAAATCACAGGACCTAACTTAGTCAAGTTGGGTGAAGGATCATAGTTAGGAGTAAACTCCCCATATTCCACATGAATGGGATAAGGTGGTTCAGGAATACCTTCTATATGGTATCCCATGGTGTGTGAATCAATGTGCGAAGTAATCCTCATGTACTGTCTATTTCTCTCTCGCAAAGGAGGAGGAGATGTAGAAGGTGGAAGTCCTGCTAAATGACGAGAATGGCAAGGAGCCGCACCCGAATCCACAATGACTCAAAAAATATCAAATACTCTCTATCTATGCAAACCCTATTCAAGCTAACGTGCAAAAAGCAATCACCAAGAAAATCTAAAGCCAAACACAAACAATCAAGGGTAGGATAAGTGAGTTCCCAAATGAAGCAAGTATGTCTTGCCTAATAGACGCTTGAGACTCCCATACACAACAAGTGGAGGTACGTAACCAATTATTCTGGCCCTCATCTTCAACACGTAAAGCAACTATGTTGTCCGACCCCAACCTGGCCAGGACACGCACAGAATAACCCCTGCAAAGTACCCTGTCAATATCCTAGGTAAGGCCACTAAGGTCACCTCAATATAATCAATGCTTAGGTGGACAGTTGCAGGCGGGATTGACCATATGGGTAGCGTAGCAAAGCCAAAAACTCTCGAAAGAGCCCCCAGATACGAATAGAATCCTGAAAATATCTCTGGTGCTACTCAGTTATGACTAGGGGTCATCCCAATCAATAACCGCTCACACTGCCTCGTGCTTAGCTCCCTTTTGAGAGGAGGATCCTGAGAAACATTGGTTTTACCAAGGAATTTCACACACTCACTTGGACAGACACATACATGTTGTTGCTTAGTGTTCTTGGAGAATTTAATCACAATGAACTATTCCAAGACCCTAAAACCTAATCTTTTTGGTGAACCCTATCAAATAAAATAGTGTAGTTCATTTTAATTTAAACGTTGATTTTAATTGGCTTTATTACTCAAAAGAGGTATATGGTCATGCAACTAATGGTGTTATGACACAACATGAAGCAAAATGCACACCTAACAATCAATGCAAATGCATTGTGTCCATGAAAAATAGGGTATGCTATTACGTGAAATGCACAATTTTCTTCAAATGATAAATGCAAGCTTTCCTATATAAAATCCTGACTAATACTCCAAAGCAAATCTATTGCAAGTATTATGAAAAATGCATGATGATAAGCAAATATTTTTGGATTTTTTGAAATAAAAATGAGATATAAAAGCAATGTTGATGTATTTGTAACTTCGGAATGTATTCATCCGTATATCTCATGTATTGTACCCCGATGTTTATTCTGGGATGTGTCTGTAATGTATTTGAGTCATGTCATACCCCGATGTTCCTATCAGGAAGTTTCTATAATATAACAAGTCATGTCAAGTCATTGTGGGTAACCCTCCTATTGGTCAAGGGTTAAAGTCCCCACAGTTGTGGGGCCCTTGGGTTATTAGACTATCCTAATGAATTCAACCCTAGGTGAGTCATTGTAATTCAGGGCAATAGTACCCACCATTGTGTTACCCTCCTATTGGTCGGAGGAGGCAAAGTCCTCACAAGTGGTGGGGCACTAGGGTTATTAGACACTCCTAGAGATGTCAGCTCTAGCAAGTAATTGTTAAGTGAGGCCGACATGTTGGAGTGCACTTCAAGTGAATGGAAGAATTTAAATAGAGAGTGAGCCTCTCTATTTATCTCACTGGCAACACTCACACTCACTCATTAGGGCGCATGAGTGAGAGAGGATAAGCTCTCTCAGTGTGAGAGAGAGAGACGAGTGCTGTCGGGAGATCACTTACTGTTTTGGGGATTTTCTATTTTGGTGCTGATTCTATCTCTGTGGAAGTTGCAGGGTTTTCACCATTTATGGTTTCCCCGAGGATAAACACTATGTTCATTGTCTCTTGTTTTGTGCTTATGTTTTATTGCTGTGCATGTTATTCTCTCAGTAAAGATCCAAACATAATGTTATGCTAGCTTAAATGATGAAATTCTAACATGGTATCAGAGCTAACCTGAGAAGAAGACATTGTGCAGCTGCAGAAGCTATGGATTCTTACCTTTTGGGTCTCTCTCCACAATCCATCAACAAAATTATGCTAGGATGACTCTCCATTGAAGGGCACTTCTTTCTGTCGAAGCGTAATTCGATTCCGAGCATTTTCAGTTTTCGATGCGGAAATTAGGGATTTCTATAGAAGAGGAATTTTTGAGTGAGACCAGCATAGGATTGTTATCCTCATCAAAATAGAAGTTTAGAGACCTGTATTAAGAAATTTGGTTGGGTAAAACTTCAGGAAAGTCAAACCCTAGTTTGACCTTGAGCTAGAAAAACCCTAAATACTAAAAATGCTAAGTTTTGGTACATTCTCTATATCCAGATATTAGAAAAGGTTCAGGTGCTGAAAATTTCAAGGGCCGAATATAAAATCTTGATTCCGATTGAGTCCAAAACTCAGCCTCATATTCTCTATATTCTGGGAGCTATGATCCATCCAAGTTAGGATTCCAACCTATTCCAGAATTCATCCCTAAACAGGACACTTGGGAAGAATTGAAATATATTGGGCTACAAAGGTCCAAATGGAATTCCTGAAGATGTTCCAGAATTTTCAGAGACTTTAATTTTGGTGGTACAAATATCAGACTCATAGGATCAACTAGTGACACGTGGCATGCCATACAACTTCGCTGTTCTGAACAGTCCTATAACAGGTCACCTTGGGAAAAGGATCATAAATACCAAATGGTGAAACCAATTCTAATGAAACCTATGGTTTTGGATCAAGGACATGCGAGGTTATCTTAGTGCACAATTTTAGATACAGAAGAGCATCAATTTCGGATATATCACAGAAACAGTAACAGGCATTTCTACAGAAGAAATTGAAAAATTAGGGCTTCCTGTTCCGGGAGCTTCCCTCCACTGTTTTCAGAAAAGGAGTACATTGGACAGCTCCATTTGAAGAAATATATCTGTCCATCCAATCAGATATAAAATATTCCAAGTTTTGAAAATTAGGTTTTCTATGACAAACCCTAGATCAACTAGCTCCGGAACGAGGACAAACAACTCAAAACGGTAAGATCTAATCTTTTTCTATTTCCATTTGAGGTTCTCATTTCAAAGTGATCTATCACATTAGCTTAATGATAAGCTTGGTGAAGTTGACAACTTCCAAGCATAGAAGTATTTTATCTCTCTGAAGAAAATGGATTGGACACCTACATGAGTATAGAGGTTCCAGTTCCAGAGGGAGATGAGGCTAGAAGCCTTACACAAGAAGAACTTGGTCAAGGCCAAGAAGATCATTGCTGATTCAGTCACGAATCAACTTGTACCACAAGTGTCTTCCTTAAAGACACTGAAGATGTTTGATTCCTTGACCAAGCTATTTGAAGGAAATAACATACATCAGAGGATGATCTTAAGAAACCATTTGGAGAATGTGAAGATCCAGAATGCAGAGACCATGCAGTCATAAGGGTATCTCAAATCAAAGAACAACTTGAAGTGATAAAAGAAGAAGTGAAGAAAGTAGAAGTGATGATAGCCACCTTGAATGGTCTCCCAGGATCATGGGATTCATTCATTTGAAGAATGTGTGCCAAAAGGAAGTAATTACTTTCAGCAGGCTCCGAGAAGAAGAAGAAGCTCAACTCATAAGAAGAGAAGAGAAGATGGGAACAATTGAAGATCAAGCTCTCACCATCCAAAGAAGATCCCTCAAGAAATGAGGAATATGAAGAACTCAACTCTTGAAGAATCTCTTATCCACCTTAGCATTTGGATAAGAAACAATGATATTATGAATGAAGAAGATGATGAATATGAAGGCTCAAGAAGGAGTTTACCAACGAAACAAATAAAGATAAGTATTCAATTGTCATGATATTGTTTTGTTATACATTTGGTTATATTCAATTGATGTATTATGCATGATAGAATGTTTTCATTAATGGCAGTATAATTCTAATATGCATGTGATGGGTAAGTAGCTCATGGTGCTATACAACTCTCCATTGCTACTTATCTAGAATGAAACCTCTTTGCTGACATATTGGATTAGTGCACATGCATCTAGAAAAGTTTTCGTGAGATATGGATGAATGTTGTATTGGCTAAAGTAGTTGCATGATCATATATTTATGCATAAGAATTTGTCAGTTTGAATATTCCTTATGAAACATTTCTAACCATACAAATGCATTTGACTTGTAGGAAATATCGCATACATAATCACCTACAAGCAAAGAAGAATGAGACTTGTTCTGAAGAACAAGTGACGACATTTCAAAATGAAAAATAATATGACGAATGCAGCGACATCATTGATGTAGAACCTTCCAAGAACAAAGGGAAGATCAGTTTAGGAAGAATGGTGTCTAGGATGCAGTATCGATACATGAAGGGAAGTTCGTAGTTCCATCATGCAGTAGATGGAAACATCATGGGATATAAGGAAAGATTCGTAGCACGAGGCTTCTCACAAAAAGAAGGCATAGACTACGAAGAGACATTTGTAGCCATTGCAAGTGAAGACACATGACGGCAGAATCATGTGTGCAAATGAAAGAAGGCTTTGTACATGCTCAGAAGACACCCATGGGATAACACATACATGAGGAACTTGATGAAGATATGAACCTTTGCTACAAGGTTGATAGAGGATGACAAGCTCACAGATGGGTGCAAGATGAACTTTTGAAAAAGGTTCAAGATAGAGGATATTGGTATCCAGTGATCCTAGATGGATACATAGAATATTAGTAGCATAGGAAGCTACTTGTTACTCTGGTATAGAATGTTTCAGTGCATAGAGTACGGAAGACAGAGGGAGTATGATGCTTCAAAGGGAGTGACTACAGAAAATCCTGAGATTCGACATGGTACGACAGGATGGATAGATTATTGGTGACTCTAGGATTTACTGAGAGTAAAGTGGATTCCAACCTTTTCTTTAAGGTTGAAGGTGAAAGACCAGTGATGCTCCTGTTATGTGTCGATACACTAGGCATAGAGGTGTGGACAAGGGAAGTATGCAGTAGAGATCCTGAAGAGGTTCAGGATGATGGATTGCATGACCACACATATGGCATCAAACCTGAAGCTATTGAGTGTTGCTTCATCATAGTCGGTTGATGCCACAATGTATCGTCAGATGATTTGTTCCTTGATGTACCTGACGGATATGCGACCAGATATTTGCTTTGCTGTGAACACATTGAGACATGTTCACTTGATGGTTGCAAAGCATGAATTGAGGTACTTGAAGGGTACAGTTGAGTATGGGCTCAAGTATGATACGAATCAGAAGATTAACCTAGAGGGCTATGTGGATTCGTATTGGATAGGCAGTGCCATTGATAGGAAGAGCACTTCAAGGTGCTACTTCAGTATGAGATCAGGTGTGATCTCTTGGTTTGATAGGATGGAGTCCTGCATGGCACTGAGTACAGCTGAGGAAAAAGATGTTGCCACTTGTGATTTGGGAGGTAGTATGTTTCTTTTGAAAGCTACTATTTGATTTGATTGATCTGACTTGCATTTTTGGTATGATGCAAAGAGGAGAAATGAAGCTCCAATTTGTGATACAGATCGAGATCTCTCGAAAGAGGGAGTTCTAGCATAGCTGGGAGACAGGTTGTCTAAGCATAAATCTTGGTGAATCTCGTAGGTTGCTCAAACGTAAACATTCTTGTAGGTTGTCCTTGGATGTAATTGGTCCTGGCGAAGCTCACAGGTTATCCTTGGACGTAATCATCCCTGATGTGATTCTATGCTAGAAATGGCCAGAGTGAAGTTTGAGTACTTCAGGGAAAATCTTGGTGTTCTCCAGATCGAGGTTCCTCCCAAGAGGAAGTGATGTGTCCGTGCTATTCCATTCTGACATGGTGAGAGGATTGGTTCCTTCGATGGTTGGATGTAAGGGCTGTGACATGGTGAGAGGATTGGTTCCTTCCATTGTCAGATATATGTGGATGCCACATCCAACATGAAAAAGGGCTAGCTCTGTGAAGACACATCTAGTCTGAAAAAGGACTAGCTCTGTGTAGATGACACATCCAGCATGAAAAAGGGCTGGCTCTGTGGAGGCTCATCTAGTATGAAAAAGGACTAGCTCTGAGTAGCTGCCACATCTGGTATGAAAAAGGACCAGCTCTGTGATGCCTCATTTGGTATGAAAAAGGACCAACTCTATGATGCCCTACCTAGTATGAAAAAGGAATAGCTTTGGG